>CM061748.1:51982202-52412201 GCA_030979885.1 Lolium multiflorum
TGCTTTATGTGATCTTGGTGCAAGTATTTCTGTTATGCCTAAAAAGATTTATGATATGCTTGACTTGCCACCATTGAAGAATTGTTATTTGGATGTTAATCTTGCCGATAATGTTAAAAAGAAACCTTTGGGGAGGATTGATAATGTGCATATTATGGTTAACAATAACCTTGTCCCCGTTGATTTTGTTGTCTTGGATATCGAATGCAATGCATCTTGTCCAATTGTGTTGGGAAGACCTTTTCTTCGAACTGTTGGTGCTGTTATTGATATGAGGGAAGGTAATATTAAATATCAATTTCCTCTCAAGAAAGGTATGGAACACTTCCCTAGAAAGAGAATGAAGTTGCCTTTTGATTCTATTATTAGAACAAACTATGATGTTGATGCTTCTACTCTCGATGTTACTTGATTTGCACTTTCTGCGCCTGAAAGGCGTTAAAGAAAAGCGCTTATGGGAGACAACCCATGTTTTTACCTACAGCAATTTTTTGTTTTGTTGAGTCTTGGAAGTTGTTTACTACTGTAGCAACCTCTCCTTATCATGTTTTTGTGCCAAGTAAAGTTTCTATGTCAAAGTTGATGTTATATTTGGGATTGCTGCGCAGAAACAGCATTGCTGTCTGTCACGAATCTGGGCACAGTTCCCTGTAGAAAATTCGAAAAAATCTGCCAATTTACGAGCGTGATCCTCAGATATGTACGCAACTTTCATTAGTTTTGAGTTTTTCCATTTGAGCAAGTCTGGTGCCAGCTCTAAATTCGTCTTTACGGACTGTTCTGTTTTTGACAGATTCTGCCTTTTATTTCGCATTGCCTCTTTTGCTATGTTGGATTTATTTCTTTGATCCACTAATGTCCAGTAGCATTATGCAATGTCCAGAAGTGAAAATAATGATTGTGTCACCTCTGAATGAGTGAATTATTAATTGTGCACTAACCCTCTAATGAGTTTGCTTGAAGTTTGGTGTGAAGGAAGTTTTCAAGGGTCAAGAGAGGAGTATGATATACTATGATCAAGAGGAGTGAAAGCTCTAAGCTTGGGGATGCCCCCGTGGTTCACCCCTGCATATTTTAAGAAGACTCAAGCGTCTAAGCTTGGGGATGCCCAAGGCATCCCCTTCTTCATCAACAACATCATCAGGTTCCTCCCCTGAAACTATATTTTTATTCAATCACATCTTGTATTCTTTGCTTGGAGCGTCGGTTTGTTTTCGTTTTTGTTTTGTTTGAATAAGATGGATCCTAGCATTCACTTTGTGGGAGAGAGACACGCTCCGCTGTTGCATATGGACACATGTGTCCTTAGGCTTTACTCATAATGTTCATGGCGAAGTTTCTTCTTCGTTAAATTGTTATATGGTTGGAATTGGAAAATGCTACATGTAGTAATTGGTAAAATGTCTTGGATAATGTGATACTTGGTAATTGTTGTGCTCATGATTAAGCTCTTGCATCATATGCTTTGCACCCATTAATGAAGAAATACATAGAGCTTGCTAAAATTTGATTTGCATATTTGGTTTCTCTAAGGTCTAGATAATATCTAGTATTGAGTTTTGAACAACAAGGAAGACAGTGTAGAGTCTTATAATGTTTACAATATGTCTTTTATGTGAGTTTTGCTGCACTTGTTCATCCTTGAGTTTGCTTCAAATAACCTTGCTAGCCTAAACCTTGTATCGAGAGGGAATACTTCTCATGCATCCAAAATCCTTGAGCCAACTACTATGCCATTTGTGTCCACCATACCTACCTACTACATGGTATTTCTCCGCCATTCCAAAGTAAATTGCTTGAGTGCTACCTTTAAAATTCCATCATTCACCTTTGCAATATATAGCTCATGGGACAAAATAGCCTTAAAAACTATCGTAGTATTGAATATGTACTTATGCACTTTATATTTTATTAAGTTGCTTGTTGTGCGATAACCATGCTGGGGAACGCCATCAACTATTGTTGAATATCATGTGAGTTGCTATGCATGTCCGTCTTGTCTGAAGGTCTATCATTTTAGTGGTTGGAGCATGCAAAATTGTTAGAGAAGAACATTGGGCCGCTAACTAAAGCCATGAACCATGGTTGAAGTTTCAGTTTTGGACATATATCCTCAATCTCATATGAGAACAATAATCATTGCTACATGCTTATGCATTTAAGAGGAGTCCATTATCTGTTGTCCATGTTGTCCCGGTATGGATGTCTAAGTTGAGAATAATCAAAAGCGAGAAATCCAAAATGCGAGCTTTCTCCTTAGACCTTTGTACAGGCGGCATGGAGGTACCCCTTTGTGACACTTGGTTGAAACATGGCATGCGAAGATCCGGTAGTCCAAGTTAAGTAGGACGAGGTGCGGGCACTATTAGTATACTATGCATGAGGCTTGCAACTTGTAAGATATAATTTTCATAACTCATATGCTTTATTACTACCGTTGACAAAATTGTTTCATGTTTTCAAAATAAAAGCTCTAGCACAAATACAGCAATCGATGCTTTCCTCTTTGAAGGACCATTCTTTTACTTTTATTGTTGAGTCAGTTTACCTATCTCCTTCCACCTTAAGAAGCAAACACTTGTGTGCACTGTGCATTGATTCCTACATACTTGCATATTGCACTTGTTATATTACTTTATGTTGACAATATCCATGAGATATACATGTTACAAGTTGAAAGCAACCGCTGAAACTTAATCTTCCTATGTGTTGCTTCAACACCTTTACTTTGATTTATTGCTTTATGAGTTAACTCTTATGCAAGACTTATTGATGCTTGTCTTGAAGTACTATTCATGAAAAGTCTTTGCTTTATGATTCAGTTGTTTACTCATGTCATTACCTTTGCTTTGATCGCTGCATTCATTACATATGTTTACAAATAGTATGATCAAGATTATGATGGCATGTCACTTCAGAAATTATCTTTGTTATCGTTTTACCTGCTCGGGACGAGCAGAACTAAGCTTGGGGATGCTGATACGTCTCCAACGTATCGATAATTTCTTATGTTCCATGCTACTTTATTGATGATACCTACATGTTTTATGCACATTATATGTCATATTTATGCATTTTGGAACTAACCTATTAACAAGATGCGAAGAGCCATTGCTTCTGCTGTTTTTGGTTTCAGAAATCCTAGTAAAGAAATATTCTCGGAATTGGACGAAACTTTCGCCCGGGGTCCTATTTTGCACGAAGCTTCCAGAAGACCGAAGACCTAACGAAGTGGGGCCACGAGGCAGCCGGGGGTGGCGGCGCGGCCCAAGCCCTGGCGCGCCGACCTATCCCTGGGCCCCTCGTGTGGCCCCTCGCGTTGACCCTCCGCCTACTTAAAGCTTCGTCGCGAAACCCCGTCCGAGAGCCACGATACGGAAAACCTTACGAGGCGCGCCGCCGCGAATCCCATCTCGGGGGATTGGAGATCGCCTCGGCACCCTGCCGGAGAGGGGATTCATCTCCCGGAGGACTCTACCGCCATGGTCGCCTCAGGAGTGATGAGTGAGTAGTTCACCCCTGGACCATGGGTCCATAGCGGTAGCTAGATGGTCGTCTTCTCCTTGTTGTGCTTCATTGTTGGATCTTGTGAGCTGCCTAACATGATCAAGATCATCTATATGTAATTCTATATGTTGTGTTTGTCGGGATCCGATGGATAGAGAGTACTATGATTATGGTGATTATCAATCTATTGTTCATGTGTTGTTTATGATCTTGCATGCTCTCCGTTACTAGTAGAGGCTCTGGCCAAGTTTTTACTCTTAACTCCAAGAGGGAGTATTTATGCTCGATAGTGGGTTCATGCCTTCATTGATACCTGGGACAGTGACAGAAAGTTCTAAGGTTGTGATGTGCTGTTGCCACTAGGGATAAAACATTGATGCTATGTCTAAGGATGTAGTTGTTGATTACATTACGCACCATACTTAATGCAATTGTCTGTTGCTTTGCAACTTAATACTGGAGGGGGTTCGGATGATAACCTGAAGGTGGACTTTTTAGGCATAGATGCAGTTGGATGGCGGTCTATGTACTTTGTCGTAATGCCCAATTAAATCTCACTATATTTACCATGTCATGTATATGCATTGTTATGCCTTTCTCTATTTGTCAATTGCCCATGTAATTTGTTCACCCAACATGCTTTTATCTTATGGGAGAGACACCTCTAGTGTGTGGACCCCGGTCCTATTCTTTACATAGCATACAATCTACTTGTTTTACTGTTTTCTTTGCAAACATCTTCCACTCGATACGTTTAATCCTTTGTTACAGCAAGCCGGTGAGATTGACAACCTCACTGTTTCGTTGGGGCAAAGTACTTTGGTTGTGTTGTGCAGGTTCCTCGTTGGCGCCGGAATCCCTGGTGTTGCGCCGCATCACATTTCGCGACCATCAACCTTCAACGTGCTTCTTGGCTCCTCTGGTTCGATTAAACCTTGGTTTCTTTCTGAGGGAAAACTTGCTACTGTGCACATCATACCTTCCTCTTGGGGTTCCCAACGAACGTGTGAGTTACACGACATCACCTTTCAGTGATTTTTGTACAGCAATTAGAGTGCCGCGGTGGGGATCCTGCGAGAAGATCAGGGGAACGCCGCGGGAGCTCTCGAATCTTTATACAATGATTTGTAATGGGAGGAGCTTCTCCAATGATAGTGGTAAGATTAGTAGCATTCAACAAGCCAGCTATCCGCTACTTTGCTTATTTCGTTACAAAGTGCGTTCTTGCGAGAAGGACTGGAGGTAAATTATCTGTCCAAGATTTGGCTTTCTTAGCTGCTGCTTTGCAACAGGATAGGACTTATAATTTGGGTGCTTTAATAGCTTGTAGACTTGCTACTAACCGTGAGAAAGGAGGAATTTGTGGAGGTCTTATCGCCTCTCGCTTATTAGCTATGCATGGTGTAGAACCTCACCATTTAGATATTCCGCTTTCTATAGAGAAGCTTGATGTTGTTTCCATGATTAAACATGAATTTATTTCAGATGCATCTAATTTGAACAACCTGCATTATAGGATAACTTTGTATAAGAAAAATTGGAGTATAACTAAGAAAATTGAAAAACTAGTACGATTGCCTGCACCTGCTTTGTTTAACCTTGATGCCAGGAACGGGTGGTCGATCACAGAAAATGAGCTAAACGCATACATAGAAAGAGAAAGCCGTCGTGCAAGGGAAGATGTGGAGGAGGCCGAGGAGCACCCCGACTCTTCATCCGATGCAGCGAGCTCCTCATATCAACATCATGGGCATGTGGAACCTCCACGATATTCTTCTGCACAGGGGCCCTATTACCACTCCATGTATGATCCACCGGCGTGGAACTCCGACCCTCGTTGGGAATGAACTCCACTTAGGCCAAAAGCCTAAGCTTGGGGGGAGGTATACCGGCATCACTCATTCTTTGCATATTATGGTTGTTGGATACTTGTACATACTTGTTTAGTCTCTAGAGTGGTTTTCTAATGAGAGGGAGATGATATTTGGGGAAGTGCTGTCCAAAAACAGATTCTGGGCTGTTACCAAAAAAATTCGTGCGCACAGCCAGATCGTTATTTTGAGTTGCCAATTTTTGAGCATGTGCCCCAGGTTATTATCTAACTTTCATTAGTTGAACACTTTTTGGTCTGAGCAATGGAAGATTTTTGTTAATTTCGATTTCTGTACTGCTGTCAGGATTTGGCAGATTTCTGTCATCCTGCTTTTCTGTTTCTGTTAGTTTGCATTCTTTTGTTTTCTCTTTGTTTCTTTCCTAAAACACAAAAAGACCAAAAATATTTATGTTGTTTCTCTTCACCATTTGTTTATTTGGTTCTTTGCTCTTAGTTTACTTTATTTGCTATCATTGGTTTGTTATGAGAAAACCCAAAAAGATTCTGCTTTGTTTTCTTGTTTTCTTTTGTTCTTGTTTCTAATTCGAAAACACCAAAAATATTTGCTGTTCTTCTTTGGTTTGTAAAGTTCATCATGAGTTCAATGGTCTTCGGTGGCTGGAGCGTGGTTTTCATTTCATATTATCCAAGCTACACAAGTGAAAAGGCAATAATGACGATCTACGACAATCTGATTGTGGTGAGAGGCTGGTATGAACTCTATTTGTTTTCATTTTTGTACATATACTCATCCATGTGAGCATGCTTAGTTGGTTCATGTGAGGTATATGTTATTTGAGAAAGTCTAATAGTTCATGATCTCTCATGTTTAGTTCCAATTTATTAATATGAGTAGCATGTCATGGATGTTTGCTTGCATTGTTTTATTCATAAGTAAGTATGGCATTGTGGTATCCTCCTCTGAATAATTCATTTATATCGACTTGGCACATGCTCACGCATGCATATGACTGAACAAAAAGTCAATTAAGCCTCGATGATTTATATTGCTTCAGAGTTCTTGCATCACTTTTATGCCTCCGTTAACTTATTTTGCCGCAAGCATGATTATGACAGTTATTGCTCTCTTGATTTGTCGCTCCCTAGTCTTTTGCTAGCCTTCACTTGTACTGAGCGGGATCGCCGCTCGTGCTTCCAAACACCTGAAAACCAAGTTGTTCCAAAAGTGTCCACCATAAATACCTATGCATGGCATTTCAAACCATTCCAAGTAAATTCTCATGCGCTACCTTTAAAACTTTCAAAATGCTTCTCAATTTGTGTTAATGTTTCATAGCTCATGAGGAAGTATGTGGTGTTTAGCTTTCAACCTTGTCATTTACTTTTGACGGACTCTCATATGGACTAGTGGCACATCCGCTTATCCAATAATTTTGCAAAAAGAGCTGGCAATGGGATTCCCAGTCCCAAATTAATTAACTTAAATAGACACTCCTCCATGGTTTGTGATTGTTGGACGGCACCCGAAGGATTCGGTTAGCCATGGCTTGTGTAAGCAAAGGTTGGGGGAGTGTCATCATCATAATAAAACTTAAATAAAAAGGCACTCCTTCATGGTATGTGATTGTTGGCAGGCACCCGAGGATTCGGTTAGCCATGGTTTGTGTAAGAAAGGTTGGAAGGAGTGCCACATAAACATGCAAATAATTCATGGGAGCCGCTCTTGGGAGTCCGGTTGATGAGGTAGTTAGTGTACCCATTACCATTCGTTGACAACAACAAACACCTCTCAAAATAATTTTACTCCTGCTTTACAAATGAAAAGCTCTAGCGCATGTTAATCCCTGCTTCCCTCTGCGAAGGGTCAATCTTTTACTTTTATGTTGTGTCTCCATTATTTCTTTGAGCACTATCTTGAGAGCACAATTGTCATTCTTAGTATAATATGCTTGTCTCAAAATATGATTGATTGTGGTATAATTTTGATGCTTTTATCTTTGACAATCACTACTTCTAGTCTTTCTATGAACTCCAGAGGTGCCTCGGCATTTATGTTTTGCCGATCAAATACGGGCAAGCGAGATACCACTTTATCATATTCTCTTATGAACATTGCAATCCTGCTTATATACATGATTCATGGTGCTTATTATTAATTGTTGGTACCTCTCCATGATTGACATAGCTGTTGGATGATCTTATTTGCATGTATCTCATTATGAACTGCTTAAGTATTAGCCATAGCATGAGAATATATACATCATATGAGCAAATGTGTTCGTGAAAGTTCTTTTATCGCTCAGTTGTTAACTGAATTGCTTGAGGACAAGCAATAAGCTAAGCTTGGGGGAGTTGATACGTCCAAAACGTATCTACTTTCCCGAACACTTTTGCTATTGTTTTGCCTCTAATTTGTGTATTTTGGATACAACTAACACGGACTAACGCTGTTTTCAGCAGAACTGCTCTGGTGTCTCGTTTTTGTGCAGAAATCCAACTTTCGGGAAAATCCTCGGAATTTATGCGAGAAGGCCCTATTTTCCCAGAATACTGACGGAGCCAGAAGGACAAGTGAGGTGGAGGCCCGAGGGCCCCACACCATAAGGCGGCGCGGCCTAGGGGGGCCCGCGCGGCCCTATGGTGTGGCCCCCTCGGCTGGCCTCCGACGCCCCCCTTCGGACTACTTATCGGGTTCGACCTAAAAACGCACGGAGAGAAGTCGAAATCGCCAGAAACCCTCCAGAGAGCCGCCACATCGCGAAACTCCGTCGCGGGAGCCAGAAGTCTCCGTTCTGGCACTCTGCCGGGACGGGGAATTGGAGGAGATCTTCACCGCCATCACCGCCAACGCCTCTCCATCGACCAGCCATGTTTCCCCATCCATGTGTGAGTAATTCCCCCGCTGTAGGCTGAAGGGGATGGTAGGGATTGGATGAGATTGGTCATGTAATAGTCATAAGATTGTTAGGGCATAGTGCTTAGTATCCGTAGATGTCACTTTTATGATATTGTTGCAACTTGTTATGCTTAATGCTTGTCACTAGGGCCCGAGTGCCATGATCTCAGATCTGAACATGTTATTGATTCATGAAGATATTCGTTGTTTATGATCTTACCTGCAAGTTGTATACACATGTCGCTGTCCGGAACCAATGGCCCCGAAGTGACAGAAATCGGGACAACCGGAGGGAATGGTAGCGATGTGAGGATCACATGTGTTCACGGAGTTTTAATGCTTTGCTCCGGTACTCTATTAAAAGGAGTACCTTAATATCCAGTAGTTTCCCTAGAGGTCCGGCTGCCACCGGCTGGTAGGACAAAAGATGTTGTGCAAGTTTCTCATTGCGAGCACGTACGACTAAATATGGAACACATGCCTATTGATTGATTAGTACTTGGATACCGTTTTATTATTATCTGCAAATGCCCCTGCTTTGATTGTTATATGAGTTTCTCTCATCCATGCAACGCCCGTTAATCCATCCCTGTGCCTACAGTATTTTAATCCTCTGTTACTATAATCACTACTGCTGTCTTTATTTCACACTTGTTATTTCACTATTCCTACTGCTATAAAACTGCACTGATAAACTCTTGCGAGCAAGTCTGTTTCCAGTGCGCTGAATTGACAACTCCGCTGTTAAGGCTTACAAGTATTCTTTGTCTCCCCTTGTGTCGAATCAATAAATTGGGTAATACTTCCCTCGAAGACTGTTGCGATCCCCTATACTTGTGGGTCATCAATGGGCTTAACAAATGCGGAATAAAACTAGCGTTTACTTTGTCAAGCCCAAGGCCTATATACTATTGTTCACCTATGTGCACCAACAACTTATTCTAAGCAATGGTTCACCTATGTGCACCAACAACTTATGCTAAGCAATACAAGCAAGTATGTGATAGCAAGATATATATAACTTCAAGCACGATGGCTATCACAAGGTAAAGTGCATAAGTAAAGAGCTCGGGTATAGAGATAACCGAGGCACGCGGGAGACGATGATTTATCCCGGAGTTCACACTCTTGCGAGTGCTAATCTCCGGTGGAGAGGTGCGGTTGCTTAGTGCTCCCGAACGCCACAAGAGGCTCACCTTGAGGTGTGGTTGCTCGATGCACACCAACGCCACAAAGGCCTCACCCCAAGATGCGGTACTCACACCACACACCGAACGCCACGAAGGCGCCTCACCTAAATCTCCGGTGACCCTCGCCACAAAGGCCTAGGTCACGGTTCCACTAAGGGATTTCCTTCGAGGCGGAAACCGGGCCTTACACAAAGATTGGGGCACACATCCACAACTTAATTGGAGGCTCCCAACAAATCGCCACAAAGGCGTAGAATCCGTCTAGGGTTCCAAGAACCCAAGAGTAACAACCTTCTTGCTTTCACCACCACGAATCACCGTGGAGAACTCAAACCGATGCACCAAATGCAATGGCAAGAACACCACAAAGATGCTCAAGTCCTTCTCTCTCGAATTCCAACAAAGCTACAAAAGCTATTGGGGGAATAAGAGAGGAAGAACAAAGGAATTCACAAAGAACACCAAGATCAAGATCTAGAGAGTTCCACTCACAAAGAGATGGATTTGATTGGTAGAAGTGTAGATCTAGATCTCCTCTCTCTTTTCCCTCAAATGGGGGCAAGAATCATGGAGGGATTGAGAGATAGTGCAAGCTTCTCTAGTTCAACAATGGAGGAGAGAGAGAGTGAGAGAAGCACCAGCCCAAGGAGGAAGAAGGGGGTCTTATATACCCCCTCCCAACGAAATATGACCGTTTGGGCCCTCCCCGGGCCGGAAAATCCGCCCCCGAAAATCGCCCCTGGCTCGGGCCGGATATTTGGCCGGATATTGTCCATGTTTTGGCATTCGGGCCGGATTATCCGCCCCCCAGAAAACTGCAGAAACACCAAAACTAAAACGGGCATAACTTTAGCATCCGGACTCCGATTTTGATGATCTTGGGCTTGTTTTAAAGCTAGGAACAAGCTCTACAAGATCATGCAGGAAACCATCATAGTCCAACAAGGGAGGATAGAAACAAATGATGAAAGGTTTGACCTATCTAAAAAAGACATACCGGTAAAACCTCCAATCTTGAAAATGCAACAAGTTGCCCATGCAAAAACCATTCTCAATGAACTAGAGCTTGTCATGAGAATAAGCACAAGCTCTAAAACATCACATGGATAAGATCCAAATAAAACCAAGAAATATGATGAACCAAACTCGAAAACGCAACAAGTGATCTATGCGAAATCCGTTTTCGATGAACTAGAGCTTGTCATGAGAATAAGCACAAGCTCTAAAACATCACATGGATAAGGTCCAAATAACAACCAAGAAAGATGATGCAAGGATGCAAAGGTTTGAGCTCTCTCCGAACGATACGATCGAGTTACTCACTCGAGAGCCCTCTTGATAGTACGACAACTAAACTATAAACCGGTCTCCAACTACACTATGAGACCGGTGAGAAAGAAACCCTATCAAGAGCAAACCTTATACTTGCGCATTCCACTTGAGCTCGATGACGACGATCTTGACCTCAACAAGATGGAACGCCTTTCTTGCTTGTGTTTGCTTGACGAAGTCTTGTGGATTGCTCCCCCATAATCCACCATGGGAGAGCTTCTTCTTCGGCGCATCTTCACATAACCATGACCACCATGTGGATTGCTCCCCCATAATCGACCATGGGAGAGCTTCTTCTTCGGCGCATCTTCACATATCCATGATCACCATATGGATGGCAAGACTCAAGCAAAGGACCTCTTCGAGATGGCTCATCTTGAACTTGCACTTCATTTCTTCATTCTTCATCATGTTGATGTCTTGAAGTAACTCTAGGGCTCACTTCATCTTCATCTTCAAGACATACTTGACACTTGATATCCTTCATCAATTTCTTCTTATTGCAACCTAATACAAACATGTTGATGTCTTGAAGTAACTTGAGGGCTCACTTCATCTTCATCTTCAAGACATACTTGACACTTTATATCCTTCATCAAATTCTTCTTATTGCAACCTTGAAGCCAACATATGGTTCAAGAATTGCCTATGGACAACTCCTACAAATATAACTCAATGCAAACATTAGTCCATAGGGATTGTCATTAATTACCAAAACCACACATGGGGGCTTGATGACCCACAAGGATAGGGGATAGCAACAGTCTTCGCGGGAAGTAAAACCCAATTTATTGATTCGACACAAGGGGAGACAAAGAATACTTGTAAGCCTTAACAGCGGAGTTGTCAATTCAGCTGCAACAGACTTGCTCGCAAGATTTTATCGTAGTAACAGTTTTATAGCATAACGGTAGCGAAATAACGAGACTAACAAAGACATCGGCGGTGATTATAGTAGACAGCGATTAAAATACTGTAGGCACGGGACGGATTAACGGGCGTTGCATGGATGAGAGAAACTCATATAACAATCAAAGCAGGGGCATTTGCAGATAATAATAAAACGGTATCCAAGTACTAATCAATCAATAGGCATGTGTTCCATATTTAGTCGTACGTGCTCGCAATGAGAAACTTGCACAACATCTTTTGTCCTACCAGCCGGTGGCAGCCGGGCCTCTAGGGAAACTACTGGATATTAAGGTACTCCTTTTAATAGTACCGGAGCAAAGCATTAACACTCCGTGAACACATGTGATCCTCACATCACTACCATTCCCTCCGGTTGTCCCGATTTCTGTCACTTCGGGGCCATTGGTTCCGGACAGCGACATGTGTATACAACTTGCAGGTAAGATCATAAACAACGAATATCTTCATGAATCAATAACATGTTCAGATCTGAGATCATGGCACTCGGGCCCTAGTGACAAGCATTAAGCATAACAAGTTGCAACAATATCATAAAAGTGACATCTACGGATACTAGGCACTATGCCCTAACAATCTTATAACTATTACATGACCAATCTCATCCAATCCCTACCATCCCCTTCAGCCTACAGCGGGGGAATTACTCACACATGGATGGGGGAAACATGGCTGGTCGATGGAGAGGCGTCGGTGGTGATGATGGCGATGATCTCCTCCAATTCCCCGTCCCGGCGGAGTGCCGGAATGGCTCCCGAGACGGAGTTTCGCGATGTGGCGGCTCTCTGGAGGGTTTCTGGCGACTTCGACTTCTCTCCGTGCGTTTTTAGGTCGAGGGCGATAAGTAGTCCGAAGGAGGGCGTCGGAGGCCTGCCGAGGGGGCCACACACTAGGGCCGCGCGCCCCCTCCTGGGCCGCGCCGCCCTAGGGTGTGGGGCCCTCGGGCCTCCACCTGTCTGGCTCTGAATCTTCTGGGAAAATAGGGCCTTCTGTATAAATTCCGAGGTTTTTCCCGAAAGTTGGATTTCTGCACAAAAACGAGACACCAGAGCAATTCTGCTGAAAACAGCGTTAGTCCGTGTTAGTTGTATCAAAAATACACAAATTAGAGGCAAAACAATAGCAAAAGTGTTCGGGAAAGTAGATACGTTTTGGACGTATCAACTCCCCCCAATCTTAGCTTATTGCTTGTCCTCAAGCAATTCAGTTAACAACTGAGCGATAAAAGAACTTTCACGAACACATTTGCTCATATGATGTATATATTCTCATGCTATGGCTAATACTTAAGCAGTTCATAATGAGATACATGCAAATAAGATCATCCAATAGCTATGTCAATCATGGAGAGGTACCGACAAACTAATAACAAGCATCATGAAACACTTCAATAAGCAGGATTGCAATGTTCATAGAAAGATATGATAGAGTGGTATCTCGCTTGCCTGTATTTGTAGCAAAACATAAATGCCAAGGCACTTCTGGAGTTCATAGAAAGACTAGAAGTAGTGATTGTCAAAGATAAAAGCATCAAAGTTATACCACAATTAATCATATTTTGAGACAAGCATATTATACTAAGAATGACAGTTGTGCTCTCAAGATAGTGCTCAAAGAAAGAATGGAGACACAACATAAAAGTAAAAGATTGACCCTTCGCAGAGGGAAGCAGGGATTAACATGCGCTAGAGCTTTTCATTTTTAAAATAGGAGTAAAATTATTTTGAGAGGTGCTTGTTGTTGTCAACGAATGGTAATGGGTACACTAACTACCTCGTCAACCGGACTCCCAAGAGCGGCTCCCATGAATTATTTGTATGTTTATGTGGCACTCCTTCCAACCTTTCTTACACAAACCATGGCTAACCGAATCCTCGGGTGCCTGCCAACAATCACATACCATGAAGGAGTGCCTTTTTATTTAAGTTTTATTATGATGATGACACTCCCCCCAACCTTTGCTTACACAAGCCATGGCTAACCGAATCCTTCGGGTGCCGTCCAACAATCACAAACCATGGAGGAGTGTCTATTTAAGTTAATTAATTTGGGACTGGGAATCCCATTGCCAGCTCTTTTTGCAAAATTATTGGATAAGCGGATGTGCCACTAGTCCATATGAGAGTCCGTCAAAAGTAAATGACAAGGTTGAAAGCTAAACACCACATACTTCCTCATGAGCTATGAAACATTAACACAAATTGAGAAGCATTTTGAAAGTTTTAAAGGTAGCGCATGAGAATTTACTTGGAATGGTTTGAAATGCCATGCATAGGTATTTATGGTGGACACTCTGGAACAACTTGGTTTTCAGGTGTTTGGAAGCACGAGCGGCGTTCCCGCTCAGTACAAGTGAAGGCTAGCAAAAGACTAGGGAGCGACAAATCAAGAGAGCAGTAACTGTCATAATCATGCTTGCGGCAAAATAAATTAACGGAGGCATAAAAGTGATACAAGAACTCTGAAGCAATATAAATCATCGAGGCTTAATTGACTTTTTGTTCAGTCATATGCATGCGTGAGCATGTGCCAAGTCGATATAAATGAATTATTCAGAGGAGGATACCACAATGCCATACTTACTTATGAATAAAACAATGCAAGCGAACATCCATGACATGCTACTCATATTAATAAATTGGAGCTAAACATGAGAGATCATGAACTACTAGACTTTCTCAAATAACATATACCTCACATGAACCAAATAAGCATGCTCACATGGATGAGTATATGTACAAAAATGAAAACAAATAGAGTTCATACCAGCCTCTCACCACAATCCAATTGTTGTAGATCGTCATTATTGCCTTTCACTTGTGTAGCTTGGATAATATGAAATGAAAACCACGCTCCAGCCACCGAAGACCATTGAACTCATGATGAACTTTACAAACCAAAGAAGAACAACAAATATTTTTGGTGTTTTCGGGTTAGAAACAAGAACAAAAGGAAACAAGAAAACAAAGCAAAATCTTTTTGGGTTTTCTCATAGCAAACTAACGATAGCAAATAAAGTAAAATAAGAGCAAAGAACCAAATAAATAAATGGTGAAGAGAAACAACAGAAATATTTTTGGTCTTTTTGTGTTTTAGGAAAGAGACAAAGCGAAAACAAAAGAATGCAAACTAACAGAAACACAGAAAAGCAGGATGACAGAAATCTGCCAAAACCTGACAGCAGTACAGAAATCGAAATTAACAAAAATCTTCCATTGCTCAGCTCAAAAAGTGTTCAACTAATGAAAGTTAGATAACAACCTGGGGCACATGCTCAAAAATTGGCAACTCAAAATAACGTTCTGGCTGTGCGTACGAATGTTTTTGGTAACAGCCCAGAATCTGTTTTTGGACAGCACTTCCCCAAATATCATCTCCTTCTCATTAGAAAACCACTCTAAGAAACTAAACAAGTATGTACAAGTATCCAGCAACCATAATATGCAAAGAATGAGTGATGCCGGCATACCTCCCCCCAAGCTTAGGCTTTTGGCCTAAGTGGAGTTCATTCCCAACGAGGGTCGGAGTTCCACCACTACTAGAAAAAAGCTCTTTAGTGGCGCACCACTCTTCCCCTTCAGTGGCGCACTGCTGGTGCGCCACTACTATCACGCCACTGCTAAGTTTTAGTAGTGGCGCACTAGTGGTGCGCCACAACTACCCTAAGTAACAGTGGCGCACTACGTGGTGCGCCATTGACATGTCCAGCAGTGCGCCACTATTACTCCAAAGTGGTGCGCCACTGTTGGTCAGAGGCAGTGCGCCACCACTGTCTAGATGTGGTGCGCCACTGCTACCGTTTTGCGTGCGCCACTGTTTCAGCGAGGTGGTGCGCCACTGCTGCGTGTGGACGTGCGCCACTGCTGTCTCCAGGACGTGCGCCACTGCTGAGGTTCCTGGTGCGCCACTGCCAGTCTCGGAGGGGATCACAGGGCAGTGCGCCACTGGATCCAGCGCAGTGCGCCACTGCTACTTAGTGGACGTGCGCCACTGATGGGCCTCTAGTGCGCCACTGCTACTATTTCGAATTTTTTTTGGTATGCTGGCAGGTATATATACAGGTTGTATATCACAATACAATAGCACAATACAGGATATATAACACATATAAACAACAGCACAACTGATCCATACATAGTTCTTCACATTAGCCCCACATGATTCACAAGAATTGACATTAGAGAAGTTACGAGGTTACAATGCAAGTTACGGTGTTACAAGTCACAAATGAGCTAGTGGCGGTTACACAAGGTCGATCATCTAAACTAGCATCACATAGAAGAGAGCTAGAGTCACTACTATCACCGTCCCGATGAAAGTGGTCTTCATCCGGTTCCTCCTCCGCTCCGTCCTCTCTCCCGCCAGATAGCGTGCGTATCTGTCTTCGGCCTCCGCTCTAGTGGTGTACCCTTTGTAGCTGTTACCGCTAAAACGGTGAACCTGTCTCCGACACTCCTCCCAGTCGTTGTAGACTCCGGGAACCTTGCCCTTGTACACGACATACCACGTCATATCTGCACATATATGAACAAGCCAAAGAAACATTAGTGCACGCTCATAGATGTTTGCAACGAATAAGAGCAAACTCAAAAACGATCCAAGTAGTATGAACTAAAAGGCATGCCTCATACATTGTTGGTCGGAACAAATATCAACATTTAGGGAAGGGGTCAGTGAAACCAAGTAGGATGCACAAGAGATTGATACTTGTGTCATTGCACCAGGTTCACTGACCCCTCCCCCAAGTGTATAGGTGACCAAACATTCTAATCATCGGCATTTTGAGATACCAAAGCAAATGGAAGAATGACAAGGGCCTCATACTTTGTCGGTCGAAACAAATATGAACATCCCGGGATGGCGTTAGTGAGGCCAGGTAGGATGCACAAGAGATTGATATTTGTGCCATCACACCAGGCTCACTAGCGACACCCCGGAGTGTACAGTTGACCGAACATTCTAATCATCGGCACTAAAATGGAAGAAAGAGCCAAGTGGTATCAACTAAATAGCATATGCCTCATACATTGTTGGTCGGAACAAATATTAACATTCCGCGAAGGGGTAAGTGAAACCAAGTAGGATGCACAAGAGATTGATACTTGTGTCATCGCACCAGGTTCACTTGCCCCTTCCCAGAGAGTTGACCAACCATTATAATCATCGGCCAATGCAATTAAGAAGTACCAATTCAAATAAGAGACAAGTAGCTAGTATGAACTAAATGGAATGCCTCATATTTTGCTGGTCGGAACAAATATTAACATTCCGTGATGGCGTAAGTGAGGCCAGGTAGGATGGACAAGAGATTGTTATTTGTGCCATCACACCAGGCTCACTTACGTCACCACGGAGTGTACAGTTGACCGAACATTCTAATCATCGGCATTTTGAGATACCAAAGCAAATGGAAGAATGACAAGGGCCTCATACATTATTGGTCAACACAAATACTATGGTCAGAAACCATAGTTGCAGTATACACCGCAGTATACTTTGCAGAAGGGCCCCCTTTCCCCGGCCGCCGTTCCGTGAACGGGTCCTTAACGACACAACAACGCTGATCTGCCTCTCCGGCGCAGAACCACGGCAGACCCAGCCGCGTCCCTTCTGGCCGCGTCTCCTGCGCTCTTCTGCATGGCCGGACCACGATTGGACTCACCGGGGGAATAATGATAATCGCCATCAACACTATCGCCAGACTCCACAGGAGCATAGCAGTTTGCAGCAGATGCCACTTTTCTTCCCTTGCCGTGCAGTGAACGAGTCTTTGATGCAAAGACCGTGCCGGCCTGCCCAGAGGCCGGCACGGTCTTTGCATCAAGGACTCGTTCACGGGACGGCGAGAAGGCGGCATCTGCTGCAAATCTGACGATAGTGGTGATGGCGATTATCAGTATTTCCCCGGTGAGTCCAATCGTGGTCCGGCCATGGAGAAAAGCGCAGAGCCCATTAGACACGGCCACAAGGGAGACGGCTGGACTGGCGTGGTTCTGCGCCGAAGAGACATGTCGGCGTTGTTGTCTCGTCAAGGACTCGTTCAACGAACGGCGGCCGGGGAAAGGGGGGCCCGTCTACAAAGTATATTGCGGCGTATAGGTGACCAAACATTCTAATCATCGGCCAATGGTGCGAAAGCAAATGGAAGAATGACAAGGGCCTCATACTTTGTCGGTCGAAACAAATATGAACATCCCGGGATGGCGTTAGCGAGGCCAGGTAGGATGCACAAGAGATTGATATTTGTGCCATCACACCAGGCTCACTAGCGACACCCCGGAGTGTACAAGTGACCAACCATTCTAATCATCGGCCAATGCAATTAAGAAGTGCCAACTCAAATAAGAAGATAAGTAGCTAGTATGAACTAAATGGAATGCCTCATACTTTGTCGGTCAAAATATTAACATTTAGGGATGGCGTTAGCGAGGCCAGGTAGGATGCACAAGACATGGATATTTGTGCCATCACACCAGGCTCGCTCACGCCATCCCCAAGTGTACGGATGACCAACCATTCTAATCATCGGCATATGCAAACAAAATTAACGACCAAATCAAGTGTGGAAAACGACAGAGCCATATATATAAGTTCACAAACATAGCCGAACTAGTAATTAATAGCAAGTAAAGTGTGCTGGATAAAGTTTATTACAACACATGCAATCACGTCTTTAGTTCACACAACTACATAACTAGGCTCGCACATCAAGACTTTCCACTCGGAGCGTGGATAAAACCGCCGCCTTTCTTCAAGCACATCCATGAGCGGTAGTCGTCACCCTGCATTTGGAGCATCGTGTCTATGTCACTGTTTGACGGCTGATGGCCGGCGTAGAACTCCCCCGCGCTTCTAATGACATCTTGATGGATGATTTCACAAAACTCTACTTGGATGCGGAAGAAGTCTTGCTTGATGCCGTCGTCAGGGACCCGCGCCAATTTGTTGGCCCAGTCTCTGAGATGCTCAGGTAGCGTAAGCTGCTGCTGGTCCCGTATGTACTTATCCATGTGATAGAGGGCGTAGTAGGCATCCTTGTTACTAGAAGGCGGCTTCTTGACGCAGGGAAACTTTGTTTGGTGCTTGAACACATGCTTCCCGTACCTAATATTTGGCCTCTGCATGTTGCCTTTCGCTTTGACGTAGCCATTGAGAGCATCATCAAGTACGGCCTTGACATTCGTGTAGTCCGTGGTTGACTTACCGTCCGCATCGAGGTATGTGGCCACGGAATGTTTCGGGGTTATGGAGATGAGTGTGCAGGTTTTGTCTCTGCGTAGAAGACATAATGTTTAAGAACATGAGGATTGAAATCTAAATAAATCACGAGTTAAGACCGGTACGGTGAGGGGGTGACTTACTCGGGAAATACAGGCAGGAGGATGTTACACTTCTTCTGGTGCGCTAGAAAGAAGTCTTTGAGGTATCCACTCGCGACTGCCCGGTCTCCGGCGGTGGCCAAGTGGACGGCACGCATGTAGAAGGGGTCGGCTATCGCGATGTCCGGGATGTTGTGTCTAATGATCCGCATCGCCTTGCTGAGCGAGTATAGGCGAATGAAGGTGTAGTGCAGCGGATAACTGTTCAGCATGGCGAAGATGTCATCATACCGCAGGAAGATCTTCTCCGCGAAGCCACTATCGACAAAGCCATGGCCCGAGGGCACCTTGGCAATATACACCGGGTATCCATGATCTCTCTCCCTGATACGCCGCTCCTCCATAAACTGAATACCGTCAACCAGAGATCGCATAGGACCGGGTGCAGCATCGTACAATCTTTTAATTAGCATCCGCTCACCCGACACATGCACCCTCGCCTCGATATTCTTGGGCACTGGTGGCCCGTCCTGAGCACGGATAGGTGCCGGCTGGCTGGCAGACTTGTCGTCCTTCTTCTTTCTTTTCCGTCCCTTCGGCTTCGTATTTACTGGGACTGCATTCTCCTCTGCGCAAGCCTTCTTCAGTGTGTTAGGACTGATAACACTTCTCACCCCGGCTTTCGGCTGAGTCTCGGTGAAGTCGGCAGCTGGAGGCGTCTCCTGAGAACTGAATAGGCGCCGCTTGTTGCAATAGGTTTTCCCCTCGGCGGCAGCTTGAGAGGGTTGGCTACTGAGATCGTAGTCCACCCCAAAATCGAAGTTGCAGTCAAGGTTGGCAAACGTACTGTCCTCGTACGGACCATCGTTCGGATCCTGTGCCATCTGCATGTCCTCATCCTGTGCCATCTGCATGTCCTCATCAGCTGATGGCGGCACCGTTGGGGTGGTCTTGCCATGGCTTGGCGCCGGCAGGGCTGGGGGTGTTGTCTGTGGGGTGGTGCCCCTCGCCCCCAAACGAATCTGGCTCTTTGGCCAAACCATGGACCAATTGAAGCAATGCTGGAGGGTAAGGACCTCATCTTCGTCGGCACCATGGGGTTGAAAGGGAGGTACCACGTCGTCGTAGCCGCTAAGCACCCGAACCAGTTGAATCCTATACACGTCGGGTTGCATGGGTCTACCGTGGAACTGGCGGTTGCTCGGTTGAACGATGGTGGCCTTGGCAACATCGATCAACTCGCCGTTCACAAAGTGCAGGAGAGTGCATGGGACGTCGACGGCGGAGCTCTGCGGAAAACATGTTGGCGTTAGGGATGGCTAGCTAGTCAAAGGCAAGGATATGGAAGTCATTGGCCGAGGGTTGGTTACCGTGATGGCGTCCAGCTCGGCTAAGGTCGAGGCACCGCCGGCGGCGGGCGTGCAACTGATGGAGTGGCCGCTTGTTGGCGCGGTGCCGGGCGGCGTATTATCCGCAGCGACGGGTGCATTGAGCTGAAGTAATGGCGCCGCGGGAGACACCAACGTTGGCGCCGCGGGAGACACCAAGGTTGGCGCCGCCGGAGCCACCAAGGTTGGCGCCGCCGGAGCCACCAATGTTGGCGCCGCCGGAGACACCATTGTTGCCGCCTGCGGACTCACCGATGGCTCCACGTTGTGGGAGTTGCTGCCCGTGAAACTGGGAACCGGGGGAGGCCCCTTTTTTCCTCCCCTATACCACTCGTCAAGACCGGCAACCAAGGTAGGGATGATGGAGCTAAGCGTCGTGCCCACTTGGTCCTCCACTTGCTGTCGTTGCGTCCTCTGTTGGGTCTCCACGATTTGTTGCACTTGTTGCCGCACTTGCTCCTCGACCAATGTCGGGATCTGCGCAACTTGTGCCTTGAGATGTGCGACCTCCTTCTCATCGATGGTGGCCTTTTTCTCCTTTTTCCCCGACTTATAGTATTCTGACCATTTCATAGAGCATCCTTCGCCGACCACACGACCGGCCGACGTCGGCTTACTCAATGGATCCCTCTTCTTGTGGGCATTCAACGCCCTATTTAAAGGGTTATCCCAAGGGGCACACTGCGAGGAGCTCGTGGACCCCGCGCCGCTACTAGCTTCCTTTTCACTTTCCGCAGCGATCTCCTTAGCCTACGGGAGGAACATGCATGAACCATTTAGAAATTTGGATTCATCAATAAGAATGCAACCATAATGGAGCTAATTAAGCGGGTGCATTCCTTACCAGAAGAGCCTCAAACTCCTTCACCTCCGGAGTGGTGGTGAGCTCCTTTGTTTTCGGGTCAATACGGTACCGGGCCAGGAGAAAGTTCCTGGTTTGCTTGTTTTTGTATTGCGAGAAGAGGGGCTCGAGGCCGTTCTTCACACGCTCCTCATCCGCGGCGTCCCATTTCGGTTGCGCCACCCTAAAACCGCCAGGACCTAGTTTGTGGGTGCCTAAGTTCAGTTTTCGCATGTCCTTCCCCCACTGACTAGAATCCGACGTTGACTCGCTCTCGCACTTGATCTTGAAATCAGCGTAGTCTTGCTCGGTGATCGAGGGATTTGACTCCTTGATCTTGTCGTAACTCGCACCACTATTAATCATTTTCTTCACTCGGTTCCTCCAACTAGCGAGGGCGGTGCTCATCTTCGTGAGGGCGGCATTGTGCACTTTGTTCCGCATGAGACGCTTTTCTGAGCAGTCCACCGGGAACTCGTATCGTTCGTGCAGCTTCTTGAAGAGGAGGGTGCGCAAATTCGCTCGGTCAGGATGCCTGAGGTTCTCGGTGTTGATCGAGACCGTGCTCCGGAGGATGCACCCGAGTTGGGCAGAGTACCCTTTGACTAAATTAGGGGGCGCCGTTGGATGCCCACTATCGTTCACTTCGGTGAATGCCTGCTTCACGGTGCTGAGCACATTCGGGCGACGCTCCCTCCGTAGCTTCTTCGGTGCGCCGGTGTCATCCTCGGCGGCACCATCCGTGGTGTCATCCTCGGCGGCACCATCAGTGGTGTCATCCTCGGCGGCATCATCCGCTCGGTACTCTGGATCGGTGCCATCATCCTCGCCGTCGTCGCGGCGAGGTTGTGACTCCATCACCTCCATTTCATCGGTTAGCATCCAGAATGGCTTGCTACCGCTGCCGCCGGCCTCTTCGTTGTTGGCCATGTTCGAACTAAGTAGGAAAAAATGCATAAAATTAGCGCAAGATTTCACGGAAAAATTGGGCATGACCTATGCTAATTTATGGACATATGAGTGCCCCATTTTCGCCGAAACGGAAATGAATCAACATTTCGGCGATAATGGGCAACTCTGTCGATCCCTGCACAAGAATATGACACAAATACACCAGGAAAACAATCCACCAGCTGAGCACCATGGCACATACACAATTATTCCTCCATATACACCATGGCACATATACAATTGATCCTCCACCAGCTGAGCACTCAACAGCATGCATCAGCTAGCAGCAGCAGCAAGCTAGCAAGCAGCTAGCAGCAGCAAGCAGCAGCAGCTAGCAAGCAGTAGAAGCAAGCAGCAACTAGCAGCAACAGCAAGCAGCTAGCAAGCAGTAGCAGCTAACTAGCAGCAGCAGCTAGCTAGCAGCAGCAAGCAGCAAGCAGCAGTTAGCAGCTAGCGGCAGTAGCAAGCAGCATCAAGCTCACCGTGAGTCGCGTGGAGTCTCCGAGAGGTGAGTTGTTGCTCCGGGTCGAGGAAGATGCGAGGGCGGCGGTCAGGTGCTCAACTCTGCCTTGAAAAACATAAAAATAAAAATTCAGTAAGCTTGTTCATGGTACTGTGGAGTTCAAACAGAGAAAATCAAAAGGAAACCTGATGCTAATTAAACTTTGTCTTGTGTGCTGTCATTTTTATGTCAGGCAAATGGCTACAGGGCTACACATAAGCAGAACATAATGCTTTATGGTCTAGTGCACAGAATATGAGGCATTCATCCAGAACAACAACATTCATCCAAAGAGATCAAATGTTCCAGAACAGAGCCTCATTATTTTGCTTCAGTATAACTAATACTGCTAATATTTGGCATATATCCAAACTGCAAGCAGAAAGCAACCACATTAAGGCTAAGCACTAACTAGCCGATGTTTATAAGTTTGTTGTTAATGTTTACATGGCAGTGTACTCAGAATGACCTTGCTTTACTATTCGCAAAAATAAAATGACCTTGCTTTACAACCGTAGAACAACTAAAAATAAACTTGACACATATATACTGTAAATAATTGCCTATATAAAAGTGCAGGTGTAACACAGGGAACACCACATGTCAACCAAACAGCTGATAACCCCCAACCAATCTATGTAGTATATTTGCCAAATGGAACAGACATAGAAATACACCTGAACACAAGCTACAAGATGCATTGCCAAGACAAACATTCAGTTAACTGAAGAGCACCAAACCAGCAACAATGCTCCAGAAGTTTATCAAGCTAGCAGCAGCCAGCAAGCTAGCACCAAGCATACAAATACAAATAGAAGTAAACAGATACAAATTCATGGGAGGATCAAATAGTACTTGGCCCACCTGACAATGAATCAGTAACCTAGGCATGGAAAAACACATCCTAGATATAAATTCACAAAGATTCAGTAAATTCTTCTTATAAATTCTTATAAATTCTATGTTTCAATAGTGAGTTGTACTCTGGATATGTTTCAAATGGATTCTTATAAATTCTTCTTGGTCACAGAATTTCTTCTACAATATTATTTTGCTTCAGTTAGCACTGCAGTACCTATCATCAAATGAATTGATGTGCATTACACTAACTAACTGCATTTGCAACAAAGAACTCCAATGAACTACAGAGAACCACCTTTTGTGAAATCAAAATTCCTCATTTGGTTTGCATAAGGTGCACAGACTAGTTACTTAGCAATTTTCTTTTGCTTCACTAGACTATCAATTAAGCATCTTGACAACCCCTATGTTATCCATGTTAGCATGAACTGCCAGTAAACAGAATCACAAAATGATTAGGCCAAGCAGCACCTAACAACATTATCTAGCAGCACCAAGCATCAACCTAGCAGAGGAGGAGGAGGGGAGGAGCACGGCGGCTACCTGGGAAGGATGCGCAACGGTGAAGGCGTGTGGCGTCAGCGGTCGAAGGCTCCTCCGCGGTGAGGTCGAGGACGAGGTCGCAGGCGGCGTCAGAGGTCGAGGACGTGCGGCTCCTCGGCGGTGAGATCGAGGACGAGGTCGCAGGCGGCGTGCGCTCTCCACGGTGTATAGCTTGGGGAGCGACGAGGCAGAGGATGGGGCGCCGGCGGTGGGAGAGGTGGTCGCCGGCGGGGATTCGAGGGGGAGAGGGTCCGGTGGAGAGAGGCGTCGGTGGGGGCGAGATCGAGATCGAGAGGGAGCGCCGGCGGGGATTGGGGATGGGGAGAAGAAGATGGTCGGGATTTGGCGAGGAGAGGAGGGCGTAGCGGGGGGTCTGGTCGCTCGTGTCGCCGGGGAGGTGTCGCCGGGGAGGTGGCGCCGGAGGTGTCGCGAGGATCGCGAGGGATGGCGGCGTCGCGAGGCAGAAGGAGGTTGCTGCTGGTGGGATCTGGTCGGGACGGGGAAGAGAAGGGGAATTTTGGCTAAGTCCCCAGACACACTTAGCAATAGCGCACCTCTAGTGGTGCGCCACTATGAGGCTTAACAATGGCGCACCTCTAGGGGTGCGCCACTGCCACTTTATGGTTTGGTCAAAACAAAAACGTTGGGTGGATTGACATATCCCGAATCGTACCGCATTGGCTCTATCCCTGGTTGGTTTGAGCCAAACCCTGCCGCCCAGGTTCGAACCCTGGCGGCCCCAATTTTTTTCCTTTTATTTTTAAATTGATTTAACACTATAATAAACATCCAAAATAGCATAATACACCAAAATAAAAGGCATAAATAATTATAATTATGTAGAATATTTAAAATACTATAGAATCTAGAAAATATCCAAAAATATAAATTATATGTCTATTTTGATCGGTACAATGTGTAGATTAACAATATGACATCCATTATTCATACAAGAAAATGATACATAATTATCTTTTCACAATCTTCTTGCCCTTCTTTCTCGCGGTTGAATAATTTAGCCCCGGAACTCCTAGACTTCTTCTCTTGAATGGACGGCCTTTAGGTAGGGTGGTCCTGCTTCTTCTTGTTGTGTATGGTTCTTCATCATCGTCGTCGTCATCTTCCATCTTCGGATCGCCGTACTGGTCAAAGTCTAGCTCGTTGGCTGCTCCATCCATTCCGATGATGCTCCTTTTGCCTCTCCTCACGACAACACGGCTGGGCTGCGGGTCGGTAATGAAGAAGCATTGGTCCACTTGGGAAGCTAGTACCCATGGCTCATATTTCGCGGTGACCTTTGCGCCCGCTGTCTTGGATTTGGCTTCGGGTATAACCATGGTGGTGAAATGCCGGTCTTCTTTTATGACGTTCTTGGCCCACCTGACACGGAACATTGGCACATTCTCTCCGGCGTAGCTCAGCTCCCAGATCTCCTCGATCTTTCCGTAGTATCTCTGCTTGACGTCACCGGTGTAGGACTCCATCGTTACCCCGGAGTTCTGATAATCGCTCTTCATGTCCTTTTCCTCGGTGTAGAATGTGTAGCCGTTGATATCGTACGCCTGAAATGTCATCAAGTTGTGTTCGGCGCCCTGTGACAAGGCGAATATGAGTTTTTCTTCCGCAGAAGAATCCTCGTCTATAGGGTACGTCAGCATCTTGTCCTTGAACCACCGCGTGAAGGTTGAGTTGTGCTCTTTGATTATATCTCCGTCCGTCCTCTGTTGGCCCTGATCACTGTACGTCTTTGCGATGAAGGTTTTGTGCTCTACCACCCAAGGATCGACCACGTCTATGTGTTGTAGCGCGACTAGGTTTGCTCTTTCAAAGTCGGCGATTCGACCCTTGAAGTCGACATGCATTTCGCGGCTACCGTCGCGGTGACCCCATCCAGCGAGCTTCCCGAGATGCCTGTTTACGGGCAGGCCAACGGGGTTCTCGATTTCTAGATAACTCGTGCAGAAGGAGATGCACTCTTCGGTCAGAAAGCCATTGGCTATGCTTCCGTCTGGACGTGCCCTGTTGCGAACGTACCCTTTGATGACACCATTCATCCTTTCGAACGGCATCATGCTGTGCAGGAACGTCGGCCCCAGTTGGATGATATCCTCCACGATATGTACCAGCAGATGCACCATAACGTCGAAGAAAGCGGGCGGGAAGTACATCTCAAGCTCGCACAGTATCACCACGATCTCTTCCTGTAGCCTTCTAAGTTGCCTCACGCCAACAGACTTCCGAGAGATGACGTCGAAAAAGTTGCATAGGCCAAAAAGCGTTTCACGGACGTGCGCGTCCATGATCCCACGGATTGCAACCGGAAGTATTTGCGTCATCAGCACGTGACAGTCGTGAGACTTCATCCCGCTGAACCTCTGCTTCGCTTTGTCTAGGTACCTGCTTATCTTCCCCGCGTACCCGTAGGGAAGTTTTACTCCTAGGAGACAGTCGAAAAACTGCTCGATCTCCTTCTGACTTAGAGTGAAGCACGCGGGGGGCAGTAATATTCGATCTTCTTGGCCTTTTTGCCCTTGCGACGACTTTGCGTGTCCTCCGCCTCATCATCGTCATTATCATCATCATCATCATCATCATCATTAGGGCGTCCCGCGTGAAGCTCCTCCCTGATCCCAATTGATAGCAAGTCGTACCTTGCTTTCGGCCCATCTTTGGTCCTCTCTGGCATGTTGAGGAGGGTACCAAGCAGACTCTCGCACACGTTCTTCGTGATGTGCATGACATCAAGGCTGTGAGGCACACGTAAGATCTTCCAGTACGGCAAGTCCCAGAAAACAGACCTCGTCTTCCATACCTTGAGCAGCGGCTCCGGCGCCTTTCGCTTCTTTCCCGGCGGTGGGCACTCTTTCCAATTTTTCAATAGCTCGTCTATTTGCTCGCCGCTTCTCGTACGTGGCCGTCTTCGGGGTTCGTCTTGACCATCGAACAGATCCTTGCGTTTCCTCCATGGGTCTTCGTCGCGAAGCCACCTTCGATGTCCCATGAACACCGTTTTCGAGGACCCCGGATCTCTATCTAGCTGGCGGTACGTTGTGTCATCCATGCACCTGACGCATGCATTGAATCCGTGGACCACCTGCCCCGCGACATATCCGTAACCGAGAAAGTCGTGCACCGTCGTGAGCAGCGCGGCTCTCATAGGGAAATATTCTTCCGCGGCGGCGTCCCACGTATTGGCAGGCGCGTCCCATAGCGTGGCTAGCTCCTCTTTCAGAAGCCCCATATACAGATTGATGTCGTTCCCTGGTTGTTTCGGCCCTTCAATTAGCATACTCATTTGAATGTACTTCCTCTTCATGCACAACCAGGGGGGAGGTTGTACATCCACACAAACACGGGCCATGTGCTATGCGTGCTGCTCTGGCTGCCAAACGGATTGACTCCATCGGTGCTCGCGCCCAGCCTTATGTTCCTAGGATCGTCCCCAAATTCTGGGTACTCGAGGTTCAACGCATTCCACTGGCTAGCATCCGAAGGGTGTCTCAACATCCTGTCCTTTTTCTTTTTCTTCGGATCATCAACGTCATCTTCTCCCTTCCTCATCTCCGCGTGCCAGCGCATTAGCTTTGCTTGCTTAGGATCCGCGAAATACCGCTGCAGACGAGGAGTGATCGGAAAGTACCACACCACCTTCCGAGGAGCTTTCTTCCCCTTCTTGTACCGACTGACGCCGCACTCCGGACATATGGTACACTCCGCGTGCTCGTTCCGATAAATGATGCAATCGTTCAAGCACACATGATATTTCACATGCGGTAAATCCAGAGGACACACGATTTTCTTGGCCTCCTCGATACTAGTCGGACACGTGTTACCTTTGGGAAGACGTTCGTGCCAGAATGACATGTTGTCGTTGAAGGATGTGTCGGTCATTTTGTGCTTTACCTTCATCTGCAGAGCCATGAGCGTTACTTTCAGGCGGGTATCCTCCGGCCTGCATCCTTCATACAATGGAGTAACCGCGTCTACCTCCAGTTGATCCATCTTGGCTTTCTCTCGGGCGGCATCCCTTGCGTTACTCGTCTGCTTGAGAAGCAGCTCTTGAAGATAAGGGTCCTGCACCCAGTCCATCGACGATGGTCCATCGTCTTCATCTTCATGATCTTCATCATCGGGTCCTCCATCTTGATCTTCCATATCATCGGGTCCATGATCTCCTACATTGTGATCATGATCATGGCCGGGATCTTCTACATCCTGATCATGTCCGGGAACTTCTACATGGTGCTCACCACCTTCCTTATTTCTTGTTGAAATCCCATGGACAAATTCATAATCATCTTCGTCGCCTTCCCACCGATAGCCATCCATGAAACCACGCACGAGAAGGTGGTCCCGTACCATATCGGCTTTAGGGTCCATAAGGCTCGTCAGCTTGCATCTTCGACACGGACATCTTATCTCCTTTTGGTTATTTCTAATCATCTCGGCCGTCGCAGCTTTCAAAAACCTAGCCACAACGCCTTCGCTCATCATGCGGACCATGGTCGCCTGCGGGTATAGAGAAAATGGATATCTTAGCATACCAAAAGAAAATTTTGGCATGACCTTCCCTAAAAATAGGACATATGTATATGCGTAGTATGCCCACTATTCGCCGAAACGGAAATGAATCAACATTTCGGCAAAATATTGGCAACTCCATCGCATTTCAAATCCCTGCAAACAAAAACATGCATGCAACACATGTGTGGAGGCTTTGCATATACAACACATGTGTGGAGGCTTCGCATACAACACACATGCACGTGAGACGCTTTTCGCGCATGCGCACAACACATGAGCTTCACATAACATATGTGCACACACACGTGTGTGTGCAAGACGATCGGAACCGGTCACACACAAAGCATAAAACCAACAAAGTTACCGATACGGCGAGACCTAGAGTGTTGGATGAGGTAAAAAGTTGAGATTGAGTAGGGTATTGAGCTAAGAGAGCTTCACCATTACTTACCTATGAAGAAAATTAAGTTTACCAACTTAATTTTGGTGAATGAAGAGGTGAAAATGAGGTGGGAAGGAGGGGCAACACGACCAGATCCAGATTTGGTGGGAGGTGGTGGTGGAAGAGTGTTTGGGGAAAGTGGGTGGCACATGTGAGTGGTGGGTGAAAAGCAGGAAATGGTCCCAGGTTAGCAGTGGCGCACCACCTAGTCGTGCGCCACTGCTAGGGTGACATAGCAATGGCGCACTGCTGGCTGGTGCGCCACTACTAAGCCTCTTATCACTAAAGGGGTCCTGGCCACCTCCTAGCTGTGGCGCACCTCATGCCATGCGCCATAGGTAAGCTATGTAGCAGTGGCGCACCAACGCAATGCGCCACTGCTAAGCCTCTCATCTCTAAAGGGGCTCTCTGGCCACCTCCTAGCAGTGGCGCACCACCAAACCATGCGCCATAGGTAAGCTATTTAGCAGTGGCGCACCACTGCAGTGCGCCATTGCTAAACCTATCACCTCTAAAGGGGCTCTGGACACCTCCTAGCAGTGGCGCACCACCACAACGTGCGCCATAGGTAAGAAACTAAGCAGTGGCGCACCACGAAGACGTGCGCCACTACTAGGTTGGGGGAGGAGCTGGCCTCCTGTCAGCACTTAGTTATGGCGCACCTAGATCAGGGTGCGCCACTACTACTTTTGTAACAGTGGCCCACCGTTTCGTGGTGCGCCACTGCTAAGTAGTAGTGGCGCACGGCAGCCATGGTGCGCCACTGCTGGCAGTCTTACGGCTAGGCCTTTTCCTAGTAGTGCACGCCGGTGGATCATACATGGAGTGATAATAAGGCCCATGCGCAGAAGAATGTCGTGGAGGTTCCACATGACCATAATGTTGATATGAGGAGCTCGCTGCATCGGATGAAGAGTCGGGGTGCTCCTCGGCCTCCTCCATGCCTTCCCTTGCACGATGGCCTTCCCTTTCTATGTATGCGTTTAGCTCATTTTCTGTGATCGACCACCCTTTCCACCATCATCGGAGAAGCTCCTCCCATTACAAATCATTGTATAAAGATTCGAGAGCTCCCGCGGCGTTCCCCTGACCTTCTCGCAGGATCCCCACTGCGGCACTCTAATTGCTGCACAAAAATCACTGAAAGGCAAGTTGATAGTTTTGTTATAAATCTTGTACCGGACCATGGGGTTAGTTTGAGACCGATGAAATTCGAAATCCTGCACAACCGACACCGTTAGTTTAGCATATTGGTAAGGTTCACCAACAGTAAAACCTTCCAACCCTGCATTGGAAATCAGTGTTTGAACATCTTGCAGGATTCCTGCGTTCCGCATAAAATCCGTGCATGGGTAATAAGAGGGGTATACTCCCTCTTCGCGGTGAACTCTCATAACTTGCTGCACCTCCAATTCTTGTTGGTTTAGTTGGTGCCTACTTCCTTCCATTTTCTGAAATTTTTCAACAATCATTATAAAATTTGATTTCAAGGTATATAATTGAGGGGAACTACTATAGGAACTTGCTAGAGTACTAAACATGCATCAAAACTAGTTTCTACCACTTAGAACAAGCATGCAAGCTCACTAAACATGTTATCTACAGCAGCAAAATATTCAAGATATACTCAACCAAACAAAATTCTAATTGGACAATCAAAGGAGTCACATACCAAGGAGCAAATGTGCCAAATTTCAGACAGAAATCTGGGCTGAGCAAAGAGATCGAGAAATCGCGAGTTCTTGAGCAGAAACGCGAGTGAGAGAAAGTGAGTACGAGTTTTTTCGGGAGAGAGAAGAGAATGAGTGAAAGAGATGATGGAGTGGGGCAAGGAGGGGCCCACACACCAGGGTGGCACGCCCCCCTTTGGCGCCGCTGTGCCCCTGGGGTGCCCCACTGGTCAGCCCCAGTGCTCCCAGGTGCCTCTTCGAAAAATAGGACTACCAGTATAATTTTTGTAAATTTTTGAGAACTTCGAAAAATGCACATTTCTGGGTGTTAAATTAATTATTACTGCGCAGGAAAATGATTTCCAAAATCTTAACAACTAAAGCATATTGCAAAACAAAAGGTGCTACAGCAAGTAAAACAAATGGAGGGAGAAAGAAAGAAATGTTGTTTAGCTCTCTTATGCATTAAAATATACTTGTTAACAAGGTTGATCAAGTCTTGCTACCAAATAAATTTTATATGACATAAGAAGAAATAAACCTCAAATCAATCATGTTACCTTATATTGAATTGATATCACAAGAGTTTGATATTCTTCTTTAGGCTCATATATAGGACAATCAATGGATCCCACTTTGATAGTTTTTACATTAAAAATTGTATTAACTCCATATACTTTATCAATCCTCTTGGGAAAATAGACGGTATGTTCCTTGTCATCAACATTGAAAGTAACCTTGCCTTTATTGCAATCAATAACAGCCCCTGCAGTATTAAGAAAGGGTCTTCCAAGAATAATTGACATATTATCATCTTCAGGCATTTCCAACACAACAAAATCAGTTAATATCAAGCAATGTTGAGTAACTTGAACAGGAACATTTTCACATACACCAACAGGAATAGCAGTAGATTTATCAGCCATTTGCAAAGATATATCAGTTGGTATCAACTTATCTAAATCAAGTCTCTTATAAAGAGAAAAGGGCATTACACTAACACCTGCTCCCAAATCACATAGAGCAGTTCTAACATAATTATTCTTGATGGAACAAGGAATAGTCGGTATACCTGGGTCTCCAAGCTTCTTTGGAACCTTACCACTAAAGGAGTAATTAGCGAGCATAGTGGAAATCTCCTCATTGGGAATTTTCCTTTTGTTAGAGACAATATCTTTCATATACTTTGAATAAGGAGGCAATTTAATAGCATCAGTCAAAGGGATTTGCAAAAATAAAGGTTTCATCCAATCACAAAATTTATTATAATGTTCCTCCTCCTTTGATTTTAGTTTCTTAGCAGGAAAAGGCATTTGCTTTTGAACCCAAGGTTCTCTTTCATTACCATGTTTCTCAGCAATAAAATCTTCTTTAGTGTACTTTTTATTTTTAGCATGCTTTTCAGGTTCTTCTTCAACCTCTTCTTTATCAGGAGTATCATCCTTATCATTATCTTTATCATGTTCATTACCACTTTCAGTTTCAGCATCAGAAATAGAAATACTATTAGGATCATTAACAGGTTCAGAGGATTCTACAACATTCTTATGTTTCTTTTTCTTTTTCTTAGATGGAGCACTAGTTTTAGTTAGTTGAGAATCTTGTTCAACTCTTTTGGGATGCCCTTCAGGATATAGAGGATCCTGGGTAGAAACACCACCTCTAGTTGTTACTTCATAAGCATGTTTTTCTTTAGAATTATTTCCCAACAAGTCATTTTGCACTTTAGTGAGTTGATCAATTTGAGTTTGAACCATATGAAAATGTTTAACAAGTATCTTAACATCATTGGAGGTTCTCCCCACAATATCATGCAATTCACTAATAGCTCGAGAATTTTCCATTAAATGATTCTCTACTCTCATATTAAAGTTTTCTTGCTTAACAATATAATTATCAAACTCATCTAAGCATTGAGCGGGAGGTTTTGAATACGGAATATCTTCCCTAGTAAAGCGTTGAAGAGAGTGTACCTCAATCATGGATGAAGGGGGAGTTATCTTACATAAATCTTCTATAGGAGGTAAATTCTTCACATCTTCAGGTTTAATACCCTTCTCTTTAAGAGACTTCTTGGCTTCCCTCATATCTTCATCATTTAATTTAATCATACCCCTCTTCTTCAATATCGGTGTCGGGGTTGGTTCAGGTGTAGACCAATCATCATGATTCCGGCCTATTTTAGCCAATAATTCTTCAGCGTCGTCTGGAGTTCTTTTCCTGAAAACACAACCAGCACAACTATCCAGGTATGCCCTAGACTCAATGGTTAGTCCGCTATAAAATATATCAAGTAAATCATGCTTTTCCAAATCATGATCAGGCCGAGCTCTAATAAGAGAGCAAAATCTCGCCCAAGCCTCAGGCAATTTCTCTCCATCTTCCTGGTCAAAATTATAAATTCTCTGCAAAGCAATATGTTGAGCGCTAGCAGGAAAGTATTTTCGAAAGAAAACATCACGCAAGTCAATTGGACTTCTAATAGAACCAGGAGGCAAATTATTATACCAAGTTTTAGCATCATCCTTTAATGAGAAAGGAAAAAATTTAGCGACAAAATAAGTACGCATCTTGACATCATCAGAAAACAAGCTACTCAGAGTAGATAACTCAATCATGTGTTCAACAGCACTTTCTTTTTCAGTACCACAAAAGGGTGTTTTCTCAACAATAGCTATATGAGATAGATCAAGAGAAAAATCATAATCTTTATCCATAATGTTTATAGGAGATGTGGCAAATTTAGGATCAGGAGACAGTTTATATCTAACAGCATGTTCTGCAAGCAACTTTTTAATTTTTCTTGCATCAGTAGTAGCATTGCATTTTTCAATAAAATCATCATCAAGTTCCACATAATCTTCATCAAGATCATCACTAGAATATTCAACAGACTCAGGTGAATTAACAGGTGTAGCAGCATTTTCATTAGGAGTTTCAGTATTTTCAATTTGCCTAGACCTAGCAATTGTAGCATCTAGAAAAGATCCTAACGAACCATCATTATCAAGCACAGCAGAAGCATCATCAGATTCAGCAGAAGTACCAGCATTTGAAGCTTGTGGTGGTGAAACAAGTTTACTTATCACAGATGGTGAATCAAGAGCAGCAGAGGTACTAAGAGTTGTACCTTTTCTTGTAGTGGATGGTAATATGGCGATCTTAGTATCGCGAGGTTTACCCATGATGGAGACTTTGCAGCGAACAATATCAATCCAAGTGAACTTCCAAATAAAGCTATGCTCCCGGCGCCGAGAAAATAGTCTTGATGACCCACAAGTATAGGGGATCGCAGTCGAGGGAAGTAAAACCCAATTTATTGATTCGACACAAGGGAGACAAAGAATACTTGTAAGCCTTAACAGCGGAGTTGTCAATTCAGCTGCACTGAAACAGACTTGCTCGCAAGAGTTTATCGTAATAACAGTTTATAGCGATGTGATAGCGAAATAAGACGAGTAACAAAGACAGCAGTGATTATAGTAGACCAGGATTAAAATACTGTAGGCACAGGGATGGATTAACGGGTGTTGCATGGATGAGAGAAACTCATATAACAATCAAAGCAGGGGCATTTGCAGATAATAATAAAACGGTATCCAAGTACTAATCAATCAATAGGCATGTGTTCCATATTTAGTCGTACATGCTCGCAATGAGAAACTTGCACAACATCTTTTGTCCTACCAGCCGGTGGCAGCCGGGCCTCTAGGGAAACTACTGGATATTAAGGTACTCCTTTTAATAGAGTACCGGAGCAAAGCATTAACACATGTGATCCTCACATCACTACCATTCCCTCCGGTTGTCCCGATTTCTGTCACTTCGGGGCCATTGGTTCCGGACAGCGACGTGTGTATACAACTTGCAGGTAAGATCATAAACAACGAATATCTTCATGAATCAATAACATGTTCAGATCTGAGATCATGGCACTTGGGCCCTAGTGACAAGCATTAAGCATAACAAGTTGCAACAATATCATAAAAGTGACATCTACGGATACTAGGCACTATGCCCTAACAATCTTATAACTATTACATGACCAATCTAATCCAATCCCTACCATCCCCTTCAGCCTACAGCGGGGGAATTACTCACACATGGATGGGGGAAACATGGTTGGTCGATGGAGAGGCGTCGGTGGTGATGATGGCGATGATCTCCTCCAATTCCCCGTCCCGGCGGAGTGCCAGAACGGAGACTTCTGGCTCCCGAGACGGAGTTTCGCGATGTGGCGGCTCTCGGAGGGTTTCTAGCGACTCGACTTCTCTCCGTGCGTTTTTAGGTCGAGGCGATAAGTAGTCCGAAGGAGGGCGTCGGAGGCTGCCGAGGGCCACACACTAGGGCCGCGCGGCCCCTCCTGGGCGCGCCGCCTAGGGTGTGCCCTCGGGCCTCCACCGACTTACCCTTTTGGCTGTGAATCTTCGGGAAAATAGGGCCTTCTGTATAAATTCCGAGGTTTTCCTGAAAGTTGGATTTCTGCACAAAAACGAGACACCTGCTGAAAAACTGAATTCCGTGTTAGAAATACAAAACACAAATTAAAAAAATAGCAAAAGTGGGAAGTAGATACGTTTTGGACGTACCTGGCTCCATGCACCCACCAGAACCACCGAGCAGCCCAGCAGCAACCCACCAGCGCAGCCCAACACCGGCCCGCCCAAATACCCTTCGCCAAAATATCAGAGGAGAGGCGTCGTCCTCATCATCTCCTCGTGCATGGACGACAGCACTGCGTCGTGCTCCTCTTCTCCTCTCTCGCTGGCGATCCCTCCTCGCTCGGCGTCGTGACGAGGCACGCCCTGGCGCCATATAAAAACCCTAAACGACGAACCCTAGCTCCGTTTCCCTCTCTCTCTGCTCAATTTCCCCATACCGAAACCTTGGCTCCGCCGGTCACCATTGCCGCCGGCGATGGAAGCCTCCCCTAGCCAAACCGAGCACGCCAGCGTAACCGCCATCCTCGGCTTGCCACTCCTGCAGAAGGAATCGAGCCGGAGCAGTACGTAGCGTCGACGCCGACCGCATCTCTCCGACGGTCGGAGCTGGCAATTCCGGCGATGCCGACCACCCCTTGCCTCGCCATCAAGCCCTGCATGCTCAGGGTGAGCTCCTCTTCCTCCTCGTGTGCTCGGCATGCTCGATAGTGGTCTAGATCGTCGCCGTGTTTGAGCACCGACGGACGCCGTCGCAGTACCTCGCCGCCGATCAAGCTCCGGTGACCTAACCGGAGCGGCGCCGCTATCTTTAGGTCCCTCATGATGCACTGGTTCGAATGGAACCAGTAGCTCATCTGCGTGTCGCCGGAATCATCGCCGCCGACGACGTCTGCCTGCCGGCCACCGTGAGCCATACCCAGTCATTAATTTTGACTTGGTCAAGCCGACGTGGCCGCTGACCTGGCCCCTGGCCCACATGTCTATAGCTGCGGGTAGTTCTAGTCTGGGTAGCTCTAGTATTTTCCAGTTTTAATTTAAATCCCTTAAATTGCTGAAACTTCACATGAATTTATAAAATCCAATTTAATTCAGAAAAATACAAATAAGATATTAAAATTCTTAGAAAAGAAAACTGTATCCAATAAAAATATAAAATGAAATTTTTATTTTTAATAAAAACTTAATTATTTAATACTTATTATTTAAGCCTTTAATTTTAATTCTAAATTCAATTAAAATTCAATAATTAGTAAAAATTTCCAAAATTAAATAAAAACCAGTAAGAAAATAAAGAAAACATTAAAAAGTAATTTTCTTTAATTGTTATTTTGTTAAATCCTTATTAGAGGGATTTAAACCCTAATTAATAATTACCTAATTGTTAATTCTTGAAAATTAATAAAATACCAAATCCAATATTATTTTTTTAAAGTTATTAATAACTTCAATTTTTTTAATGAAGTTATTATCTTATGAACTAAATAGTAATTATGCAACCCAGTTCCATAAGGAAGAAATCTAGGAACTCATCATTTCATGTGTAAACCTAAAACCCTAATTCAACTAGAAACCCTAGTTCCATTATTTCATATGAACCCTAAATGGTTTCCAAACCTAAACCCTAGGTTAGAACATGTGCTCATGATACTTTGATTCCATTCTTAGCTTCATAGCAGCAATTAAATACTGGCCATGCCACATAAAATATAGGAGCCCTATTATCAATAATTTAGTATTCCATATATGAATCCCAATCCACCTTGTTGATCAAATTAGGATCAACCAAGTTTAAACACTAATTTCCATTACCAAAACCATCATCCTTAATTAACCTTGATTAGCATCACACCATTGTGATGAACCCTAATAACAACCATGCCAATATTGTGCATCCTATTCCATACACACTAAACCCTATTAGTGTTAGATAAATATTGATCATCCCATTTAGGAAACCACCATTCCTTACTTAGTAGATCCAATAGGAAACTCTAGACAACCTCAACCTTAACTGAAATACTTCTTATTACTTAAGAAGTATGTTCTTCAAAAGTTATTCTTTTGAAGAGAGTAGAGAGTATTCATCAACCCTGTCTAATAGGACCTATAGCCAATAGCCAGCTATTACCAGCAAGATATACCAACCTTGACAGGAAACATGTATAATTAATTGCTTAAGATGTGCTTCACTTAAACCTTATAAATTCTAAATGATGATGAGTCCAAACTTGTTAGGATCTTTCTAATCCTTACTCTAGAAACCAATTAGAACCATAGTAAAGCATAGAACCCCACAAACCTAATTATCATAACTGCTCTTTATTAAAGAACATGTTCTTCAAAAGTTATTCTTTTGAAGAATATAACAAGTAATCATTAACCATGCCATATAGTATTAAAATTGACAACTTCTCTTTACTAATTATACAACTACAATTCCTTGGTGTGTATGATTGTTACTATGCATTTTACCACTTGTTTATGATTCTAAAACATACAACCCTAATAAGAACCTTGTTTGTGATTCACTCTAAAAGTGCAACACACCCAAAACTAATCATCACAACTCACTAATCCTAAATCATCAGGGTTAGGTCACGTTTAGAATGATTGCATCTCATACTTATGCATTATTGCATCCTTGCCAATCTTTTAAACATCGTCCTTACCGGATGATGATGCTATTTCAGAATTTGGAGTTATTGCGCATCGAAGACCTTGCCTGCATAATCTTGCAGTCAAGAAAGGCAAGTTCGTCGCTTGCTCATGTCATTTGAGTATTTTTACAAAATTACTTGCAAAGTACTATGTTTATCACTATTGCATAAAAAGCAAAACCACTATTTTCATAACTATGAATATGACTATGTGGTGGGCAATGGAACCATGGATTGTGTTGATATGGTGGAGGTTCCATTGCAAGGGTTTATATCCATCTAGGATTAAACAACAAATGTCGTCCAGTGATTCTTGTGCCGTATAAACCGTGTTTACCATAAGATCTGGAGTGGGACGGAGTAGTCAAAAGTGTTTCCACCTCTCGTTCATCAACGGATGCGCATTACCGGATGCACATGATCTCGAGAGACATGATGCAGGGTGGGAAACCCGTAGAAGTTCCCCCGGGAATGTGGTCTATGATGGGTTGCAAGCCGGCGTAGGAATGTATGGTAGAGCCCTGCATTGTTGTCGTGGTCGGGGCCCATCCTTAATTGGAGTAAGTGAACCGGCGTGGACCCAGGGTCGGAGATTGCAACAAAGGGTGGGTGTTCGAGGTAGCGGAGGAACATGACTGACTAGGACCTTATACCGGGCCTCACACCAAAGGAAGTGTGGACGGGTCGCCGGTTACCAAGGTTAAGATCTCTTATGGGTAAAGCAACACACCTCTGCAGTGCCTGTGACCCGTCCTCCTGTTCCGGGATATGGCTGACCCGGAAAGGAACTCCATGAAGTTCTAGTCAACCGGTGAAGGCTGACGGACATAGCTCTTTTGAATAAAAGCAACCTTTTGAAGAAATGATTACAAAAACTTGCATTGCCTATGACTTTCTGGTCTATGGTTGTAGCTAGTGCATTAAACACCTCTTTCCTAAAATGAACTTGTTGAGTACGCTTGTACTCATCCCACTCTTAAATCCCCTGCTTAGATATGGAGGCATCGAAGGAGGATCTACAGTGCAACTCGAAGGCCGAGGAGTCAACAATTACTTCAAGGGACAGGACCATGTCAGGAGAGTCAGATACCACATTCAACAAGGAGAAAACCTAGATTAGCAATAGAAAGGAACTAGTTTCCTAAACCTAGCTCCTATTTAGCTAGAATCTATTCTTAGCCTCTATAGCTAGTTAAATACTCTACAAGTAGAGCTCGTGATAGGATTAGACTACGAGTCGTTCTTCTAGAGTTTATTTTTTACCTCATTGTAAAGTAGGAGGCTGTGATGATCTTATATAGAGTCTGTGTGTAATTCTATAGACATGCCTTGGACCCGCATATGTTTCTGTTGTACCACTCTGAGCGATATAATACTAGTGGAACGGTGTTTCATTGGTGTTATATCAGACTTGCATACTACACCATGCAGTGGTATGCCGGGTCACCACAGTTGGTATCAGAGCAAATGCTTTGACCTAGGATTAAAACCTTTAAAGGAGACCTATAGGATTGGTAGTGTCTATAGGAAGTTGTATTAGCTAAGTCAACTATGCTAAACCAAATCTTATGACTTGAGATGGATATTCACTTGAGAATAATCCTAACACACTTGAGTCAACCCTTCTTACCTACTTTCCTAAGTGAAGTTAGATAGCTAATCCTAAACATGTAGCACATCATAAAGTCCTTAAAACAATAAATGAGTAGATCACAGTTGGTATACAATACATGGTAGTCCAAAGAGAGGATACAACCATAAGGAAGATATCCTATTGGAAGATGTGTACCAACACATGTTTGAGTTAAAGTAAGAGTTATCCAGACCTGTAATAGGAACAATATCATGTGATAAAGATAAGTATATTAGGAAGATATCATACTAGAAGATGTATACCAAGACAAGTAATGGGTAAGTAAAATTCATCCAACTTGTGAGCCAATTGATACTAAGTAATTATAAGCTATATGAGATGGCATAGACCATGATGAGTCAATCATGGGAGGTAAGGAAGAGAGATAGGAATAAAATATGCCTACTTACGTGGTAGAGTTATTAATCATATATGATTCACTTGAGAGTCATTATGTGATGGACTAGAACATCATAAATATTTAGGAGGAGAACAATAAGAAGCTAGTTGATCAACAATAGTGCAAGAATTGTGTTCCAAAACCATGGGAAGTGTGCCAAGCACATCATGACCATAATCTTATGATAGAAATACTTGGAAGTATAAGAGCTATATTTCCAGAGTTATGTGTTTAGAGTAGCAATGTTAGAACCTAGACATATCATGTGATATAGTCCTCAACAAAATGGAAGTTAAGTGGTACTTCCAGAGAAAATTAGGTTCACCTTAATTATCCCAAACCACTTTGTCTCAAGTTTATCTCATTGCAATTGTGCAATTCAGGTAAATGGCAAGACAAATAGTAGAAATCCACATATTCGTGCTAAGTATCACGATATAAACCTATCTTATGTGGTGTTATATACTACACATCTCAGCCTGATATTTAGAGATGTCTTACTCAACTATTATATTCAGGCTTATGATGATGTGTATTATATGCACAAAGCTGAATCTTCTTGGATCTTATTGGATTTTCATTGATTGACTAGATCCATACATGAAGTTTGACTTTGATATGCAAGCGCATGTTGCAATATCAAGTTCTTACTTGATGTTATAGATCTAGAGGGTAATGGTATTCGTGTGAGGAAGTGACGAATTCTGAAGATTCTGAAGACAAGATGAAGGTTCATCAAAAGAAGGAAGCAAAATTGTGGAAAGTAACCACAATACTTTGAAGGAAGTACCAACCAAAATTCATGCTTAACCTCATTAGAGGAGTACTTTAGTACATAAGAAGCATGAAGGTCAGAAATATGATGATTATGGTGAAGCTAAAGCAGATCCATAGTCAATATAAAAGAGGGAATGCATGGGAAATCACTCAGGATACTATATTCATAGTGTCAGCTAGTGGTTCTCTTGCAAAATAAACCCTGAAGGAAGGAAGATGACCTATGAAACCATAGCAGATATAAGAAGACCATAGTTGATATCAGAAGACCATAGTTGATATAGGATCAATACTACGAGATAAAGTAGAAGATGTCTCGTCTACTTGATCAGAACCTATAATAGAATCCATTTTTAGATAACAAATAGCCACAATTGGTACCCAGTAGTCCACCATTGGATTATTCGTACCAAGAAGTTGTGAACAAATAAAATGTTGTCAGCCAAATAACAATGACCTATAATCATTTAGTCGAAGGATTCACATTGGATGTCCACAATTGAGTGGATACACCACAGATATTCTTCGCAAGACCTTAGAAAAGTACCAACCATAAGCTAGACCCAGGCCAATATTCTAACCATAAGTCCAATGGTTGGAAGAAAAGGAGTTGAAGACATAAGAAAACTCTAAGGGGTAGAATAAAGATTGAGATGGATGTACAATAACTCAATATTTTGAGCAAGAAATAAGAAGAAGGTCTGAACTGAGAGGAAGTTCGATCTTATTTTCATAAGATTGTCGGACACTACTTTCAGAGGGATGTCAGACCAGAAGCCGAGGTTTATACCTCGAGGAAGTAAGAAGTGGGCAATAACTTGAGAAAGTGAGTAATATTAACTCAGAAGTACGAAAGCTCAAGTAAGCTAAGTTTAATGAAGTTGGATGAAGGAAATACCATAGACCAAATATAGCTCAAATAGGCCAAAGACCGAAGGAGGTTGACCATACCAAAAACTAAAGTTCATTTGGAAGATTCCTTTCATAGAACCTAAAGGATCCAAAATAGTTAGAAGTATCAATCATAATCCATGATTGGATGGACTAAATGAGTCTAATCTATTCTTAGGGAAATAAACCATCAAGACCATTTCCATGGTAAGTACCTTACTAAGTACCATTATTGCAGTTTTGGTAGTAAGGGAAAACAAAGACCTATTTTACCAATTAGGAGTATTTTATCAAATTAGTCCTCAGATAAGACCACCAGTACCAGAAGAAGTCCCAATCATTGAATATTCAATGAGAAAGGAAACAAGATTATAGTATTGAAAGAAATCATGGAATTGAGAGAAGAAGCCATTGTTCAGAGACAAACAATAATGGATTCCAGGAAGAATCTGGGCAAGGGATATATTCAATTATATCCAATAATATTATCACGGAGTTTGAGAAAAGATATAGTCTGCACAAGACAGATCCACACTCCGAAACGTGAGAGAGATCAAACTTCGAGGACGAAGTTTAGTTTAAGGGGTAGAGACTGTAATATCCCAGGATTTGGGGTTACAAAAATAGTGGAAATAGATGTGTGCATTGCATTCATGCATAGAAAATCCGGGGAATTTTCGCGCTTTAAAGTAAAACAGTCACATCGAAGTTTCACTTGACCTTGGTGGAATTGAAGTAGCTCATCAAGTCAAGCGCTATAAACCTCAATGTGACTTCGCTAAAACCTTGTTTTGGGTAGTAATGATTTGATCTAAGGAGTTAGATCAAATGGAACTAAAATCAACACAATAACACATTAATCAAGGATCAATTGCTTGATCTTATAAAAGATCATAATATGGTAATCCTTGCCATAACATATGAACATCTACTCAACTACAAATTAAGAAACCATCCTTGACTTATCTTTTCCATGTCTTTAACAAATAAATATTCCTACCATGAACCTCATGGTATTTCTTGAACTAAACTTTTGAATTTAACACCAACAAAAGCTTATCATTAAACCCTAGAGATGGGAGAGGTTTATACCCATCAAAGATATAAGAAACAAACTATAAATTATTAATACTTACAAGTTGAGCAACTACCTTGGGGGTATAATTTAATTCACTTTAAAACTAATTACAAAATATGGTAAAACACAAGGACCTAAGTGCATAAAAGCCACACATTGTTATTTTAATCATAACTTATTAAATATGTGGAATATCACAAAACTAAATTCATTTACATTACGAATTATAGTTCAAACTATTTGAATAAAATAAACTATGAGTATTTTGGAACTCATATGATCATGCCTTGGTAAATCAAACATCACCATCAAAATTGGGGTATAATCCTTGTCTTTGACATGTTGATCCCAATTACAATATAAATACAATCACATATGATATAATGATTCACCCACAAGCATAAAATCATTCACAAGATATTTAGTAACAAAAGCCACTTGGCTATCCAAAAACAAATCACATGAGAGGATAATACCCATGCCACATAGGATGAAAATATCTACATAGCTTGAATCCTAAGCTATGCCACCTCATGCTTAAAGGATTGCTATGGATGAGAGCATGACAACCAAGCACCTTACTCATCAAATTAAAACAAGAGTCACCACCTATGTGTCATGATACTAGATCATGCCCAAGACTATAAAAGGAACCCTCTACCTCATTCATTCCATCATCTTGTACCATGATACAAGCAAACCAAAGAGTTGGGCCACTCCATAACTTAGATAGGACCAATATGAAGCAGCTAGGAGGTGGAGGCATACCACAAGAAGCAGGTTTATCAGATTTCCTGAAGAACAAGCTACAGAAGATAGCAAGGTAGAATTCTTAGGCAAACCACATGTTTAGATAATAATATCATCATTCCTTGAGTAGAAACCTAGATATTAGTCCAAATCCTTGTGGAGTGAGAGAGGTAATTGGTATAACCCTAGACAAACACTTCTAGTGATACTTTGGGAAGCCCATACCATGCATGATCATCACTATTGGGTAATGATCATAAACCTAAGAATTTGAGGTAGAGTAATTAAGAACAAGTTGATCATGTTTAATACATGATCATGCTCTTGAGGTATGTGAGGATAAGTTAAATCCTAATAGGATAAGTAGATATGATACACCACATGAAATCATAGGGAGGTAACTAGTAAGAAACCCTAAGCTTATGTCCCAACCTTAACTTGTGATTCACTTGGTGATCATAAGTAGAATCCTACCACATTTATATTTCATAAATTAAAGAACCTAAGCAAACCTTAGAGTCAAACTATATACTTTATAAGGTGAGAAACCATCCATCCATATTACCAAAGTTAACTATAAAAATAACTAAATAAGAATAATAACAATAAAGCAAGTAACCATCTTATTGTAGATAGGGGGAATTAAATCCTAGCAAGTACAATATAGTGTCATCTCATATCTATAATCTAGAAATTATATCTCAACCCTAGGGGTGTATCACTTGGATGATCATAACCATAAACCTAGTTCACATTTGAGTTCCAAACCACATGCCATTAGGTGAATATAATTAGGACCCCAGAATTGTTCATTTGCTAAGTGCTATGCTTCCCTAATTAAACCTAAGAAACATCTAGTGCTTGTACTCACAATTAAAACCCATGTGTGGTGAATAACCACTCATACCAACCACTGATCTATATAATTAAGACCCAACCTTGAGGAGAGTAATATCTACTCTAGATAATTCAAAGTGTTAACAGACCATAACACAAATGCTAATGAATATGGGTTATCATTCAACCTACAAAACCTTAATAAAATGTTGCTCACATGAACTAACATGCAAGTGATTAATTTATCAAATAGGAACTAAGACATAATAACAACTTCAGAAATACCTTAAGAAGAAAGTATCAACTCTTATATTTCTAAAATAAATTGAACTCATAATAAAAAGGAAATCAAAGTGAAAATATAGTTCATGTCTAATTGCTATTCAGAAGAAGTCACTAACATACAAAATAATCTAATACAAAATAATTGTTTCAAATGAAATAGTGGTGAAATAGTCATTACATCTTCATTGAATTATCAGAATTGAGACACCTGCAAAAATAGAAAAGAATTAAAATATGAATTCAAACCTGAATTCAAAAAGAATCCAAAACAGTAAATAAAAGAATAAAAAAGAAAAAGAGAGAGTGGGGTGCTTACCTGGGCAGGCCACGGCAGCCCAGCACCAAACCACCCGAGCAGCCCAGCAGCAACCTGCCTAGCAGCCCAACACCACGGCCTGGCCCAGCCCAAAATACCCTTCGCCAAAATATCAGAGGAGAGGCGTCGTCCTCATCCTCTCCTCGTGCATGGACGACAGCACTGCGTCGTGCTCCTCCTCTCCTCTCTCGCTGGCGATCCCTCCTCGCTCGGTGTCGTGACGAGGCACGCCCTGGCGCCATATAAAAACCCTAAACGAAATAACCCTACCTCCGTTTCCCTCTCTCTGCTCAATTTCCCCATACCGAAACCTTGGCTCCGCCGGTCACCATTGCCGCCGGCGATGGAAGCCTCCCCTAGCCAAACCGAGCACGCCAGCGTAACCGCCATTCTCGGCTTGCCACTCTTGCAGAAGGAATCGAGCCGGAGCAGTACGTAGCGCCGACGCCGACCGCATATCTCCGACGGCCAGAGCTGGCAATTCCGGCGATGCCGACCACCCCTTGCCTCGCCATCAAGCCCTGCATGCTCAGGGTGAGCTCATCTTCCTCCTCGTGTGCTCGGCATGCTCGATAGTGGTGTAGATCGTCGCCGTGTTTGAGCACCGACGGACGCCGTCGCAGTACCTCGCCGCCGATCAAGCTCCGGTGACCTAACCGGAGCGGCGCCGCTATCTTTAGGTCCCTCGTGATGCACTGGTTCGAATGGAACCAGTAGCTCATCCGCGCGTGGCCGGAATCATCGCCGCCGACGACGTCTGCCCGCCGGCCACCGTGAGCCATGCCCAGTCATTAATTTTGACTTGGTCAAGCCGACGTGGCCGCTGACCTGGCCCCTGGCCCACATGTCAATAGCTGCGGGTAGTTCTAGTCTGGGTAGCTCTAGTATTTTCCAGTTTTAATTTAAATCCCTTAAATTGCTGAAACTTCACATGAATTTATAAAATCCAATTTAATTCAGAAAAATACAAATAAGATATTAAAATTCTTAGAAAAGAAAACTGTATCCAATAAAAATATAAAATGAAATTTTTATTTTTAATAAAAACTTAATTATTTAATACTTATTATTTAAGCCTTCTAAATTCAATTAAAATTCAATAATTAGTAAAAATTTCCAAAATTAAATAAAAACCAGTAAGAAAATAAAGAAAACATTAAAAAGTAATTTTCTTTAATTGTTATTTTGTTAAATCCTTATTAGAGGGATTTAAACCCTAATTAATAATTACCTAATTGTTAATTCTTGAAAATTAATAAAATACAAAATCCAATATTATTTTTTTAAAGTTACTAATAACTTCAATTTTTTAATGAAGTTATTATCTTATGAACTAAATAGTAATTATGCAACCCAGTTCCATAAGGAAGAAATCTAGGAACTCATCATTTCATGTGTAAACCTAAAACCCTAATTCAACTAGAAACCCTAGTTCCATTATTTCATATGAACCCTAAATGGTTTCCAAACCTAAACCCTAGGTTAGAACATGTGCTCATGATACTTTGATTCCATTCTTAGCTTCATAGCAGCAATTAAATACTGGCCATGCCACATAAAATATAGGAGCCCTATTATCAATAATTTAGTATTCCATATATGAATCCCCATCCACCTTGTTGATCAAATTAGGATCAACCAAGTTTAAACACTATTTCCATTACCAAAACCATCATCCTTAATTAACCTTGATTAGCATCACACCATTGTGATGAACCCTAATAACAACCATGCCAATATTGTGCATCCTATTCCATACACACTAAACCCTATTAGTGTTAGATAAATATTGATCACCCCATTTAGGAAACCACCATTCCTTACTTAGTAGATCCAATAGGAAACTCTAGACAACCTCAACCTTAACTGAAATACTTCTTATTACTTAAGAAGTATGTTCTTCAAAAGTTATTTTGAAGAGAGTAGAGAGTATTCATCAACCCTGTCTAATAGGACCTATAGCCAATAGCCAGCTATTACCAGCAAGATATACCAACCTTGACAGGAAACATGTATAATTAATTGCTTAAGATGTGCTTCACTTAAACCTTATAAATTCTAAATGATGATGAGTCCAAACTTGTTAGGATCTTTCTAATCCTTACTCTAGAAACCAATTATAACCATAGTAAAGCATAGAACCCCACAAACCTAATTATCATAACTGCTCTTTATTAAAGAACATGTTCTTCAAAAGTTATTCTTTTGAAGAATATAAAAAGTAATCATTAACCATGCCATATAGTATTAAAATTGACAACTGCTCTTTACTAATTATACAACTACAATTCCTCGGTGTGTATGATTGTTACTATGCATTTTACCACTTGTTTATGATTCTAAAACATACAACCCTAATAAGAACCTTGTTTGTGATTCACTCTAAATGTGCAACACACCCAAAACTAATCATCACAACTCACTAATCCTAAATCATCGGGGTTAGGTCACGTTTAGAACGATTGCATCTCATACTTATGCATTATTGCATCCTTGCCAATCTTTTAAACACCGTCCTTACCGGACGATGATGCTATTTCAGAATTTGGAGTTATTGCGTATCGAAGACCTTGCCTGCATAATCTTGCAGTCAAGAAAGGCAAGTTCATCGCTTGCTCATGTCATTTGAGTATTTTTACCAAATTACTTGCAAAGTACTATGTTTATCACTATTGCATAAAAAGAAAAACCACTATTTTCATAACTATGAATATGACTATGTGGTGGGCAATGGAACCATGGATTGTGTTGATATGGTGGAAGTTCCATTGCAAGGGTTTTTATCCATCTAGGATTAAACAACAAATGTCGTCCAGTGATTCTTGTGCCGTATAAACCGTGTTTACCATAAGATCTGGAGTTGGACGGAGTAGTCAAAAGTGTTTCCACCTCTCGTTCATCAACAGATGCGCATTACCGGATGCACATGATCTCGAGAGACATGGTGCAGGGTGGGAAACCCGTAGAAGTTCCCCCGGGAATGTGGTCTATGATGGGTTGCAACTACCGGCGTAGGAATGTATGGTAGAGCCCTGCATTGTTGTCGTGGTCGGGGCCCATCCTTAATTGGAGTAAGTGAACCGGCGTGGACCCAGGGTCGGAGATTGCAACAAAGGGTGGGTGTTCGAGGTAGCGGAGGAACATGATTGACTAGGACCTTATACCGGGCCTCACACCAAAGGAAGTGTGGACGGGTCGCCCCTGGTTGGCACCAAGGTTAAGATCACTTATGGGTAAAGCAACACACCTCTGCAGAGTGTAACGAACTGTCACCAGTCACTCCCTGTTCCGGGATATGGAACTGCGAACGCTGCCGGAAAGGAACTCCATGAAGTTCTAGTCAACCGGTGAAGGCTGACGGACATAGCTCTTCTGAATAAAAGCAACCTTTTGAAGAAATGATTACAAAAACTTGCATTGCCTATGACTTTCTGGTCTATGGTTGTAGCTAGTGCATTAAATACCTCTTTCCTAAAATGAACTTGTTGAGTACGCTCGTACTCATCCCACTCTTAAATCCCCTGCTTAGATATGGAGGCATCGAAGGAGGATCTACAGTGCAACTCGAAGGCCGAGGATTCAACAATTACTTCAAGGGACAGGACCATGTCAGGAGAGTCAGATACCACATTCAACAAGGAGAAAACCTAGATTAGCAATAGAAAGGAACTAGTTTCCTAAACCTAGCTCCTATTTAGCTAGAATCTATTCTTAGCCTCTATAGCTAGTTAAATACTCTACAAGTAGAGCTCGTGATAGGATTAGACTACGAGTCATTCTTCTGGAGTTTATTTGCAGTTTTACCTCATTGTAAAGTAGGAGGCTGTGATGATCTTATGTAACAGAGTCCGTGTGTAATTCTATAGACATGCCTTGGACCCGCATATGTTTCTGTACCACTCTGAGCGATATAATACTAGTGGAACGGTGTTTCATTGGTGTTATATCAGACTTGCATACTACACCATGCAGTGGTATGCCGGGTCACCACAAGGGAGGATCTGTGGGAATACGGGTTAATGACGACATTGACCATTATTTCCAAACTATGAAAGGATTGAGACAAGGTGACCCCCTGTCTCTGTTTCTTTTTAATATTGTCGCGGACATGTTGGCTATTTTAATCGCTCGAGCGAAAGAAGATGGCCAAGTAGGGGGACTTGTACCTCATTTAGTAGAGGGATGAGTCTCTATTTTGCAGTATGCCGATGATACAATTTTATTCATGGAGCACGATCTTGAGAAGGCCGTTAACATGAAGCTCATACTTTGTATCTTCCAACATTTATCTGGGCTGAAAATAAATTTTCACAAGAGTGAATTTTTTTGCTTTGGTAAGTCGAAAGAAGTGGAAGATCAATACAAGCAGATTTTTGGTTGTGAATCTGGGACACTTCCTTTCCATTATCTTGGCATCCCAATCCATTATAAACGATTACTGGACAAAGAATGGAGTTCCGTCGAAACTCGTTTCGAACGTAAATTGGGGTGCTGGCAAGGCAAACTCCTCTCATACAGAGATAGACTGGTTTTGATAAATTCAGTGCTAACAAGTCTACCGATGTTCATGCTATCTTTTTTTGAAATACTCAAAGGGGTTAGGAAAAGATTAGACTTTTATCGATCTCGATTTTTTTGGCAGAACGATCAGCTAAAACGAAAGTACAGATTGACTAAATGAAACATTATTTGTAGACCTAAGGAGCAAGGGGGTTGGGGGTAGAGGTCTTGGAGCTCAAAAATAGATGTTTGTTAAGTAAATGGCTATACAAACTTCTTAACAAAGAAGGAGTTTGGCAAGATTTTTTACACAATAAATACCTCAAGAACAAGACTTTGTCACAAGTGACTGCGAAACCCACCGACTCTCCCTTTTGGAAAGGACTTATGGGAGTGAAAGATGATTTCTTCTCACGAGGTTCGTTCATGATTGGGAATGGCCAGCAAGTACGCTTTTGGGAAGACACTTGGCTGGGCGATGCTTCTTTGGCGTCCCAATATCCTTTATTGTATAATATTGTCCGACGAAAAAATGTTTTAGTCGTCGATGTTCTTTCAAATACACCTCTGAATATAGAATTTAGAAGGACTTTGACAGGAAACAAGTGGGATGCTTGGATTGCGTTGGTCCAACATCTTATTCTTCTAACCTTGTCAGAGGAGAAGGACATTTTCGTATGGAAGTTAACAACGTCTAGCTCTTTCACGGTAAAATCCATGTATGAGCATTATATGAATGGCCATACGATCTATCTTCGTAAATATATTTGGAAACTTAAGATACCACTGAAAGTCAAGATTTTTATGTGGTTTCTTCATAGAAAAGTTATACTCACTAAAGATAATTTAGCTCGCCAAAATTGAAATGGTTGCATGAAATGTGCGTTCTGTGATTCATCGGAATCAATCAACCATTTGTTCTTTGATTGTCCCTTCGCTAAACTTATTTGGAGAGTTATTCAATTTAATTTCAATATTGTTCCTCCAACAAATGTTACAAATATGTTTGGAAATTGGTTAAACGGAGTTGACAAAGTGTCCAAGTTCAGAATTAGAATTGGGTTTTGCGCGCTCATGTGGGCTATATGGAACTGCCGTAATGATATTGTCTTTAACAAGAGTACGAACTCTAATTTTTTACAGGTTACCCGTATGGTTTCACACTGGATCCACGAATGGTCTCTTTTACTGCCGGAGACGCAACGCGAGCCTATGCATGCTGGATGCCGCCGACTGGATGCGGTGGCACGGGCTATATACAACCAGGATGGCTGGCGTCCTTTTAAACGACTTTCGGATGTATAAGCGAGTCTCTCTTATTTTTCATTGGCTAGTTTTTGTGTACACGCTTTGTGATTCGTGAATTGTAAAACTAAAGATTATGTTATCTGAGTAATAAAAGAGGGCTGCGTGCATCAATTGATGCAGAGGCCGGGGTCAGCCCCCATTTCGAAAAAAAAAATCTTATACCCGTCTCTCCAAGCAAGCATCACAATTGTATACAAGCTTTTGGCACAAACAGTATTGAATACCTGTGCCCTCATTTTCCATGTTTTTTATTTGACCAGAAATTCCTCTAAATATGTAAAAAAAAATCGATAAGAATCAACGAAACTAATCATGTACAATATAATCAAGATAGATTTTGATACCTTGGGGAGATACAACCATGCCATGGGTTGTCCCCCGCGGCGGCCTAGCGTGGAGGCTCTCTCGCATATGGTGGTGGCCCTCGTTTGCAGCGGCCCGTGGCGGCGCCGGTGGATGGAGGCCGCGCCAACCGGAGGTTTCGGCACGGCGCATGGGATGACGTTGTCGGCCGCGGGCGCGGTTGGTCGGCTGCTGAGGGGGTGCTTCCTCTCGTGGTGGCAGCGCACCTACAGCTGCTTCTTGGAGCTTCTGGCCCGCTCGGCCATCTGCGCCTCTGCCGGCTGACGCTGTGGTGGTGGTTGTAGGGAGGCGCAATGGAGGCTGTCGGCTAGACGGCGGTGGTTGGATCCCACCATCTAGTCCCGTCTGGTGGTGGTCTTGGTGGGCGGTGATCAGCGCCTTCCTCGGCTTGGCTCTCTGCGGTGGTGTGGCCATCTGTTGTGTCCGTCTGCACGGTTCAGCTAGACATTGGGTTCGACGGTTGGGCCAGGAGAAATCCATGCTTTTGGCGAATTGACGGCGACGCCCGTGGGTGCCGTCTTCATCCTTGGAGGCGTCATTTGCGGCCCTGATTCGTCTTCCTCGTCTCGAGCACTGGGGGAAAGCCTAGGTCCGGCAGATTAGGCTACGAAGGCACCACGGCGTCGCTTCATTCTTGAAGGTGTCACCTTGGTTGCTCGAGTCCCTGTAACCGCGGGTGGTGTCGGTGTTGGCAGCTGCTTGGAGCATGGGCCTCCGGGGCGCAATGTATTCCGTGGATGGTGCTTCTTGGTTGATGAATTCCTCTGGACTGGCCGAGTCTTGTTGTCCACTCGCCGACTTCCTCTAGGCGCTTATGAGTGTATAGTACGTTGATTCGGGCGACCATGGTGTTGTTCTATCGAGGTCTCCATCTTCGGACGTGACGCGATTCTGGAGCTCTGTGCCCCGCCCCTCGCCATTGTTTGTGGGTGATGGTGCATGGCAAGCTTTTGTTGTCGTGTGTCTTGGGGTTGGCGTTGTAAACCGCTTATTGTGTGGTGTTGTGTATAGTTGTAGCCATTTGTGGCGCCGTATCAGCCATCTTGGCCTCTCTTCTATATGATTGATACATCTTTCCAGGATATATTCTCAAATAAAGCAATATAATCAATATTTTATTGCTCAAAAATTTTCCAGTCAAAATTCATATTAAAATATGTGTTCGTCCTATTCATCGGAGCAAATGCCACTTAGCAACATGAATATAGAATAGGTCAACCTAAGCATTAAGACTGCTCATAGTGGGAGTAACATAGCTAGTAACATCACACATCTCAAGGCAGTTTGGTGACATGGCATGCTAATAAATGAAGAAAGAGAGTGAGGTGGTAACTAGCTATGTTATCATAACATCACACACCTCAAGGCAAGATGAGTCTACAACATAATAAATGATATAATGCATGACACCACATATAAGTTACTACCCACTATGAAGGTAGTAACCTAGACTAGTAACATGACATATGTTACTAGTCTAAGTTACTCCCCACTATAACCGGCCTAACTATGACTACTGTTGGAGCAAGATTTAGCCGTTTTGGAGGCCCTACTAGAAGAGCTCCTTTCTGATGCAGTTATACTCATTTGTACGATTATGTGTTAATATTGCCATGACCACATTTTTATTTAATTATAGGATTAAATCCATCCAAAAAAAAATACCAGTAGTTGTTCCAGTTTTATTTCCCAGCTAGAACCTTCTAAAATAACGCCCAACTAAATGTTCCTGCATCTGTAAAGGCCATCGGGCCTCCAAGAGTTTTCGGCCAGATGATTCCACCACATCCTCTACAGACTGAAAATGTACAGTTTCTTCTTCTTCTTCTGAGCTTAACTGAAAAATCGTTAGTGTCAAAACAGCATGTCTGAAGACGAGGTAACTGTCATCTGGTTACGGGCCTTTGGTTCCTCCTAGCTAGCTACACCGTATGGCCCGTGTCCTCTGGAAGTCTCTTCACAGAAAACGTGCACCGGCGACGGCGACGAGTCTCCGTGCCGGCTGCCGCTCCCATCCAATTCCATCGGTTTTCAGGTCAGCCATTTCTGCACCACCATGCTGTGCCATTCACGCCACGTGAACCGAGCGAACATACTCCCCCGCCTCCATCCATTTTGGATAACTTCACGGTTGCAAATTGAATGATGCGTGCTTGCATCCTCAGAAAATCATAGGCGTGCGTGCGACAGTTGGCGAGACAGAAACGAACATCGTATGGCCTCATGTTGCATCAGAAAATTCAGGATCGACACGGGAAGAAGCCAAAAGGAAATAGAAGAGGCCTGTGAGGTGGGCGACCAGCTAGCAATGTTGCAAAATGTTTTTGTTATGCTATTTGTAATGAATATCAATGAACATACAATTTGTTATGGTAATTTAGTATGTATTTATAAGAAAAGTATCTTCTTGAACTACTTTTGTAAAAAAAATCTATATGATGTATATGTATTGATTGTAAATATCTCTAATCTCTAAAGCATATATCTCAGTACCAGTTTCTAGTGTTTAATTAGGTAAGTATATTTATAGAAATTTTTGGAATATAACCAATAACACCACTCTTTACTCGTTTTCGTGGTGAAAGGTGTGTGACATGTAACAATTTAACAATGTGTGCATGCTCTGTGCTTTATCATTGCTTACACTAATCACCAACCAACATATTAGAAATTTTGCATCCACCAAGCCAATTAATTTTGTATTATTACATCTGAATTTCACATGTTCACGACAATAAGAACTAAAAAAGTTTCCAAGGAAACAGTAGTGCATAAAAAATAAGGCCCAAAACTAATTGGTCACCATGCTTGATCTCATACATTGTACATAACATAAGCTCTAAGCTTTGGCTGGTCCAAAGACACTGGCGGGGCATCAGTTCAAGACGATCAGCACACTTCGGGCCTGCATGCTCGAGTAATTGGAATCAGACTTTCGCTGTAACAAATCGTGTCAAACCAGGACACATTTTTCCACTCATGCCCCAAGGTGTCTTTGCCCGGCCCAAGGTAAAATAGGTCCTTACTCATATCAAACAGTTCATCTTCTATTATTCCGTTAACTTCGAAGTCATAACGGAAGATAAGATTGCCTCGTCGTAGAAGAATCCCACCACTGCCAAGCGAGGCCATGCTGCCAAGGGAGGCCATCGGATGGCACTTATATGGCAGCTTGATTACGTAGCGGCAAGCCCATTGTGGATCCAGAGCATCTCTTGTCATCCAGATCAGTAGTTGCTGTGTAGACTTGGAAACGTAAGTACAGCATAGCTCCCCATCTAACTCTTTCACGCAAATATCTTCGTCATCAATCGTAGCTTCCATGCTGGAAGGGAACGGAGTGACACCAAAACTTTCGTCTTGGAGGCTGAAACGGAGCAGGCCATTTGGGGGATGTTCCTGATTCCTCTTATCGATGAAAAATAAGAGATGTCCCTGGCACTGCGTGCCCGTCTGCGCGCTAACAACAGGGTAGGGTGGATCCACAAGGGTTTCTCTCCACGAAGAGCCATTGTCGTCTTCGCCACCACCATTAATGGTGAAAACTTCCATCCCCATTGGGACAATCCCTCCGTGTTTGATTTTGCGGGAGCGGAAAAAGAAACGTGTTACCTTATATCTGCCGGTGGAAGTATCAAGGCCGAGGCCAGCAGGAAGAGGCATGACATTCCGCAGCATGTTACGCTGGCTCGCCGGCAGAGCAACGGCATCCCCTGTCGCCGGGTTGAAGACGTAGGCCTTGGTGCTGGTGGGGAGCAGCACCAGACCGTCGCAGTGCGCCAGATGCGACACCGCCCCGAACTCGCCGTCCGGGAAGCGCCTCCTGCAGGTGAGCATGGTGGTGCTGCTGCTGCAGTCGAACTCTCTTAGATTCCACCGGTAGAAGTGGATATCTGTTGACATGCCCTTGACACCATAATCCTCAGCGGTGCAGTCAGGTTCGAGTAAAACCTGGGGGGTGATGAGGAACGAGGACGGGTCTTGCCGCTGTCGCTGTTTGGAGCAGCCGAGCTGCGCACGGATGAAGAACGGGTCAGAGATGGTGGCCTGCCAGGCCTTGCTGACGGCCTTGAACCTCACCAGCGATTTCACGGGCAGCCGGATTAGGATTTCGAACACAAGCTCGTCAATGATAGTTTCTTGCTGCTGCTTCCTCTTGCTCCTCTTTGTTTTCCTCAAGCCCATCGTTGGCGCCGAGAACATGCAGCATCGGGGAGCTATGCTCCTCGACTTATATCGGTAGATGGATGATTCATGAGCGAATCCTACTCGAACTCGGAATCAGTTGCCTTCTCTGTTCCGAATAGGATTTCCTCCCGGACAGCACTCAGATCCTGTAAAACGCGTCTCTTTCTCTCGGAGTGGCGAGAGAGCGGCCAGCTGACAGAAGAAAGTTGTCCCGATCCGAGCTTCAATCATCAAATCCTGTACCCAAGCTACGAAACGAAACATCACCAGTATACCGTCTCTCCAAGCAAGCATCACAATTGTATACAAGCTTTTGGGACAAACAGTATTGAATATCTGTGCCCTCATTTTCCATATATTTTATTTGACCAAAAATTGCTCTAAATATAAAAAAAAATGTTGATATAAAACTGCTGGAATTTGTGGGTATTTGGCCTTTGGCCCATGGCCCATTATCAAATTCTGAAACTTATCCATAATGGTGGCAGCTAGTGGCTAAAGTTTAGTCCACATTCTTAGTTGAGAGAGAGTTGGAGTGGTATATAAGGTGGGCTGTTCTAGTCCTAGTAAGTGAGTGAGAAGAGAGAGAGCCCTCGCGCACTCCTCCTCCTCCGCCCGCCACGCCTCGCCACGGCGCGGGTTGCGGGAATCTCGCCGAGCCGAGCTTATATTTTTGCTGTTTGAAAAATTAATTGTGTAATCAATTCTGAGTCATTAACGGACACGTTACTCGGCCGTTTTGCCTTCCGGATTTTCTGGATCGTGGCTGTGCCGACTCGGACGTGGGCTGCGCGACCTTCGAACCGCACTATATAAGCGCGGAACCCTAGCATGTACGTGCCACATATGCGACTACCTATTTCCAGTTCATTGCGCCGCCGCCTTCGTCTTCGGCGTGCGCACCCTGGGACAGTAGGCCTCGGAACCCTGCCTCTCGTGAACATGCGGGTGAGGGGCAATCAGGTTTTTGGGGAGCGCTCCGGCGCGACTACTGGCAGCACGACGTCGTCTTCGGACGACGAGTTTCTCCACACCGACAACTTCTTCCCGGACCTCAGCGACTTCTTCGACAACCTCAACATGGGCGACAACGACGCTGCTGTGAAGTATGTGATCTTGTCGTTTCTCTTTCAGTTTCTGTTAGAGCTTCTTGTTCTAGTTTCTGTGGTAGATGCGATCGGTTTGTCTTGTTTAGATGTGATCTGTTCATCTACCTTACTAGTCTGCACGATTAGTTTACTTATTGTTTTCATAGTCATGATTTATAAATTACTCGTACGGATTATTTCACATGGATATTTGCTTATATATTCAACAATCCAAAAACCTGATTCTAGGCAAATCAATTCAAGCAGCATTGCTGCCGCTACTCGACCTCCCTCCTTTGATGGTATGCATTACAAGAGGTGGCGCACAAAGGCAGTTCTATGGTTTACAAACCTAGGCTGTTTTAGCGCCACAGATGCTAGACCTGAGGGGCCTCTCTCTGCAGAGGAGCAGGAAAAGTTTGAGAAGGTCGACGCCATGTTTAAGGCGGCCTTGTTCAGCATTCTTGGGGACAACATTGTTGACCCGTACATGGCTTTCGACCATGGTAAAGATGCGTGGGATGCACTCGAGGCCAAATTTGGGGTCTCGGACGCTGGCACTGAACTGTATGTCATGGAGCAATACTATGACTACAGGATGACTGATGAGCGCTCCGTGGTCGAGCAGGCTCATGAGATTCAGTCACTTGCCAAAGAACTCGAGCAGTTTAAGTGTACCTTACCGGACAAATTTGTGGCCGGTGGCATTATTGCCAAGCTTCCTCCTTCGTGGAGGAACTTTGCTACTTCTCTGAAACATAAGAGACAAGAGTTTTCCGTTTCGGATCTCATTGGCTCGCTTCATGTGGAAGAGAAGGCGAGAGCAAAGGACACACGCGCTCGTAGTTTTGAGGGAGGTTCTAGTGCCAATGTGGTACAGAAGAAGAACTTCCAATCTCACAAGTCTAAGAATAAGAACAATGGAAAAGGCAAATTTGACGAGAAGAACAAAGCCTCCAACTCAACCAACTTCAAAAGGAAGACTCCTTATAAGAAGAAAGGGAACTGCCATGTTTGTGGCGCTCCTGGACATTGGGCTCCTGATTGCCCAGAACGTCATGATCGGCGTGGGAACAGCGGCAAGTCCGCAAATGTTGTTATTGGTGTGGATACTGAGATGAAGGACGTTGGGTACGGTATTTCTCCTACTGTCCTTTCAGTATGTAATTCTCCTGATTGGTGGATAGATACCGGAGCCAATACACATGTATGTTCTGATGTCTCTATGTTTTCTTCTTATCAGGTCGCAAGGACTTCCTCCGTGCTGATGGAAAACGGCTCACGTGCTTCTGTTCGTGGTGTTGGTACGGTGGATCTGAAGTTTACTTCGGGAAAGACCATCCAGCTGAAGAATGTGCAGCACGTTCCCTCCATTAATAAAAATCTCGTTAGCGGATCGCTTTTATGTCGAGATGGTTTTAAGTTGGTTTTTGAGTCCAATAAAGTTGTAATTTCCAAGTGTGGACAATTTGTTGGAAAGGGTTATGTATGCGGAGGCTTGTTCCGCTTATCTTTGTCAGACTTATGTACTCAAATTGTTAATAATGTTTGCAATGATAGTGAGTCCGATATTTGGCATTCACGACTTTGTCATATTAATTTTGGATGCATGAAGCGGCTAGCGAATATGAATATAATTCCAAAATTTGCTATTGTCAAGAAATCCAAGTGTCAAGTATGTGTACAAGCTAAGCAACCACGTAAGTCTCACAAGACTGCGAGGCAAGAGACTTGGCACCGCTGGAGCTTATACATTCGGATCTTTGTGAAATGAATGGTGAATTGACAAAAGGAGGAAAAAGATACTTCATGACTTTAATCGATGACTCTACTCGATATTGTTATGTGTATCTCCTGAAATCCAAAGATGAAGCTCTCAATTACTTCAAAATCTTTAAAGCTGAAGCAGAAAACAACTTGATCGAAAGATCAAGCGGCTAAGGTCTGATCGTGGTGGAGAGTATTTTTCCAACGAGTTTGATTCTTTTTGTGCGGAACATGGTATTATCCATGAGAGGACGCCTCCCTACTCACCTCAGTCAAATGGGGTGGCCGAAAGGAAGAACCGTACTCTAACTGATTTGGTTAACGTCATGTTAGATACATCGGGTCTATCCAAGGCATGGTGGGGGGAGGCGATATTGACTGCATGTCATGTCCTAAACCGCGTCCCCACAAAGAACAAAACCATTACCCCGTTTAAGGAATGGGAAAGGAAAAGGTTGAAACTCTCTTACCTACGAACTTGGGGCTGTATGGCAAAAGTAAATGTGCCGATACCCAAGAAGCGCAAGCTTGGACCAAAAACCGTGGACTGTGTTCTTCTGGGATATGCATTTCATAGCATTGGCTACAGATTTTTGATAGTAAAATCTGAGGTATCCGACATGCATGTTGGTACAATTATGGAGTCGAATGATGCGACTTTCTTTGAGGATATCTTTCCTATGAAGGAAACGTCTAGCTCATCAATTCAGGAGATGCCCAGTTCATCTACTCAGGAACTATTTCCTGAAGTACCTACCATGGCTATAGAACACTTTGATAATCGTATGGAGGATGACAATGAAGCTCCCAAAAGGAGCAAGAGACAGAGGACTGCAAAGTCCTTTGGTCACGATTTCATTGTGTACCTCGTGGATGATACTCCCACTTCTATTTCAGAAGCCTATGCATCTCAGGATGCTGACTACTGGAAGGAAGCTGTCCGTAGCGAGATGGATTCCATCTTAGCTAATGGAACTTGGGAGGTTACTGATCGTCCTTATGGGTGCAAACCTGTAGGGTGCAAGTGGGTGTTCAAGAAAAAGCTTAGACCTGATGGTACTATTGAAAAGTACAAGGCACGCCTTGTGGCCAAGGGTTATACCCAGAAAGAAGGTGAAGATTTCTTTGACACATACTCACCTGTTGCCAGATTGACCACCATTCGAGTGCTACTATCCTTGGCTGCCTCACATGGTCTTCTCGTTCATGAAATGGATGTTAAGACTGCTTTCCTAAATGGAGAGCTTGAAGAGGAAATTTATATGGAGCAGCCAGATGGATTTGTAGTAGATGGTCAAGAAGGAAAGGTGTGTAAGTTACTGAAGTCTTTGTATGGGCTTAAGCAAGCGCCTAAGCAGTGGCATGAGAAGTTTGAAAGAACTTTAACTGCTGAAGGCTTTGTTGTAAACGAAGCTGACAAGTGTGTATACTATCGCCATGGTGGGGGCGAGGGAGTTATTCTCTGTCTCTATGTCGATGACATATTGATATTTGGGACCAGCCTTAGTGTGATTAAGGAGGTCAAGGAGTTCCTATCTCGTTGTTTTGAGATGAAGGACTTGGGAGTAGCTGATGTGATCTTAAATATCAAGCTGCTAAAGGATGACGATGGTGGGATTACATTGCTTCAGTCCCACTATGTGGAAAAGATCCTGAGTCGCTTCGGGTATAGCGACTGCAAATCTTCTCCAACGCCTTATGATCCTAGTGTGATAATTCATAAGAATAAAAGAATTGCTAGAGATCAATTGCGATATTCGCAGATCATTGGCTCGCTTATGTATCTAGCCAGCGCCACGAGGCCTGACATCTCCTTTGCTGTAAGTAAACTCAGCCGTTTTGTGTCTAGACCTGGAGATGTTCATTGGCATGCTCTTGAGAGAGTTTTGCGCTATTTGAAAGGCACTGCGAGTTATGGCATTCACTATACTGGGTATCCAAGGGTACTTGAGGGTTATAGTGATGCAAATTGGATATCTGATGCCGATGAGACTAAGGCCACAAGTGGTTATTTGTTTACACTTGGAGGTGGCGCTGTTTCCTGGAAGTCTTGCAAGCAGACCATCATTACGAGGTCAACTATGGAAGCAGAACTCACAGCATTAGACACAGCCACTGTTGAAGCAGAGTGGCTTCGTGAGCTCTTGATGGACCTACATGTGGTTGAGAAACCAATACCTGCTATTCCTATGAATTGTGATAATCAAACTGTGATCGTCAAAGTAAACAGTTCTAAGGATAATATGAAGTCATCAAGGCATGTGAAGAGGAGAAAACTGTCAGGAAAATGAGAAACTCCGGAGTTATAGCGTTGGATTATATCCATACGTCTAGAAACCTGGCAGACCCCTTCACAAAGGGACTATCACGAAATGTGATAGAAAATGCATCGAGGGAGATGGGTATGAGACCCACACTACACTACTAGGAAAAGGCTTATAGCCGCACTCCTTACCGCCGGCGAGTACGATTTGAAGATGCCGGCGGTAAGGCCTTCCAGGGTCGCCAAACCCTACCGCCGGCAAGGTTGAACGGAAGTCGCCGGGGGTACATGCATTACCGCCGGCGATTACGATACGTAGGTGCCGGCGATAAAATGGGCTGCGGGGCTACCTTTGGGCCTCACATTACCGCCGGCGATTTCGGCCCAATAGCGCCGGGGGTAATGGGCCTTACCGCTGGCCACTGGAGAACATAGACGCCGGGGGTAATGGGAGACAAGGTGGGCCACCCGGGCTGCGCTTACCGCCGGCCTCCAGGTTTCGATTTCGCCGGGGGTATTTAGCCCTTTTGGCTTTCTCCCTCATCTTTATCCCTTCTGTCAGCCGCACACGAGATTCGTCTCCTCGCGATCCCCTTCTCCCAAATCCCCCTAGCACCCAAGAAATCCTCCGCCCCACCCACCCATCCCGCGCCGGCGAGGGAGAAGGAGGCGAGCGCTCGTCCGCGGGGAAAAACCAAGGGAGCTGAGCCCGTTCCGTCGGCGATGTTCGCGAGCAGGCCGGCGGTGCACTCGGTGGAGGCGCCGCCGCCGACGGATCCGATGGGGCAGCCCACGGGTGTGCTCATGAAGGACCTGCCTGGGATGCCCGGCACGGCCGGGGGCCTCGGCCTCCGCATCGCGCAGTTCGCCTTCGCCGGCGTCGGGCGCGCCGTCATGGCCTCCACCAACGACTCCCCCTCCGCCGGTGCTGTTGCCAGCCAGCCACCGCATCTCTAACTCCCGCCGCCGCGAGTGACCTTGCGGCAGGCCGCCAGGTACTAGCACTCGCATCAGATTGATTTCGGTTTCCCAATGAAATGAGGAGATGCTGTAATCAGGATAGGAATCGGATACGAAATCCCTCGTGTAAATAGAAAATCTCCTCGCGTTTTGGTCCGCCACTCCGTGCCGCAGGGCATCGGTAACGGCGCATCCGCGATCTGCCGCCTCCCCCTGAATCTCCTCCTGCCGGAAGCAAGCAGGTTGGGGTTTTCGCGGTAAGGTTTCTGCCCTGTCCCTTCTCCCCGCCGGCGACTGCTCGTTGCTTGCTCCACTCCGCCGGCGACAAGTTGGGCGAGCGTGCTTGTTTCGCTAGACTTTCTTGTTTAGGCTTTACTCAGCTCTGTATATCAGCTTGAATTATTGGGATATTCTGGAGCAGGCCGTCTTCTGAATTAATCAAATGTCAAGGAAAAACACATATCATAATCTCAATTTGAGCTGTACATTGTGGTGTATTGTTGAGACTTGAGACTTCAGCTGCTACAAGCAACCTAGTAGGGGATTCGGAGGATGTAACTAATAATGCACTATATAATCTTAGATGTGCGTTACTGTCACTAGCAGACACAGCCATAGTTCGTGCTACATGCTACTTGGCAAGATTAGCCCCAAAAACTAGCTAGTTGCGTTGTTCGAAAATGATGGTACTATTTTCAGTATGAGAATCTTGATTGCAGGTTCTCTTATAATACCGGGCATGTCATTGGCAATGTTAAAGATTGTTGAAGGTAATCAAGTTGCTTTGTAGATTGTATTTAAGTTCATTTTTACATATAACTAAGTTTTCCTGCCACCTAAATTGCTTCAATCAGTTTTAGCTAAGCTGATTACATAGTTGTTAGTGTTACAAACTGTTTTTTTTTGTAGTTCAGGGCTTAATTAAGGTGTTGTTTTTGTTATCATAATTAAGTCATTTTTCAGCATACAATTAAAATTTTTTTGAAGAAAATACTAGGTGTAACTAGCTTGTATTAGGGGTTTAGTTTCACACACTTCCTTTTTGTGGGGTGTAGGGGCTTAATTTAAGTTGTTGTAGAATTCTTATGAATTCTAGAATTTACATGATTTATATTCAACTGTTGTGACCTCTCATGCCTCTGATCTGATGTTTTCTTGTTCTTGTTGTTGCCTTCTTGATCTTGTAGCTTCTAGGGAGTTAGTTAATCTTGGATTTGGAATTTTACCTATCTGGTCTGCGTCGTGCGTGTGGACGAGGGAGCGCGGTGCGTACGGTTCTGTAGGCAGCCGCGCGAGCGCCGGCGACCAGCAGGTCGAGCTGCTCGTCCCGGAGACGCCGCCATCCAGGGCCTTGTCTGTGTCGGCTCTAAAGGTACCAGCTTCTACATTCACTCTCCATCCGTGCTTTGGTAGAGCAGCTGCTTCGACTATTAGGACAAGATTTGGTACTAGTACATGCTCTGATTCCAGTTTCTTTGTTCAGGTACCTAGGGTTTTGCCGTGGCCGGCAAGGGCAGCCTGGAGCGCGTCCAGAACGAGGAGTACCACCTTATCTGCAAGGTGAACTAGGCATCTTCTCTTTGATTCGATTCGCTGTGGTTCGATTCGTTGATGCAAAGCGTCCTGTTACTTGGGTTAACATTGTTTATTTAAAAACGTTGAGAATTCGGCGACATACAATTAATGCTAGATTGCTGGTAGATTACAAATTCGTTTCAGTTGTAACTGTCTTGAACTTGTGAACTATCTGGCAGCAATTTTCAGTTTATGATGTGTTGTGAATGTGCTGATGGATACATATGCTTAGAAGATTGATTAGAGTTATCATTTATCTTGCTTGTTTTGAACTTGCTTGCACCTGTGGTATTGAGTTAGTTTGCCTCTGTTTTGTCTTGAAAGATGGATTTCTATCTTACTTGTGCTGCTGTTACCATCTGACCATGCTCTGGTCTTATTCCAGGATAACGAGGGGAAGAACGGAAAGCTGTGGCCTTGTTCTTCGAATCCATTGTTTGTTGTTTATCAGTCACAACAATGTGACAGTTAGAATTTTTATAGCAGCGCTCTGTTTATGATCATCTTGTTATATGATTGTCAAAATAAGGGTTAACTTGTTCAATGCCAAGTGCAGATCTGTACATAGCAGTCCGAGAGTAAAGTGCAGTAAATAGTTTCATATTTATTTAAACTTCACTGCAAGAGAGCATTGTTCTGCAGCACAAAAACATTAGGAGATTCTTTTAAAATTCATGTAGACTATGTTTTTTTAATATGGACCTTTGTGTTAGTACCGTTGTTCTGAAATATAAGCCTTTTTTAAATAAAGATTGAATTTGTTTTTATTGTATATATATCTGAGGGTTTTGTGTTTTCACGTTAGATTTTTTTTTTAAATCCTAAAACGTATACCGCCGGCGCATAGGGCTGTTTGCCAGCGGTAACTCAATACCCCCGGCGGATTGGAAAGTGCCGGCGGTAAATAATACCCCTGGCGAGTTGGATGAGGCGCCGGTGGTAGTCTGGGTTACCCCCGGCGGTTTGCAATGCGCCGGCGGTAGGCCATTACCACCGGCGAGGTGATCGCCGGCGAATACGAAAGTGCCGGCGGTAAACCTTTTCAGTGTGCCGGTGGTAAGCCTTTTCCTAGTAGTGCTATGAGCTGCCCACGGTGGTAACCCACTCTATGTGATCGGAGATCCCGTGAATTAGAGCTGGGAGACAAGCTGTTGGTCAGTTGGGAGGAGAGTATATCCCTATAGCAATTTTACCACTCCGTAAGATGCAATACTCTCCTAATCTGCATGGCAGGTTGATAATTATCTTAACGTGTTCTAAGTGGCTTATTTTAGCAGAGATGTCCTGCTGAACATCTTTTAAAGAACACACCTATATGAGTCCGATTGTTAAACGTCGCAATCTATGAGAGTTGGGTGCTCTCTAGTAAACTCATGAAAGGCCCTGGAGTATGACGTATAAGCTCCAAACCGCGAGGAAGCCTCGCGGCAGCCTAGTATCGGTCTAGGCTTTGTATGAAGCTAGTGCGCAGAAAACTTGTAGTTCAAGGCATAGTCCACTATCCAAGTTGCAATCTAGTGTAATATGAAGCTTTAAGTGGAAGTTCAACTTAACAGTCTCCACGACATACCGGTATATAAAACAATGTTCTGGAAACTTATTGATGAGATGTGCCAATGAGAGTTTGTGGGGGATTGCTGGAATTTTGGGCATTTGGCCTTTGGCCCATGGCCCATTATCAAATTCTGAAACTCACATGGCCCATTCCAATAATCAGTGGCAGCACTAGTGGGGGCTAAAGTTTAGTCCCACATTACTAGTTGGGAGAGAATTGGAGTGGTATATAAGGTGGGCTGTTCTAGTCCTAGTAAGTGAGTGAGAAGGGAGAGAGCCCTCGCGCACTCCTCCTCCTCCGCCGCCCGCCTCGCCTCGTCACGACACGTCACGACGCGACGCGCCGCGGGTTGCGGGAATCTCGCCGAGCCGAGCTTATATTTTTGCTGTTTGGGAAATTAATTGTGTAATCAATTCTGAGTCATTAACGGACGCGTTACTCAGCCGTTTTGCCTTCCGGATTTTTTGGATCGTGGCTGTGCCGACTCGGACGTGGGCTGCGCCCCACGACCTTCCCGAACCGCACTATATAAGCGCGGACGAGAACCCTAGCCTGTACGTGCCACATATGCGACTACCTATTTCCAGTTCATTGTGCCGCCGCCTTCGTCTTCCGGCGTGCACCGATTGCCGGGACAGTAGGCCTCCGGAACCCTGCCTCTCGTGAACCTGTACGGGTGAGGGGCAATCAGGTTTTTTGGGAGCGCTCCGGCGCGACTACTGGCAGCACGACGTCGTCTTCGGACGACGAGTTTCTCCACACCGACAACTTCTTTCCGGACCTCAGCGACTTCTTCGACAACCTCAACATGGGCGACAACGACGCTGCTGTGAAGTATGTGATCTTGTCGTTTCTCTTTCAGTTTCTGTTAGAGCTTCTTGTTCTAGTTTCTGTGGTAGATGCGATCGGTTTGTCTTGTTTAGATGTGATCTGTTCATCTACCTTACTAGTCTGCACGATTAGTTTACTTATTGTTTTCATAGTCATGATTTATAAATTACTCGTACGGATTATTTCATATGGATTTTTGCTTATATATTCAACAAAAACTAGCATCACTAGAAAGTTTTTTTCGATAAGAATCCAACGATACTAACCATATACCCCCTCCGTCAAATAAGTGTACGTTAGGGCATGTCTTAAGTCAAACTTTATTAACCTTAACCAATTTTTAAGAAACAAATAGCAGCATTTATGACACTAAAGGCTGGATTCATCTTAACATCTTTTCAATAATGCAGTAGTAGTTTGATGTCACATATATTGCTATTTATGTGTAAATTTAAAAATGTTTGAATTTCATAAAAGGAAAATGTATATTTATTCATGGACGGAAGGAGTACAATATAATAAAGATTTTGCTGCTCAATTTTTGCAGACAAAATTCGTCTTGCAGTATGTGTGCATCTTATTCGTCGAAACAAACATAGTACTTAGTAACAAGCATATAGACTATGATCATCCTAAGCATTAATTGTGACTACTATTCTCTTTAAAATACGCTTCCGCACCGCTACAAGAGTTCGAAACTAAGAAATGCTAGGGCAGCAATACAATTATGTCCAAAAGAAAAAGAAATAAAGGCAAAGGCAAAGGAAAAGGCAAAGCATCGAGAAAATAATGACCCTCAACCGCTGCTACCTCCATCTATGACCCACCACTCTCCAAGCACTCCGAGGAACCTCGTACCAAGCATCACCTTCAAGAAAGAAAACGTCGTCGACACGGCGCTGCTGCCTGGATAAGGCAAGTTCTAGGGTTTCCCCTGGAATGTAGAGTGCAATGAATAGGGATTTCCTAGGATGCCCACCGGGAAAGAATGATGCCACGCGAAGGCGGCACCGCGTCGGGGCCAGACAAGCTGGCAAGGATTTCTCCCGCCCCATCCACAGACACCCTGGGACCTCGGAGTACCACCATCGAGCTTTGCTACCCACGAGCATGCATCACCACGATCTTGTAGCAACCATCATCAAACGCTTCAAGACACTAGCCTGCAGCCTGAACATGCGAAGGCACGCGACGTAATCGGGGGAAAGAACAACAGCCAGCCACGCGGGAGGAACCCACATCCACCGCCGAGAGGCAGTTGTTGGCCGGGCATAACAACGAGAGCACACCAAGCCCCGTTGAGTTTTTTTTCTTTTCTTTTGAGGCAACTTAATTATGAGTACTGTTGGAGCAGGATTTAGCCGTTTTGGAAGTCCATACCGTAGTAGAAGAGCTCCTATCGGATGCAATTATATTTAATTGTAGGATTATGTGTTAACATTGCCATGACCACAATTTTATTTAATTATTGGATTAAATATATCCGTCCAGAAATATAGTAGTTGTTCCGGCTAGAACCATCTAAAATAACGCTCAGCTCCTGCATCTTTAAACTCCATCGGGCCTCCAAGAGTTTTGGCCCAGATGACTCCACCACATCCTCTACAGACTGAAAGTACAGTTTTTTTCTTCTTCTGCTGAGCTTAAGGGCATCTCCAGCGGCGCGACGCAAATGGTCGCTGAGCGACCGTTTTCGTTCGCCGTGACCGGAAATGCGTCTGAGCCCTGCTCCAGCGGGGCGACGCAAAGTGACCGGCCCGTCCGCGGAAACGCAAACCTGGCCCAAATATGCGGCAGGTTTGCGTCTCCGTGGACGCTGCGCGGACGCGCCGAGCGTCCTCCATTTCTTACCCGGTCCCGCAAGTCAGCGAGAGCAAAATCGACCGCTTGATTTCTTTTTTCACCCTCGTTGGTGCCCTAGTGCGACGCCCCCGCCCCAATCCCCGCCGTCCGCCGCAGCGCCGCCGCCGCCGGCACCGTTGTCGCCGCGCGGGAGAGCAGGATCATACTCGGGGTTGGCTCCGGCGCGAACCTGCCGGCTGTTTCCGGGCGAAACGTTGCCGATTGCGCCGCCCTTCCGCGCCGCCCACGACATGTTCGACCTATTGCGCCGGTAGGTTCCTTCTCCTTTTTTCGGTGCGATTTGTGCGCGGCCATTGATCAACAGTTCGTATCGACGCAGATGGACGTGTGGCATATGGTGGAGAAGTTCCGCACGGAGATCGTTGACTCCTCTTCGGACGACGAGTCCGATCAGTCGGCGCACACATTGGCAACTACTGCGGCCTCCATGATCCACGAGTTCACCTCAAACCCGGGGCCGCAGCACCGGGGCTCTGTGAAGGGGCGCTCGAAAAACCTGCCGCGCAACAGAGTGGCAGGGCAGGCCCGCCTCCACAAGGACTACTTCCACCTCACCAATCCGATCTTTCCGGAAAAATTGTTCCGGCGGCGATACAGGATGTCAAGGGACCTGTTCTTGGTCATTCTATGGGGCGTCAGGAACTACGACCCCTACTTCCAATGCAGGCCCGATGCAACAGGTGCGCTAGGCTTCACCTCCTACCAAAAATGCTCTGCGGCTATTCGCATGCTCTCATATGGAATGACTGCTGATATATTCGATGAGTATCTTCGAATGGGTGAGAGCACCTGCCTTGAGTCCATGTACAGGTTTTGCCGAGCCGTGATTGCCGTGTTCGGAGAGTATTACTGTAGGGAGCCAAATGTTGAGGATACAAGGCGGCTCCTGTCTATCAACGAGTCTAGAGGGTTCCCAGGAATGATTGGCAGCATAGATTGCATGCACTGGGAGTGGAAAAACTGTCCATTTGGATGGCAGGGTCAGTACAGGGGCATGAGGAGGGACGGACTGTCATTCTTGAAGTTGTCATATCTCAAGATTTATGGATTTGGCATTCATTCTTTGGCATGGCCGGTTCCAACAATGATATCAATGTGTTGCACCGATCACCGGTTTTCGAAAGGCTCATGCAAGGCAAAGCTCCCGGGTGAGCTATGAGATCAATGGAAATGCATATGACAAACCATATTATCTTGCTGATGGCATCTACCCTGACTGGACCATATTGGTGAAGACTGTCCGTAATCCAAACTCCGAGAAGACGAGGAGGTTTGCCAAGATGCAAGAAGCTTGCAGGAAAGATGTGGAGCGTGGATTTGGTGTGCTCCAAGCTCGGTGGGCAATTGTCCGTCACCCGGCAAGAACATGGTCGCTGAAGACCATGCATGAGGTGATGACATGCTGTGTGATCATGCACAACATGATCGTTGAGAACGAGCGTCCTGATGGCTGCAATGAGAACCACTGGGAATTCCAAGGTGAGTTGGTTGCGCCAATTCCTGGAGCTTCTACTTGGGTGGACTGTCTACATATGAATGTAGAAGTCACAAACGATACCGTCTCCAAACAGCTGCACACGGATCTGATTGAGCATCAATGGACCATGGCTGGCCATGAAGATCATGCCTAGAGGACTAGTATCTTATTTTCATGTAGACTTTTCAAAATTTAAATGTAATAACTATGACTTCGTTGAAATCCTATTTGCTGTTTTAAAACTTCATATTTGATGCAAACGCGGAAATGCGTCGCGCCGCTGGAGCCACCACAGGGTGCAAACGGACGCGCGGACAAAAACGGTCTGTCTCGCGTTCACCGCGCGACGCAAACGGACATTTCGGACGTCCGAAATGCGTCGCGCCGCTGGAGATGCCCTAACTGAAAAATCGACGGTGCTAAAAAACAGCCTGTCAGAAGATGACTAAACTGACGTCTAGTTACAGGGCTTGCTTCCTCCAAGCTAGCTTAGCTACACCGTATCCGTATGGTCCGTATCCTGTCGAAGTCTCTTGACAGAAAACGTGCACCCACAACGGCGACGAGTCTCCATGCCGGCTGCCCGCTGCCGCTGCCATCCAATTCCATCGGTTTTCAGGTCAGCCATTTCTGCACCACCATTCTGTGCCTTTCAAACCACGTGAACCGAACGGATAAACTTCCTCCTTCCATCCATCCTAAATACTTCTCACCGTTGCAAATTGAATGATGCGTGCTTGCATCCTCAGAAGGTCATATATAGGGCGTGCGTGCAACAATTGGCGAGACAGAAATGAACGTCGCATCGCCTCATGTTGCATCAGAAAATTCAGAATCGACACGGGAAGAAGCCAAACGGAAACAGAAGAGGCCGAGGTGGGCGATCAGATAGAGTGGATGTACCACACGGATGGACGGAGCCTGGAATGGAGAAGGACGAAATAACTCGCCCGTCTTATGTCGTCTTTTTCATTTTCGTGCCATGCTTCCGTGCGATGCATGCACAACAAAGGGTTTGGTTGGTTCGTCGTTGCTGGGTAGGTGGACGGCGTTGTGGTCGACTGGTGCAGCTGAGCTGCTAGCTTGCCCTTCGACACACCTAGCGCGATGTAGGTGTTTATAAATATCAAAATATGTATACATACTCGTTCTTTAGAACTCATATATTGTAGCTCTATGAGTACTTTAAAGAGGCTAACTCTAAAATAGTCACCAGTACGTGTTGCTATCGATCAAAACATCGCCGCTTCCCGTAGAAACAATATTTCGTATTTGTGAGCCGGAGGTGTCACTGTTCTCCAAACAAACCAACCAGATTAGTTCTCGGATCGTGTTTGTTTTTTCTTTCAAAACGGCAAAGTCACAATGGTTACTCGCAAATACTACCTCGTATCTTATTTAATCGACTCAAAGTTTCTTTGATGCGTGCATTTTTTTTTCGATAAAGGATGCTTTATTACTTTAGAAGCAATTACATCTAGGGGAGTGGTGTTTTGGCACCCGGGAGCATATGCTCCCGGTTTTTAAACTTCATTTTAAATGCACTTTTAAAATGTTGAAAAATTTGAACACAAAATTTAGTAGATACATCTCGAAATTCTACACGTTCACAAAGTGGTTTCACAGAAAACCGAAATTTTGAGTGTCATCTGTAAAAAAGACAAATTTTTCTGTAAAAAATGGTTGTGTATGAGACGTTTTGTTTATCTTTTTCGCACAAGTCACAAAAAATATCGGTTTTTCGCAAGACTTGGTCTGCGCACGTAAAATGTTGATACGTAAGCAAGACATTTTTTGTTCGAATTTTTTGAACATTTCAAAATATTTTTCCGGTGGCAGGAGCATATGCTCCCATGTTCCGAATTGAATTTCCGTTACATCTAGCCTCTACATAACCAGAATGCACACCGTTTATGAGTCTTAAGTCCAAAAAGATGTCAAACTAATAAAGAACTAGGCGGAATACATATCGGAACGATAAATCATATAACGCCTAAGATGTGGGTGGGGCTTCAATCCGTAGACTATGCTGCCACCCATGTAGGGAAAAAGTATCCCTCGCCGTAGCCTCCAACCGTGTACAGACCTCCGTAAATAGGTCTCGGTTCTCCATGCGCTGAAGAGGTAACCACAAACGGAGAATACCTGTACATCTGTAGATGACCTGCAATAAAGAATAATTTTTATCATTAAAAATCTTGTCATTTCTACTCAGCCAAAGCGCCCAGATAACTGCTAGCGTCTCCACCCTAAGAAGCAACTTAAAACTTGGATCTATACCATGAAGCCAATTGCCAAAGACATTGGCCACACTAGTCGGAGGATACAGGGTAGACGCTACTTGGATGATAGACCAAATAGATCTCGCGAATTGGCACTGGAAGAAAAGGTGTTTAATAGTTTCATCGTGATGACAAAAAACACATTACTTCCGTGCCAATTCCGCTTAACAAGATTGTCTTTGGTGAGGATGACACCTCGACGAAGATACCATCCAAATATTTTTATTTTTAATGGTATCTTCATCTTCCAAATTTTCTTATTATTATCAACTGGTAAATCAGAATGAAGTATGGCACTGTATAAAGATTTGACGGAGAAAGAGCCATCTACATGTAAATTCCACCTGAATCCATCTGGTTCAGGTGATAGATTAATATCCCCCAACCTTTGAATTAAAGCATTCCATGCCAAAAGCCTTTGTCCTAGCAAAACTCGTCTGAACCTCACATTCGGGGGAGAGGTAGCCATTACTGTAGCAATGGTATCTCCTTTGCGACGAACTATACTATACAATGCAGGATACTGTTCACTTAGGGGTGCATTGTCTAACCAAGCATCCTCCCAGAACCGTATCTGAGCTCCATTCTTAATTGAGAAAGTTCCATGACGGAAAAAGACATTCTTTGTCGCCATTAGACCAGCCCAGAAGTGTGAATCCCAAGGTTTCCAAACCATTTGGGACAACGTCTTGGAGCCGATATATTTTCTCCGAAGAATAGATTGCCAAATCCCATCCTCGGTAAGGATCTTAAAAAGCCATTTACCCAGCATAGCGGAATTCTTGACCTCGAGGTCATGAACTCCAAGCCCGCCTTGATCTTTGGGACTACAAACTATATTCCATTTAACCAGTCGATATTTCTTTTTCTCGCTGTCTCCTTGCCAAAAGAATCTGGATCGATAATAATCGAGTTTATGCAGAATTCCTTTTGGCAATAGGAAGAATGATAACATATACAATACCATATTTGTCAGTATTGAATTAATGAGTACTGATCTTCCTCCCAGCGACAGCAATTTTCCTTTCCAACTACTAAGGCGTTTCAGTAATCTTTCTTCCACTATTTTCCATTCAGCAATTGTAAGTCTCCGATAATAAATCGGAATACCCAAATAGCAAATAGGAAATTGGCCTTGCCCACAACCAAACAAGTCTGTATACAGAGTTGTATCATCTTGGGCATCACCGAAGAAGAACAATTCACTTTTATGGAAATTGATTTTCAATCCCGACAACTGCTCAAAAACCGCCAAAATTAATTTTAGATTGCGAGCTTTTTCGAGATCATGATCCATAAATAGAATTGTATCATCGGCATATTGAAGGATAGATAATCCACCATCTACCAGATGTGGAATCACACCCTCAATCTGACCTTCAGACTTGACCCGCTCTATAAGTATAGCCAACATATCCGCTACAATGTTGAACATCATTGGTGATAACGGATCTCCTTGGCGTAACCCATTTCGCGTTTGGAAATAGTGGCCAGTGTCATCATTAACCCTGATTGCCACACTACCTCCATACACAAAATCATTTATTAGAGCGCGCCATTCAGGAGAAAAACCTTTCATCCTAAGCGTCTGCTGTAAGAAAGACCACTTGACCTTGTCATAAGCCTTTTCAAAGTCTAATTTTAAAATAACCCCATTTAATTTCTTAGAATGCATCTCATGTACCGTCTCATGTAATACCGCCACTCCATCAAGGATATTTCTTCCTTTCATAAAAGCGGTCTGAGATGGCAGAACAACATGATCCGCAACTGTATTAAGTCTAATGGTGGCCACTTTCGTGAAAATCTTGAAACTGACGTTTAAGAGGCAAATAGGTCTATATTGTTGAATCCTTTCTGCCTCATTAACCTTCGGTAACAAAATTACTTCACCAAAATTTAGACGAAATAATTCTAGTTGTCCTGTGTGAAGATCACTGAACAAATCTAGAAGGTCCGATTTAATAGTATTCCAAAAGGTTTGATAAAACTCCGCTGGAAAACCATCAGGACCCGGTGCTTTATTGCATTCCATTTGGAAAATTGCCTTCTGAACCTCATCCTCAGTGTAAGGCGCGGTTAGTAGGTCATTTTCTTCAATACAAACTTGGGGTATGTCATCTGTTAAGTCCTCATTCAGAGAAAATGAGCTTTCATCCGGAGGACCAAACAAACATTTATAATAATTAGTAATGTAAGATTTGAGTTGCTCATGGCCTTCAATCAACCCTTCATATTGATTAAGAGAATAAATACGTTTTTTCCGATGTCTCCATGAAAATATCGCGTATTTGAGTCTCCTTCCAAGATGAATTGGACTTTGGAACGTTGATACCATTTAAGTTCCTATTCACGAAGGAGACTCGCCATCTGCGCATTAGATTGATTTTTAAGTTCAATCTCATGCGTAGTCAGGTCTGACCTCCGCAAAAGCCTCTAGCTCATCAATCACATTTGATAAGCGAGTCTTTTCTTTTTAAGGATACCAGCTGTATGAGCAGCCCAACCAGAGAGATGTTTGCGCATTGCACGCATCTTATTATTCCATCTCAAAATTGGTGTGTTGCCACCAACCGGTCTCTCCCAAACCGTCCTAACCATCTCGTGGAATCCTTCCCGATGTAACCAGCCAAGTTTGAACTTAAAAGGCCGTTTACACATAGGACGGGGATTCCCAGTGGTTAGAATGATCAGTGCATGGTCAGACAATTTTTCAATACGTTCTAGTGCACGGACAGACACCATAGGGTATTTATCTTCCCATTCAGTATCCATCAACACGCGGTCTAGCTTTTCGTATGTGGGTTCAGGTAAGCTGTTGGCCCAAGTAAATTGTCGACCGGACATAAACACCTCTTTTAAATCAATGACAGCATTGAACAAAAAAGACGAATGTCCAGCGAAAAGACCTTTACTTTTCTCATGAGGGAATCTTAGTAAATTAAAATCCCCTCCGATTAAGATCGGATGAGGATTATCTTTAGCAAGATTTACCAACTCACGTAAAAAGTCAGCCTTAAAAGCATCTTGGGCAGCACCATACACAGCGATCAGACTCCAAATGAATCCATCAGCTTTATTCTGGATGTCGAGTTTAATGCGGTACTCTCCATCAGAACTAGCTAAGACAGTCATGGTATCTATTCAACGGCAAGTAGAATACCCCCAGACCTACCACGAGGCGGGCGAGAAAACCACTGAAAGTTAATCCCGCCTGATAAACGGTCGAGGAAACTTTGATACGTGCATGTACCTAACATTGTGCCAGCGTCAATTAAAAGCGATGGGAGGTAGTAGCTAACTCTACGGGTCTTCATTAACCGACTCTCTGGTACTCCAAAAAGCTCAGAGAAGACGGTTAAGTGGTTGGTTACAGTTTTACAAATCTTGCAAGTGGAAGTTGGGTTACCTACTTCAAAAGCAACACCGCTCGTTGACATGAAAATTGCTTGATTCAAACACTATAACCATTTTTCCCTGATCCAACCACAACCAACTGATTGAGGCTACGTCTTGACTAGCTAGCTGTCTACACATACACAGACAACAAGATGTTCAACTTGGAAACTCTCATTTGCAACTAGTTGCACCTGCAACTCATTTTTTTTGTGAGACTTCCAAGTTTCCAAAAAATGCAAACTAAAATTAATAATAGATGTGGATAATCTCAAGCAGCAACAAGACACCCATGACTTTTCAGCCCACGTATGCTTTACATGCTCCCTACACGAACGCATCAGTTACATCTTGGAGGCCGTATGTATCAATTGATGCAGAGGCTGGGGTATCCCCATTTCGAAAAAAAATTACATCCTGGAGGCAGATTTGGTTCACATGAGCACCAGTGTTTGTAGTTTTTTTAAATAAAATTATGCATTTGTGTTTTAAAAACTCGTCAAATTTATTTCATGAATACATACACATATCATGAATAATCATGCTAAGTTTCTGCAGAAATAGCATTGTATTTTGAGCTACAGGAAAAAAAAATCTGTGGCTATGTTTATGGACAGATATTTGTCAGAAATTTGTCTTTTTTGTATAGCTCAAAATATAACATATTTTCCTCCAAAATTTCTATAGTAAATTTGGAATGTTTATATGTATGAGGCTATTTAATTTTAATTTTTTTAGAGTTCAACAAATATAATTTTTAAAAATTAGAAGCACTAGTGCTCATGTGCCGAGAATGCACTCTTCGGCATATCTTCATCTTCTTACAAACTCGTCATGTCCCTCCAAAGTCCAACCCGATCAACACCGTTTGCATGGTGTGGTAAATTTTGCAGAGGCTTTTGAGAGGTTTCATTTGCACGTGTTTCTCTGATTTCCTCTGACTCCACATAAGTGAGTCTCCTCACGAGGGCACGACCTAATAGTATCTCTGAATTTGTTCTGATCTTCAACGGTGCGACCAGCTTTTTGAACTTCATGGATGGAGGTCTCCAATAGCACGAGGGATACGTCCATCATGAGGTACAACAATCTAGCCACGTCGATGCGGACAAACCTGCCGGAGAAGTAAGGATCAAGCAACACATTGATAATCAACAAGCCTCATGTCAATTCTTCGTAACAAAAACCTGGACACAATATATAAACTAGTGTTAGAGAAGGAGATAAACACAACGTCCACGCCGCCTTGGAGTAGACTCCAAGAATCCTAGCAGCATACGGATATGTATTTGTATTGTACTTGTATCTCTTTGATATATAAATATATGAGGGGGGAGGCCATGACTTTGATCACGCAGCCTCAAATTCTATTCGGCTTGTAGAACTGCATGCTCTAACCAATGCAACCAAAAGACCGATCTGATGAAAGAGATTAGGCAATTTATTTTATTGCGCCAGCCGGGTCTTGAACTCAAGACCTCTTGGCTCTGATACCATGTAGAACTGCATGCTCTAACCAATGCAACCAAAAGACCGATCCTACCATGGTATCAGAGCACCAGCCGATCCTACCCTCCCCTCTCTAAACCCTAAACCTTTCGAAACCCTACCCCCCACGCCGCCGTCGCGATGACTCCCGACGAGATCACCAAGCTCGAAGCCGAGCTGAAGCAGCGCGAATCCCTCCTTCAGGCGCGCAAGGACGAGCTCGACCGCCGCGCCGCCGAGATGGGCAAGGCCGTCGACAGCAACCCTACCCCCCAAAACCCCTCCACCTACGTCCCTCCGTCAAGACCATCGTCGCCATCACCCTTGATCTGCAGGACTCCAACTACATCAAGTGGCGCGAGCTCTTCCTCGTCGCCCTCGGCCGCTATGGTCTCACCAGCCATGTCACCGGCAGCGCCGACGCCACGCCTTCGGACACCTCCCCCACCTCCGATTGGGCGCGTGACGACTTCACCGTCCTCTCCTGGATCTACGGCTCGATCTCCCCCGAGCTTTTCGGCATCGTCATCTCCCCTGGCTCGACGGCGCGGCAGATCTGGGACTCCATCGCCAACCTCTTCCACGACAACAAGAAAAGCCGCGCCCTTGCCCTCGATGCGGAATTTCGCAACACGCCACAAGGCGACATGAGTGTCCATGATTACTGCGCCAAGCTCAAGTCTCTTGCCGATGCTCTCGGTGACGTTGGTGAGAAGATCTCGGATGACACCCTCGTCCTCACGGTTCTACGCGGCCTCAACGAGCAATACAGCCACCTCCGCTCCTTCCTCCCCTACCAGGTGCCGTTCCCCACGTTCTTGCAGACGCGCTCCGCCCTGGTTCTCGAGGAGGCGCAAAAGAAGACTGATGCCAAGCATGCGGCCTCTACCGCGCTCTGGGCTAGCGGCAATAGCGTGCCTCCCAACGGCGGCACCACATCGCACGCCGGGGGCGCCTCCCCTCCTGCCGGTCCTGGCGGTGGCCCGCCTTATCCGCGCGCTCCTTCGTCCCTCCAGCCCGGCGTCTTCACCAACTTTAGCCGGGGTGGTGGCAGCGGAGGCCGCCGTGGACGTGGCGGTGGCCGCGGCCGTGGCCGCGACAGCAACAGTCCCTGGATGTTTAATCCCTGGACCGGTCTCCCCACGCGCGCTCATCAGCTCCAGCAGGAGCAGCCCTCGCTGCCCTCCTCATGGCAGCCCCGTTGGCGCGCCCCGACCCCAGCGTCTTGGGGCCTCGACCAGCTCTACCACCGTACCAGGCTTACACCGCCACCGGCTACCAGCAGCCCTCCAGTAACATGATGATCACTCAGCAGCCGCAGCAGACCACATCGACCCAGCTCTTCTTACAGCTCTCCAGAACTTGCAGCTCCCTGGCGGCCAGGAGTGGGTCATGGACTCCGGCGCCTCGTCTCATATGGCATCCGATCACGGTATTCTCTCCTCCTCCGTCCCCTTTTCAGCACATAAAATCATAGTGGGCAATGGTGCTTCTCTCCCTGTAACACATACCGGCTCTCCGGCTCTCACACCTTCACCCTCAATTCTAAAAACTTCTTGCTTCGTCATATTCTAATTGTTCCACACATTATCAAAAATCTTATTTCTGTTCGCCAGTTTACCATCGATAATCTTTGCTCCATCGAATTTGACCCCTTTGGTTTCTCCGTGAAGGATCTTCTTACCAAGACCGTGATTCTTCGATGCAATAGTCCCGGTCCTCTCTACTCTATCTGCCGCCCACCAGAAGCCCAGACTCTACTTGCCACTTCATCCCTCGAGCTTTGGCATCGTCGCCTCGGACACCCCGGCCACCCCACCATGCAACGTCTTCATCAACAACAACATATTCCCAGCAATAAACCCCTATCGTCTTTATGTCATGCTTGCCAATTAGGTCGTCATATTAGGCTACCCTTTTATTCTTCAAATTCCTACAGTATCAAACCATTTCAATTAGTACATTGAGATTTGTGGACATCACCGATTCCTAGTACCTCTGGTTATACTTATTATCTTATTATTGTGGATGATTATACGCATTACTTTTGGACCTTTCCACTTCGTAAAAAATCTGATGTTTATGCAACCTTCACCGCCTTTCATGCTTATGCTCGCACCCAATTCAACCTCCCCATCCTAGCTATTCAATGTGATAATGGTCGCGAATTTGACAATAACAAAGTAAACTCCTTCTTCACCCAACAAGGCACACTCTTCCGATTTTCTTGTCCACACACCTCGCAGCAAAACGGCAAGGCCGAACGTGCTATTCGCACTACCAACAATGTCATCCGCACCCTCTTATTCCAAGCCTCGATGCCGCCCTCTCTTTGGGCCGAGGCACTCCATACCGCGACTTTTCTCATCAATATTAGACCAACAAAAGCTACCTCCCTTTCTACACCTTATGAGCGTCTTCTCGGCCTTACACCACCATATCATACCTTACGTGTCTTCGGTTGCTTATGCTACCCAAATATTACCTCCACTTCACCCAACAAACTATCTCCTCGCTCCACCAAATGTGTCTTCCTTGGTTATCCGTCTCGTCACAAAGGGTACCGGTGCCTTGATCTAAACTCCCGTCGCATTATTATCTCCCGACATGTCATCTTTGATGAACATTCCTTTCCCTATGCCTCTGCCACCTCTCCGACACCTCCTACACCTCCTTCTCCTGACATTTTTGATCCACCAGTTCCTCCCTCTTTGCCGGCAGACCGCTCTACCGCGGCAGCCGATTCATCTGCCGCCAGCCCGCGGCAGCCTGCCGCCGAGCCACGCCAGCCTGCCGCGGCAGCACACTTTCCGCCGACACCAACTTCACCACCTGCTAGTCCGCCGCGGCCACCACCACCTGTCGTGCATCAGACACGGTCCACCACCGGCCGCCTACCTGGACCACCTGCCAAACTTAACCTCCAAGCCTTCGTTTCTTCTCCTCTTCCAACCAACTACCTCACCGCTCTTTGTGATCCCAACTGGCGTCATGCTATGCAGGAAGAGTTCGATGCTCTAACTCTCAATCAAACATGGACACTGGTTCCTCCACCTCCTGGTGCTAACATTGTGAGAGGAAAGTGGATTTTTTATCACAAATACAACGCCGATGGCTCACTTGCCCGACACAAAGCTCGTTGGGTTGTTCGTGGTTTTTCTCAACAACCCGGCGTTGATTTCGATGAAACCTTCAGTCATGTCGTCAAACCGGCCACCATTCGCATCATCCTCTCTCTTGCTCTCTCTAACTCTTGGCCTATCCACCAACTCGATGTCAAAAACGCCTTTCTCCATGGTCATCTCGACGAAGTTGTCTACAGCCAACAACCCTCCGGTTTCATTAACCCCCAAACTCCTACTCACGTATGTCGACTTCACAAATCCCTCTATGGTCTTAAACAGGCCCCGCGTGCCTGGTTTCAACGTTTTTCTTCCTTTGCTCGCACCATCGGATTCATTGAATCCAAATCTGACGCCTCCCTATTCATTCTTCGCCGCGGTACAGACACGGCCTATCTTCTTTTGTACGTCGATGACATTATCCTCACAGCTTCCTCTACCAGATTCCTCTCCAATATCACTTCGTCTCTCAGTCATGAATTTGCCATGAAGGATCTAGGTCCCCTTCACCATTTTCTTGGAATCCATGTCACTCGCTCACCCACTAGCATTCATCTCTCCCAACATCAGTATATCTTAGACATTCTTAACCGTGCCGGTATGCGGGATTGTCATCCTGTCACCACTCCTATCGATACCAAGTCTAAACTTTCCTCTACCGCCGGTCTGCCGGTGGCTGATCCCTCCTCCTATCGCAGTCTGGCCGGGGCACTACAGTATGCCACCATCACTCGTCTTGACATCTCATATGCTGTCCAACAAATATGCCTTCACATGCATGATCCTCGTGAGCCTCATCTCTCTCTTATCAAACGCATTCTTCGCTACCTCAAGGGTACCCTCTCTCACGGTCTTACACTTCACAAATCCACTTCTCATTCTCTTATTGCCTACTCGGATACTGATTGGGCGGGCTGCCCGGATACTAGACGCTCCACGTTGGGGTTTTGCATGTACCTTGGAGATAATTTGATTAGCTGGTCTTCTCATCGTCAAACGACAGTCTCTCGTTCAAGCGCTGAGGCAGAATATCGGGCAGTTGCAACAGCCGTGGCCGAATCATGTTGGGTTCGACAACTTATGCAGGAACTTCAGTGCCCTATTCACACTGCCACTATTGTCTATTGCGACAATGTGAGTGCCGTGTACCTCTCCGCCAACCCTGTGCACCATAAGCGCACCAAACACATTGAGCTTGACATACATTTTGTTCGGGAAAAGGTTGCTCTTGGTGCTGTTCGTGTGCTTCATGTACCGTCTTCTTCACAATATGCTGATATCTTCACTAAAGGACTGCCGACTGCATTATTCCGAGAGTTTCGCTCTAGTCTTCACGTCGATACTCTCCATCGTTCAGACTGCGGGGGCGTGTTAGAGAAGGAGATAAACACGGCGTCCACGCCGCCTTGGAGTAGACTCCAAGAATCCTAGCAGCATACGGATATGTATTTGTATTGTACTTGTATCCCTTTGGTATATAAATATATGAGGGGGAGGCCGTGACTTTGATCACGCAGCCTCAAATTCTATTCGGCTTTCAACTAGATAATTAGACGATGGGCTGATCAGCCAGGTCATCAAACCGTACAGTGCCTGCGCTAAGAGCATCTCTAGCAGACTGATGCGCGTAGATGTACACGTCCGTTGGGAACCCCAAGTGGAAGGTATGATGCGCACAGCAGCAAGTTTCCCTCAGTATGAAACCAAGGTTATCGAACCAGTAGGAGCCAAGAAGCACGTGAAGGTTGTTGGTGGAGGAATGTAGTGCGGCGCAACACCAGTGAAACCGGCGCCAACGTGGAACCTGCACAACACAACCAAAGTACTTTGCCCCAACGAAACAGTGAGGTTGTCAATCTCACCGGCTTGCTGTAACAAAGGATTAACCGTATTGTGGAAGATGATTGTTTGCGAAGAAAACAGTAAAGAACAATTGCAGTAGATTGTATGCGATGTAAAGAATAGGACCGGGGTCCACAGTTCACTAGAGGTGTCTCTCCCATAAGATAAAAGCATGTTGGGTGAACAAATTACAGTCGAGCAATTGACAAATAGAGAAGGGCATAACAATGCATATACATGATATGATAAATATAGTGAGATTTAATTGGGCATTACGACAAAGTACATAGACCGCCATCCAACTGCATCTATGCCTAAAAAGTCCACCTTCAGGTTATCATCCGAACCCCTTTCAGTATTAAGTTGCAAAGCAGACAATTGCATTAAGTATGGTGCGTAATGTAATCAACAACTACATCCTTAGACATAGCATCAATGTTTTATCCCTAGTGGCAACAGCACAAACACAACCTTAGAACCTACTGTCACGATCCCAGGTATCAATGAAGGCATGAACCCACTATCGAGCATAAATACTCCCTCTTGGAGTTAAGAGCAAAACTTGGCCAGAGCCTCTACTAATAACGAAGAGCATGCAAGATCATAAACAACACATAAACAATAGATTGATAATCACCATAACATAGTATTCTCTATCCATCGGATCCCGACAAACACAACATATAGAATTACGGATAGATGATCTTGATCATGTTAGGCAGCTCACAAGATCCAACAATGAAGCACATGAGGAGAAGACGACCATCTAGCTACTGCTATGGACCCATAGTCCCGGGGTGAACTACTCACTCATCACTCCGCAGGCGATCATGGCGATGAAGAGTCCTCCGGGAGATGAATCCCCTCTCTCCGGCAGGGTGCCGGAGGCGATCTCCTGAATCCCCCGAGATGGGATTCGGCGGCGGCGTCTCCGGAAGGTTTTCCGTATCGTGGCTCTTGAGCTGGGGGTTTCGCGACGGAGGCTTTAAGTAGGCGAAAGGGCAGGTCAAGGAGGGCACGAGGGCCCCACACCACCGGGCGGCGCGGCCCAGCCCTGGCCGCGCCCCTGGCGTGGCGGCGCCTCGTCGCCCACTTCGTTATCCTTTCGGTCTCCTGGAAGCTTCGTGCAAAAATAGGACCTCGGGCGTTGATTCCGTCCAATTCCGAGAATATTTCCTTACTAGGATTTCTGAAACCAAAACAAGCAGAAAATGACTCTTCGGCATCTTATTAATAGGTTAGTTCCGGAAAATGCGTAAATACGACATATAATGTGTATAAAACATGTAGATATCATCAATAATGTAGCATGGAACATAAGAAATTATTGATACGTTGGAGACGTATCAGCATCCCCAAGCTTAGTTCTGCTCCGAGGGTAAAACGATAACAAAGATAATTTCTAAGTGACATGCCATCATAATCTTGATCATACTATTTGTAAACATATGTAATGAATGCAGCGATCAAAACAATGGTAATGACATGAGTAAACAAGTGAATCATAAAGCAAAGACTTTTCATGAATAGTACTTCAAGACAAGCATCAATAAGTCTTGCATAAGAGTTAACTCATAAAGCAATAAATCAAAGTAAAGGTATTGAAGCAACACAAAGGAAGATTAAGTTTCAGAGGTTGCTTTCAACTTATAACATGTATATCTCATGGATAGTGTCAATGTAAAGTAATATAACAAGTGCAATAGGCAAGTATGTAGGAATCAATGCACAGTTCACACAAGTGTTTGCTTCTTAAGGTGGAGAGAGATAGGTGAACTGACTCAACAATAAAAGTAAAAGAAAGGTCCTTCAAAGAGGAAAGCATCGATTGTTGTATTTGTGCTAGAGCTTTTTATTTTGAAAACATGAAACAATTTTGTCAACGGTAGTAATAAAGCATATGTAAATTATATCTTACAAGTTGCAAGCCTCATGCATAGTATACTAATAGTGCCCGCACCTTGTCCTACTTAGCTTGGACTACCGGATCTTCGCAATACACATGTTTCAACCAAGTGTCACAAAGGGTACTCCATGCCGCTTGTACAAAGGTCAAAGGAGAAAGCGCGCATTTTGGATTTCTCGCTTTGATTATTCTCAACTTAGACATCCATACGGACAACATGGACAACAGATAATGGACTCCTCTTTAATGCATAAGCATGTAGCAACATTTATTATTCTCATATGAGATTGAGGATATATGTCCAAACTGAAACTTCCACCATGATTCATGGCTTTAGTTAGCGGCCCAATGTTCTTCTCTAACAATATTCATGCTCCAACCATTAAGGTGGTAGATCCCTCTTACTTCAGACAAGACGGACATGCATAGCAACTCACATGATATTCAACAAAGAGTAGTTGATGGCGTCCCCAGTTATCGCACAACAAGCAACTTAATAAGAGATAAAGTGCATAAGTACATATTCAATACTACAATAGTTTTTAAGGCTATTTGTCCCATGAGCTATATATTGCAAAGGTGAAAGAATGGAATTTTAAAGGTAGCACTCAAGCAATTTACTTTGGAATGGCGGAGAAATACCATGTAGTAGGTAGGTATAGTGGACACAAATGGCATAGTGGTTGGCTCAAGGATTTTGGATGCATGAGAAGTATTCCCTCTCGATACAAGATTTAGGCTAGCAAGGTTATTTGAAGCAAACTCAAGGATGAACCGGCAGCAAAACTCACATAAAAGACATATTGTAAACATTATAAGACTCTACACTGTCTTCCTTGTTGTTCAAAACTCAATACTAGAATTATCTAGACCTTAGAGAGACCAAATATGCAAATCAGATTTTAGCAAGCTCTATGTATTTCTTCATTAATGGGTGCAAAGTATATGATGCAAGAGCTTAAACATGAGCACAACAATTGCAAAGTATCACATTATCCAAGACATTTTAGAATTACTACATGTAGCATTTTCCAATTCCAACCATATAACAATTTAACGAAGAAGAAACTTCGCCTTGAATATTATGAGTAAAGCCTAAGGACATATTTGTCCATATGCAACAGCGGAGCGTGTCTCTCTCCCACAAAGTGAATGCTAGGATCCATTTTATTCAAACAAAAACAAAAACAAAAACAAACCGACGCTCCAAGTAAAGAACACAAGATGTGACTGAATAAAAATATAGTTTCAGGGGAGGAACCTGATGATGTTGTCGATGAAGAAGGGGATGCCTTGGGCATCCCCAAGCTTAGACGCTTGAGTCTTCTTAAAATATGCAGGGGTGAACCCGGGGGCATCCCCAAGCTTAGAGCTTTCACTCCTCTTGATCATAGTATATCATACTCCTCTCTTGACCCTTGAAAACTTCTTTCACACCAAACTTCAAGCAAACTCATTAGAGGGTTAGTGCACAATAAAAGTTTACATGTTCAGAGGTGGCACAATCATTCTTTACACTTCTGGACATTGCTACTGGACATTAATGGATCAAAGAAATTCATCCAACATAGCAAAAGAGGCAATGCGAAATAAAAGGCAGAATCTGTCAAAACAGAACAGTTCGTAAAGACGAATTTTAAAATGGCACCAGACTTGCTCAAATGGAAAAACTCAAAACTAATGAAAGTTGCGTACATATCTGAGGATCACGCTCGTAAATTGGCAGATTTTTTCGAATTTCTACAGAGACTTGTGCCCATTCGTGACAGACAGCAATGCTGTTTCTGCGCAGCGATCCCAAATATAACATCAACTTTAACATAGAAACTTTACTTGGCACAAAACATGATAAGGAGAGGTTGCTACAGTAGTAAACAACTTCCAAGACTCAAATATAAAACAAAGTACTGTAGTAAAACATGGGTTGTCTCCCATAAGCGCTTTTTCTTTAACGCCTTTCAGCTAGGCGCAGAAAGTGCAAATTAAGTAACATCAAGAGATGAAGCATCTTCAGCGGGGTTTCGAGTTTTCTCAACCAAGCATAGTATATTGGATACATAAGTTTGTCTCCCTTTTCATTAGTCTTGGGCTTGCTATTCTCATCAAACAAATTTTCAGGAACAAGCCAAGCATAGTTATTTTCTAGTGCATCATTCATAGCTAGGAGTTTACATGGTATTGGTGCTTTGATCTCCCCACCATCATTAATATTATTAGTGTACCTTATTCTATCCATGTCCATTTTTTCAAGGAGACCAACAAAATTAGTATGAGAACCTAGCATATTAAATTTAGCAAAGACCTTTCTAGCCTCTCTTGCTAGACCACCAAATTCTCTAAGAAGAGTTTCTAAAACAAAATCTTTCTTTTCCCCTTCTTCCATATCACCAAGTGTAAGAAACATGTGTTGGATTATAGGATTGAGATTAACAAATTTAGTTTCCAACATACTAAAGCAGCAGCAGCAATTTCATAGGTAGGTGCAAGTTCTACCAAGTGTCTATCTTCAAAATCTTCAGTAATACTAACATGATTGAAAAATTCTTCATATTATTTCTCCCAACTATAGACCCGCGTCCTACCGGTATGTCTTTTGTGGTAAAATTAAAAGGAAACATGATGCAATAAAAAAGTAAACTAGGCAAACAAAGTAAAGACGAGTAACTAATTTTTTTGTGTTTTTGATATAGTGAGCAAGACAGTAAATAAAGTAAAACTAGCAACTAATTTTTTGTGTTTTGTTTAGTGCAGCAAACAAAGTAGTAAATAAAATCAAGCAAGACAAAAACAAAGTAAAGAGATTGAGAAGTGGAGACTCCCTTGCAGCGTGTCTTGATCTCCCGGCAACGGCGCCAGAAATTTAGCTTGATGCGCGTAGATGTACACGTCCGTTGGGAACCCCAAGTGGAAGGTATGATGCGCACAGCAGCAAGTTTCCCTCAGTATGAAACCAAGGTTATCGAACCAGTAGGAGCCAAGAAGCACGTGAAGGTTGTTGGTGGAGGAATGTAGTGCGCAACACAGTGAAACCGGCGCCAACGTGGAACCCGTACAACACAATCAAAGTACTTTGCCCCAACGAAACAGTGAGGTTGTCAATCTCACCGGCTTGCTGTAACAAAGGATTAACCGTATTGTGTGGAAGATGATTGTTTGCGAAGAAAACAGTAAAGAACAATTGCAGTAGATTGTATGCGATGTAAAGAATAGGACCGGGGTCCACAGTTCACTAGAGGTGTCTCTCCCATAAGATAAAAGCATGTTGGGTGAACAAATTACAGTCGGGCAATTGACAAATAGAGAAGGGCATAACAATGCATATACATGATATGATAAATATAGTGAGATTTAATTGGGCATTACGACAAAGTACATAGACCGCCATCCAACTGCATCTATGCCTAAAAAGTCCACCTTCAGGTTATCATCCGAACCCCTCGTATTAAGTTGCAAGCAACAGACAATTGCATTAAGTATGGTGCTTAATGTAATCAACAACTACATCCTTAGACATAGCATCAATGTTTTATCCCTAGTGGCAACAGCACAACACAACACTACAAGAAAATTTGCCAGGTTGAAGTCGCGCCGTGGTTGCTGGTGTACCATGGCCGACGATTTTGGTCCCTCCGTGGTGCATGTCAAAACTTTTTTTTTCTCGTTTTTGAGGCCACCTAGCCCGACGAAAGCGGCCAAAACGTGGCGTATGGTGGCCCGGGACGTGGTGCATCTCGAAATCTCGGGTTCGCCGGCCGAGTCAACGCAAATCCGCACCGCCGAGGGATGTAGGGCCCAGATGGCAGCCTCTCTGGCATTGTTTTTTTCTAGATCGCGCCATCTCGTTCAACGTTCTCCGATCGAGCCGTTTACGATGCAGGATCATGGGTCCCGCATGTCATCCTCTATGAACCAAAATTCTTTCTATTCTTGAATTTTTTTGACCCCCGACTGCCACTTTTTCGATCCCTTGCCGCCTTGGAAACGTTGAGACCGCCGTGCTAAATGGGACCACATGTCATCCTCTATGTGCAATCAACTTTCTTTTCTTGGAGTTTTTTTGGCACCTCAAATTTGGTCACTTGCCTTTTTCTTTCATCTCGCCGCCTCTCAAACGGTGATACCGCTGCTGCCTAACTGGGACCCATCCTCTATGTACTTAAAACTTTCTTTTCTTGAATTATTTTGGCACCTCATATTTGGTCACTTACCTTTTCTTTCGATCCCCCCGCCGCTCTCAAACGGTGATACCGCTGCTGCTAAATGGGACCCGCATGTCATCCTCTATGTACTATAAAACTTTATTTTCTTGGATTTTTTGGCACCTCATATTTGGTCACTTGACTTTTCTTTCGATCACCGCCTTACGTTGATACCGCTGCCGCTAAATGGGACCCGCATGTCATCCTCTATGTACTATAAACTTTCTTTTCTTGGATTTTTTGGGCACCTCATATTTGGTCACTTGACTTTCTTTTTCTTCGATCACTGCGCCTCTCAAACAGTGATACTCTTGCTAAATGGGACCCGATGTCATCCTATGTACTATAAAACTTTCTTTCTTGGATTTTTTGGCACCTCATATTTGGTCACTTGACTTTTTCTTTCGATCCCCGCCGCCTCAAACAGGATACCGCTGCTAAATGGGACCCGCATGTCATCCACTATGTACTTAAAACTTTCTTTTCTTTTTTTTTGCACCTCATATTTGGTAACTTGACTTTTTCTTTCGATCCTCACTCTCAAATGTTGATACTGCTGCTAAATGGGACCCGCATGTCATCCTCTATGTACTATAAAACTTTCATTTTTTGGATTATTTTTGGCACCTCATATTTGGTCACTTGACTTTTTCTTTCGATCCCCTCCCGCCTCTCAAACGGTGAGACCGCTGCTAAATGGGACCCGCATGTCATCCTCTATGAGCAATCAACTTTCTTTTCTTGGAGTTTTTTTGGCACCTCATATTTGGTAACTTGACTTTTTCTTTCGATCTCATGCCACGTTTGAAACGTTGAGGTACCTGCTGCTCATGGACCCGCATGTCATCCTCTGTGTGCTATAAAAGTTTCCTTTGTTGGATTTTTTCACCCTCTGATTTTTGGCTTGCCTTTTTCTTTTGATCCCCTGCCCCCTTTGAAACGTTGAGTAAGCTGTTGGTTCAAGGGACCCGCATGTCATCCTCTATGTCCATCAACTTTCTTTTCTTGGATTTTTTTCCCCCCTAATTACTAGCTACTTTCTTTTTCTTTTGATCTCAAGCCGCCAAACATTGAGACCGCTGCTGCAAAATGGGACCCACATGTCATCCTCTATGTACAATAAATCTTGGATTATTTTTGGCTCCTGATATTTGGTCACTTGCCTTTTTCTTTCGATCTCATGCCGCCTTTGAAACGTTGAGTAAGCTGCTGGCTCATGGGTCCCGCATGTCATCCTCTACGAACAATAAAAGTTTCGTTTCTTGGAGTTATTTTTTAGGGATTTCTATTTTCGTGCCCTCAGCTCCTTAGTTGTACTCAGTTTTCCCCAGATCCTTAGTTTTTCCTCAGTTTTCCCTTGTCTATAACCCGCAGAAAGAGCTCGGACGGAAGGAATCCCGTTTAGTTGACGTTGGTTGGTGCTGGCAAGTGGGGCCGCTGTTGGTGCCCCGCAGTGGACACGTCTCCACTTATCCAGATCATCGTGGGACCCACAACTTGTCCACGTTAGCGCGCCGGACCCACAGCTTACCCAGGTGACCGTTGCAAAATGGGAGCCCGAGCTAGCCCCGTGCCCGTGCCCGTGCCATTGCTTCCCCTTTCTTTCTCCGCGCCCCATTGTTCTTCTTCTCCGCCAGCGGCAGCCCTTCTCCGGCACGCGGGTGATGTCTAGTTTCTCTTCGACCTCCCGTTCTTCATGGCCGCAGTATGGACCCGTGCCTTTGACAAGATGCCCTGACTGCCCACGCCAGGAGCCTCTGAAGCGGTCGATCTGTAAGACGGACGAGAACGGCAACCGTGGACGTGAGTTCGTTGCATGCGAGAGCTTGCCATATAGAGAGGGGGATAAGGTTAGATCTCGCTCCAATTTCTCTGTTTTCTCTCGATTTTCTTGTTATTCCCTCGAATTTGGGATTTAGGGTTCACGTTGTTGTTTTCAGATCTTGAAGAAATGCAGGCATTTCGAGTGGATCGATGTGTACGTTCAGAGGCTTCAGTTGCAGGAATCAATTGGCGCTATTGGGGGGCGCAATTTGGGAGGGGGGACTTGCTGTAGAGAATGCGGCGGAGAGAGGAGCCGTTCCGATTAGGGACCTTCCGATTATGCCTAATGCTCCCAATGCAGAACTGGTGGAAGTGAAGGGAGAACTGAAGAAAATGAACAAGCAGTTAAGGCAGCTGATCGAGTTGAAGAAGCAAGCTAATATGATGGCTGGTTGTTTTTTTTGTTGTATAATTACGATCGGATTCTTATCATTGCTCACCAGGCGCTAGAAGTTGTTACAAGGGATACCTTGTTACAAATCCATTATTCAGTTACATGTACTTGTAGTTGTTTTCAAAGTTAGTGTGTGCATTCACCGAAATTACCAACTATATTCCCTAAAAGAAAAGGAAAGCTAAAGATAGTTGATAATTGTTAGAGGGGTGACAAATAATGCAATCCCCGAAATCCGCAAATATGTATGCCTCATGTTTATACCAAAATTATACCACTTTTAGGCCTTTCCAAAATACCAATACCATATCCCAAACTATATTCCCTAAAAGAAAAGGACAGCTAAAGATAGTTGATAATTGTTAGAGGGGTGACAAATAATGCAATCGCCGAAATCCGCAAAAATGTATGCCTCATGTTTATAACAAAATTATACCACTTTTAGGCCGTTTCAAAATACCAATACTATATCCCAAACTATATTCCCTAAAAGAAAAGGAAAGCTAAAGATAGTTGATAATTGTTAGAGGGGTGACAAATAATGCAATCCCCGAAATCCGCAAATATGTATGCCTCATGTTTATACCAAAATTATACCACTTTTAGGCCTTTCCAAAATACCAATACCATATCCCAAACTATATTCCCTAAAAGAAAAGGAAAGCTAAAGATAGTTGATAATTGTTAGAGGGGTGACAAATAATGCAATCCCCGAAATCCGCAAATATGTATGCCTCATGTTTATACCAAAATTATACCACTTTTAGGCCTTTCCAAAATACCAATACCATATCCCAAACTATATTCCCTAAAAGAAAAGGACAGCTAAAGATAGTTGATAATTGTTAGAGGGGTGACAAATAATGCAATCGCCGAAATCAGCAAAAATGTATGCCTCATGTTTATAACAAAATTATACCACTTTTAGGCCGTTTCAAAATACCAATACTATATCCCAAACTATATTCCTCATGTTTATTCTCCACCGACAGAGAGAGAGAGAGGGGTGGGCAGAGAGAGAGAGAGAGAGAGAGAGAGAGAGAGAGAGAGAGAGAGAGAGAGAGAGGTTGCCACGAAGAGACGGATAGGGGTATACTGCCCGTTAGATCAGTGGATCAACGGTTCGTGGAGTCGATCCGTGTGACAACGGCTCAACCAATCAGGATAAGTTTGGGCTTCTCAGAGCATTTGTGACAGTACTTGAGGGCAAAACTGAGTAGTACTAAGAATCCAAGGGCACATAAATAGTAAATAGACTAAGGGATTCAAACAAAAGAATTACAAAATGAAAAATGTGTGTTTTGTACAATATAATTCATATTGGGCTACATCAAATTATTTGCAATTCAAATATACATGAGTGTGACAATTATGGCATCATTTAGACAAACTATGTTTTGGGAAAGATGTTTTGCAAAGGGGTTTGGGTGGAAAACCATGCATCTTCATAGCTACACTAGTGATTCTGAGAAGTGGCAATTTGTGGTAAAACTTGATTTATATATGTTTGTTAAGGTTTTCTAGGTGGCAGGTTGCGTAGGAAGACTCCATGAGTAGTTGCCACTATGTTTTTATTTTTTTGGATTTTTTTGCGCATGAAATGACTCAATTAGCTATGTTAATCTCATTTGTTGACTCTCTGTTGACCAGCTACTTGAGGGTAAAACTGAGTATATTGCACTTGCCGGTCTAAGTCCTCGAGGGGAAAACTGAGTACAGATAAAATTTCTGTATAAGGCCTGAGGTTATAACTGAGTACACCAAACGTCCCAGGGTTAGACTCGTGTAGCGGTGCACGCTGCAGCCGTGCATAGCGGACGCGTGTTGCGGTACACGCCACCTTCGTCTTTATAGAGCCCCTCTTTCTCTCCCTCGACGCACGTTCTCACTGGCTCACTGCAACCGCCTCTCCTGTCCCATCATCTTCTCCACAACCGAAGAAAAAACCCCGAAGAAAACCGCCGGCGATGGAGAAGAATGAGATGCCCATTGTCGGCGCATCGGCCGCCGCCCCCGTCCAGGCCCCTGTCGCTGCTTCCAACGTAGCAGCCGGCGCATCGGCCGCCGCCCCCGTCCAGGCCCCTGTCGCTGCTTCCAACGTAGCAGCCGGCGCATCGGCCGCCGCCCCCGTCCAGGCCCCTGTCGCTGCTTCCAACGTAGCAGCCGGCGCATCGGCCGCCGCCCCCGTCCAGCCCCCTTCGATTGGGACCCGTACGAACCAGTGCAGTACGACGCGCCGGAGAACCCCTACGACACCACCATCGTCGACTACGCGCCGGAGGTAACCTTGTTCTTATCTCATTTCAATCAGTTTGTGTTAGATCTAGCGTTATTACGGTTCGTCTGTTCCTAGTTCAATCCTTTTGTGTTAGATCTTGCGTTATTACTGTTCGTCTCTTCCTAGTTCAATCCTTTTGTGTTAGATCTTGCGTTATTACTGTTCGTCTGTTCCTAGTTCAATCCTTTTGTGTTAGATCTTGCGTTATTACTGTTCGTCTGTTCCTAGTTCGATCCTTTTGTGTTAGATCTTGCGTTATTAGTGTTTGTGATTTGCTTTTGTTTGATTTGTGCCGATGATGATGAATATTTGGGCATCCCTAAATTGATTCAGGGTTTGGTCAGTAAACAATTGGTGTGTACAAATTTGTTGTGCATGATCTTTGGTTTACTTACTCAAATCCTGGATATAAGTGTGTCCAATGTAACTGAGGCTACCTCTTTTTTTCGAGCCCATATTATCATGCATGATTTTTTGTTCACTCTCTGTTCAATCATCGTTGCAATTGACTCCGTGTTTTTTGCACGATCTTTGGTGCTACGTGACAGGTGGAGAGCAGCGACGTCGACAGCGACGACGAGTCCTTCCACACCAAGACTCGTCACGTCCTCAGGAGGCTGCAGTCCGGCCAATACGATGGCCCCTTTGCTCGAGGCATTTACAAGTGCCCCTTCTGCAACAGGAGGCTCCGCGACACCGACTTCAACACCCTGCTGAACCATGCTGAATCCATTGGCAGATATGGCGCTAGAGTTGGAAGGACCGTGAACGTGCATGCGTACATGGCCAAACACAAAGCACTTGGGATTCACCTGCGCAACCTCCAAGCGAGTCACACGCGCCACCTGGAGGCGTTGAACGTGCCTACTGCACTCTCTGTATGTGACTGCTCTATCTGTAGAGCAGCTTAAATTCATGTAAAATGTAGCTTATGTTGGATCTATCGGTACTACATTTGGATCTGTCCTGAATATATCTATGCTATGTTGGTTGCTGTATGCAGCTTATCCTATATTTTCTCTCTGGATTTGTGCCCTAGATTTCCTACCTGATTGGGTAAAAACGAAGGCATAAAGAAATGAATGGCGTTAAAAAACAGAAGGAGAAGCTTCTCTAGATTTGCTACCAATTTGGGCTATCAAATATGAATGAGATCGAGCGATAGAGAGGAAAAAGGTACATTGAAAACTGCTAATCTGGGCGAAAGAGACAGAAACCACTCGTGCCCCCGTCCCGGACCCACACGGCTCCACACGCTACGGCCCTACACGCTACGGCCCCACAAACACGGCCTCGTCCTGTCCCACGCGGTCCCTTCCTACCAGCCCCACACGACGCGGTCCCACACGACGCGACCCCACAAACGACACGACCCCACTCGTCAGCACGGAACGGTCAACTTAACGGATTCCTTCCGTCCGAGCTCCTTCTGCGGTTCGACAAACGTTTGGGTAAAACCGAGGAAAAACTAGGATCTGGGAAACCGAGTACACTAACGGCTAGGACACGAAATTATTTTTTACCCCTAATTTCTGGCTATTTGCCTTTTTCTTTTGATCTCCTGCCCCCTTGAAACGATGAGGACGCTGTTGGCAGGTCGGTCCCACATGTCATCCTCTATGAACAATAAAAGTTTCCTTTGGTGGATTTATTTTTGACCCCTAATTAATTTCTGGCTATTTCCTTTATTTTTCTTTTGATCCCCTGCCGCCTTGGAATTGTTGAGAATGCTGCTGCCTCATTTTTCTTTTGGTCCTGTGCCGCCTTGGAAACGTTGAGACCGCTGCTACAAAATGGGACCCGCATGTCATCCTCTATGTACAATAAAGTTTCTTTTCTTGGATTATTTTTGGCTCCTGATATTATGTCACTTGCCTTTTTCTTTCGATCTCATGTTTTCTTTTCTTGTATTTTTTTACCAACTGATTTTTGGCTTTTTTTATTTTCGATCCCCTGCCGCCTTTGAAACGTTGACTCCGCTGCTGGCTCATGGGTCCCCGATGTCAGCCTCCCCGTACAAGAAACATGTGATATTTTATTTTGCAGACAATAAACGTTGTATTTCGCTCTGAGCTATTGCAAACGGATAAATTAAATCTTTATATCTACATAAACAAACTTATATGTTGAATCTCCTTGTTTTTTGTTTTTGCGAAGCATAGGACTTTCCTGTTTTTTTTTTGAGAAAAATCCGACCTTTCCTGTTTTGGAGTGGGCTGAAATTGTACGAGTCAAAAGGCCCAGCAGGATAGTTCGAAGGCCCAGATGTCCAGATACAGCCCAATTGAAATCTTTCTTTTCTTGGATTTTTTTCACACCCTGATTTCTGGCTACTTCATTTTTCTTTCGGTCCTGTGCCGCCTTGGAAACGTTGAGACCGCTGCTACAAAATGGGACCCGCATGTCATCCTCTATGTACAATAAAGTTTCTTTTCTTGGATTATTTTTGGCTCCTGATATTATGTCACTTGACTTTTTCTTTCAATCTCATGCCGACTTTGAAACGTTGAGGAAGCTGCTGGCTCATGGGTCCCGCATGTCATCCTCTATGAACAATAAAAGTTTTCTTTGTTGGATTTATTTTTTTCCCCTAATTTCTGGCTATTTGTCTTTTTCTTTTGATCCCCTGCCCCCTTTGAAACGATGACGACGCAGCTGGCAAGTCGGTCCCACATGTCATCCTCTATGAACAATAAAAGTTTCCTTTGATGGATTTATTTTTGACCCTAATTAATTTCTGGCTATTTCCTTTTTTATTTTGATCCCCTGCCGCCTTGAAATAGTTGAGGATGCTGCTGCCTCATGGGTCCCGCATGTCATCCTCTCAGAAAGGTAAATGTTTCTTTTCTTGAATTTGTTTACCAACTGATTTTTGGCTTATTTTTTCTTTCGATCTCCTGCCACCTTTAAAACGTTGACGACGCTGCTGGCTCATGGGTCCCCAATGTCAGCCTCCCCATACTGCAAATCCTCTTTCTGCAAAGGTTGTATTTCTAGATAGATAAGGTGGATTCGAATCTGCCATGGTTCAGGCAGCTCAGGTAAGCCTTCTTGCACTAATTAATGGAAGTAGTGTATCGCAAGGTCAAGACATGTGGCTCGGTGTAATGAATCTATATGAATCATGTTGTGGGTTCAATCTGATAGTTCTCTAACAGGTCAGCCAAAATAGAAATTAAGTTTTTTTCTAAAAGGGAAATGCAAATTAAGATGAACACAAACATTAGTTATCATAATAGCTGATCATACATACATACTTGCTAAGAGCAAAAGCTTGCCAGAGTTTTACCACCCATACAATTAATTAGCAGTTCAGATAAGATAACCTTATATAAGTATAACTACAAATGCATTTGCTAAGGGCTCATGGGACAACAGAACTAGACAACCGCGAACTTTATGACCAGCATGTCACAGCGGCATCGAAAGATCTTGACCTTCAACTTTGATCCAATGCGAAGTTTGGCACCGTCAATGAACTTTTTCCACCTGGAAGTAACAGCCAAGCGGCCATCTGTGGGACTGACAGAGTACCGTCCCTCCACGGTGAGACCTTCACTCTCCATGACGAGGGATATCTTGCCCCTTCGGCCAGCATTGAGATCCTTGGAGATACTTTTAGGCAATTTCTGATTCAAAGCAAGAGATACCACCAAAAATTAGTCAATGGCACCAATGCACTGAACCATGTGAGACTTTGAGCAGAGAAGACATCAAGATAAGAGCAGTTATGCTGTCATATACTCACGAACATAGCCTTCAGATGCGTCCTGGTCACCACACGGGTGGCCACAGCAATGAGCTGAGACCTCGGTGATCTGGCTGGGGCAGGTGCATGAGCCTGGGCTGGTACACGAGCTGGTGCTGATGCAGGAGACTGCTGGGCAGGTGCAGTAAACGGTGCCTCTAGAGGAACCGGTGCTGATGCAGGAGACTGTTGGGCAGGTGCAGTAAACGGTGCAGCTAGAGGAACCAGTGCTGATGCAGGAGCCTGCTGGGCATGTGTAGTATATGGGGCCTCTACAGGAACCAATGCTGATGTAGGGGACTGCTGGGTAGATGCAGTAAACGGAGCTGGTACAGGAACCGGTGCTGATGCAGGAGAGTGGGAAGCCGGTGCCGGTGCTGGTGTGGTTGCCCTTTGTGACATCCGCTCCTGTTCCGTCAGGGGATCTGCAGCTTTGATCATGTTAAACCCAGCAAGCTAGAACAGAGGGAATGGTTTAGAACAACTGCTCAGAATGCAGTTATCAAAAGATATGAGTAGAAAAAAGTTACATATTATATATTTGGAAGTGTCTCCAACTCTGTAAGCAGTTACGTATATCTGCCCGTTTGAGTTTCTGATCCTCAGCTCGTCGCCCTTCTTCAGACCGTAGTCAAAAGCAAACTTTCTCCAATCATGTCCATACAAATATGTGATGGCCTGCGTCTTGTAGACATACACCTCATAGACCGTGTAGGTGTTCATCAATTTGCCATTGCCATGCATAGTGAAAGATCCTTCATGCGGACACATCTGGTTAATCATTGGACGAAGTTCACAAGGTACAGTCTGCATGTGAAAATTGATACAAATGTAAGAAGCAGGAAGACTAAAAACAAGACTTTACTATATGCCAATTCATGCTAAACCACTGAGAATACATACCTGTAACTCTGTGAAGGAGCTACTAGAAAGGTAGATAGAGCCATAGGAGGTGTTATATGCGGGGTATGTACATGGGCCCGCCATATTCCCGCAAGCTCGGCATCGGGATGGTGAAGGAAACATGGGAGGTACTACTGGTGCGTAGCGCTGAACGTAAGTGGAAGAATTAGGTTGTGTAAAGTGCATAGTTCAGAGCAATGCAAATGTTGACAAGCAAGTGCATAACACTATGTTACAAACTGAACAGTGAAAAATTAGTGTATGATGAATATAAGCATGCTAATTTGGTGTTTCCGAATTCCAAAAAGCATTAGACAGAGCCAGTGATAATATCAGACATAAATCATGGCATGTATATGTGGCTTAAGAAAATATACCCGAACCCTTGGATGGTTACGGCCCGGCTGATCCTTGGACTTGAGCTTATATAAGCATCCAGAAGGTGGGGCTGACAGTAACTTGGTGGCAGCCTCTGCAGATGCCTCATCAGCAGCAGTTGCAATCCTTTTGACCAATGAAGGCTTAGCAGTTTCAGTCTGCATATAAAAATTGAAGAGCAACAGACATCAGCAGTGATATATAAAATGAATCTATGAGACACTGATGCATATAGTGCTGGATGTAAGTGGAAGAATAGGTGTGTGTGTTTCTGAACTATTGGTAAGCATTAGACAAAGCCGGCAATAAACAGACAAAAATCAAATCATGTATGAGGATTAAGAAAATATACCTGCTTACTGAAAAGGGTACCACCCAGCTGGCCCGTGGCCTTGTGCTTGAGGAGGTTTTCAGAAGATGGTGGCAGCACCATCGTCTTCACAGCAGCCTCATCAGGATCATTTTTTATCCATTTGAGTAGAGGAACAGAAGTTTCATCCTGCATATGAATAGCAACAGAACTCATCATTGATATTTAATAAATCTATGAGATAGACTGATGCAAATAGTGGGGTGTAAGTGGAAGAATAGGGTTGTGCATAGAGAACAGTTGACAACAATGCAAATGATTACAAAAGAAGCCAATGGAAATCAACAGTTTATATACTGGATGAGACAGACTGAAAAGTGAAAAATTAGTGTATGATGATTGTAAGCAAACGCAGTGTTTCTGAACTTTTGGTAAGCATTAGACAAAGCCAACAGTAATTAAACAGATAATAATGAAATCATGTATGTGGATTAAGAAAATATACCAGATTCATTAAAAGGTCACCACCCAGCTGGCCCATGGCCTCGTGCTTGTAGAGGTTTTCGGAAGATGGTGCCGGCACCATCGTCCTCACAGCAGCCTCATTAGCCCCATTTTGCATCCACTTGAGTAAAGGCGCAGCAGTTTCAGCCTGCATAAGAATGGGAACAGATCTCAGCAGTGATATTGAATGACTCTGAGACAGACTGATGCATATAGTGCTAGATGTAAGTGGAAGGGTATGGCCGTGTATGGACAACAGTTCACAACAATGCAAGGGTGTGTTCGGTTCTGAAACAGCGTGGAATGGAATGGAATGGTTCCATTTCAGAGGAATGGAATGGTTACATTTTTGTTCGGTTGGGAAAAATGGAGAGCAGAAGAGATCGAGGTTAAACTAACCAATTGTCTCAAAATTGTAATTAACAATTGCAAATGACATTTTAATCTCAAAGTCGTAATTAACAGCGCCTAATGGTGCTCTTTTAATCTAAAAATCGAAATTAACATCATTTTATGTTGGGTTAGGGGAACTGGAGTAGATGAACATTACTGTATGATGATTGTAAGCAAACGAATTTGGTGTTTCTAAACTTTTGGCTTCGAGATCTTATGGGTTTCAACTCTAGCCTACCCCAACTTGTTTGGGACTGAAAGGCTTGGTTGTTGTTGTTGTTGTTGTAAACTTTTGGCAAGCATAGAAAAAACCGACAATAAACAGAGAAAAATCAAGGCATGTTTTGTGGATTAAGAAAATATACCATATTCATTAAAAGATCACCACCCAGCTGGTGCGTGGCCTTGTGCTTGTAGAGGCATTTAGAAGATGGGGGCGGCATCAACATACTGGCAGCCTGATCAGCCGCAGTTTTGATCTTCCTTTTGAGTAAAGGCCCTAAAGTTTCAGTCTGCATATGAATAGCAAAACAAAAGGCAGACCTCAGCAGTGATATTGAATTACTGTATGAGATAGACTGATGCATATAGTGGATGCTCTTAGCCTTTTGCAGCGTGAACACTAGCTATGGACAGACAAAAAAACTAGTTAACTCAGCTTTGTCTAGATATGAATGTACTACCACCATCCAAAAGCTTAAGCCTTATTTATTTTTGAGAAATCAAAACAAGCAAAGTTTGACCAAAATTTTAGAACATTCTATCAACAAATATAATACTGTGTAGATACCGTAGGAAAATATATTTTATTATCTATTTAATGATATTAATTTTGTATTTTGCATGTTACTGATTTTTGGTAAAAGCTTAGTCAAACATGGTATAGTTTGACTTTCTAAAAATAATATAAGCCCAAAGCTTTGGGATGGAGGCAGTAGTATCTAGAGCTAAAACACATCTAGATACATCCGTATCTACAGATAGTTGAGTCAATTAATTTGGATCTGAGGGAGTATCAGATTCAGACTACATCATGGTAAGTTGGTTAAAAAAATTACCCCTGGGCGGTCCCTGCCCAGCTCGGCAGTGGCATTTCGCTTCTTGTGCTGCAGATCGGGCCATGCTCCTGCAGCAGGTGGGGCGCTATTCTCGTTCCCCATAGCCTCAGCACGGAACCTGGAGGTACCAACCTGATACAGAGAATATAGAGCATGGTGTCACAGAGGCTTTACGCACAAACAGCTGAAGACATGTGCTACTTTAAGCATATTCCAGAACAGGAACAGATTGAGGATGCAGAGACCAGAGAGACACTTAAAAGGTAAAGAGTGGATAAGCAAACGGAGTACCTGCTTCGCGGGGCTGGGGACGCAGCTCAGGCTCAGCCAACTGCCCACATGCGTGGTGGCCTTACGCTCCATTGCCCCCACCGCCGAGGTCTTACCTTTCCTGTACAAGCTGACAAAAGATACAGTGAGGATCAGCAGAAACTACAAAGGTTGCAAATGTCGACAAATAAAGGAAGAACACCCCAATCCAAGCAAAGGTAGCCCCCGCCCCCCACCCCCATCAATCACTCCCAGCTCGAGGGTGACCAGAAAGACACCCCTTCGCCCAGAATAGGAAAGAGATGCGCAAGATATCGAGGAGAGGAAAAAAGAACCGATCTCGAGAAAGGAGAGAACATTACTAGTCCTACCTAATCCGCTTGGGCTAGATGCAGCTTGCCCCTCCAAGCTGGATGCCTGGACGGTGGAGGCGAAAGGAGGGGATCGAGCTAGCGGCTTGCATCCGTCGGCAATCGGCACTCGATCGGGAGAGAAGGGGTGCTACATAAAGGGGAGGGGTAACATCTCCAACGTATCGATAATTTCTTATGTTCCATGCTACTTTATTGATGATACCTACATGTTTTATGCACATTATATGTCATATTTATGCATTTTCTGGAACTAACCTATTAACAAGATGCCGAAGAGCCAGTTGCTGGCTGTTTTTGGTTTCAGAAATCCTAGTAAGGAAATATTCTCGGAATTGGACGAAACTTTCGCCCAGGGTCCTATTTTTGCACGAAGCTTTCAGAAGACCGAAGAGATAACGAAGTGGGGCCACGAGGCAGCCAGGGGCTAGGGCGGCGCGGCCCAAGCCCTGGCCGCGCCGACCTACCCCCTAGGCCCCTCGTGTGGCCCCCCGCGTTGACCTTCCGCCTACTTAAAGCCTCCGTCGTGAAACCCCCGCACCGAGAGCCACGATACGGAAAACCTTCCAGAGACGCCGCCGCCGCGAATCCCATCTCGGGGGATTCAGGAGATCGCCTCCGGCACCCTGCCGGAGAGGGGATTCATCTCCCGGAGGACTCTACACCGCCATGGTCGCCTCCGGAGTGATGAGTGAGTAGTTCACCCCTGGACCATGGGTCCATAGCAGTAGCTAGATGGTCGTCTTCTCCTTGTTGTGCTTCATTGTTGGATCTTGTGAGCTGCCTAACATGATCAAGATCATCTATCTGTAATACTATATGTTGTGTTTGTCGGGATCCGATGGATAGAGAGTACTATGATTATGGTGATTATCAATCTATTGTTTATGTGTTGTTTATGATCTTGCATGCTCTCCGTTATTAGTAGAGGCTCTGGCCAAGTTTTTGCTCTTAACTCCAAGAGGGGGTATTTATGCTCGATAGTGGGTTCATGCCTTCATTGACACCTGGGATCGTGACAGTAGGTTCTAAGGTTGTGATGTGCTGTTGCCACTAGGGATAAAACATTGATGCTATGTCTAAGGATGTAGTTGTTGATTACATTACGCACCATACTTAATGCAATTGTCTGTTGCTTAGCAACTTAATACTGAATGGGGTTCGGATGATAACCTGAAGGTGGACTTTTTAGGCATAGATGCAGTTGGATGGCGGTCTATGTACTTTGTCGTAATGCCCGGATTAAATCTCACTATATTTATCATATCATGTATATGCATTGTTATGCCTTTCTCTATTTGTCAATTGCCCGACTGTAATTTGTTCACCCAACATGCTTTTATCTTATGGGAGAGACACCTCTAGTGAACTGTGGACCCCGGTCCCATTCTTTACATAGCATACAATCTACTGCAATTGTGTTTACTGTTTTCTTGGCAAACATCTTCCACTCGATACGTTTAATCCTTTGTTACAGCAAGCCGGTGAGATTGACAACCTCACTGTTTCGTTGGGGCAAAGTACTTGGGTTGTGTTGTGCAGGTTCCGCGTTGGCCGGAATCCCTGGTGTTGCGCCGCATCACATTTCGCGACCATCAACCTTCAACGTGCTTCTTGGCTCCTCCTGGTTCGATCAACCTTGGTTTCTTTCTGAGGGAAAACTTGCCACTGTGCGCATCATACCTTCCTCTTGGGGTTCCCAACGGACGTGTACATTTACGCGCATCAATGTTTTTCTGGCACCGTTGCCGGGGAGATCAAGACACGCTGCAAGGGGAGTCTCCACTTCTCAATCTCTTTACTTTGTTTTTGTCTTGCTTTATTTTATTTACTACTTTATTTACTGTCTTGCTCTCTATATCAAAAATACAAAAAAATTAGTTACTTGTTTTTACTTTGTTTGCCTAGTTTACTTTTTGCTTATTTCATCATGCTTAATCCTAAGTTTACTTTGGAAGAGATACCGGTAGGACGAGGGTGTATCATTGGAAGAGATAATATAGAAGAATTTTTCACCCATGTTAGTATGGATGAAGATTTTGAAGATATACCATTATTAAAAACTGCTCCTACTTATGAAAGTGCTTCTGCCTGTTTGATACACATGTTAGAAACTAGATTTGTTAATCTCAATCCCATAATACAACATATGTTTCTTACACTTTCGGATATGGAGATGGGGGAAAAGAGAAATTTTGTTTTAAAAGTCCTTGTTAGAGAATTTGAGGATATAGTTAAAGAAGCTAGAAAAGTTTTTATTAAGCATAAGAGGCTTGGTTTCTTTCCTAATTTTAAACAAATACTTGAAAAGATGGATATGGATAGAATTAAGTATACTAATAATGTTAATGATGGTAGGGAAATTAAAGCGCCAATACCTAGTAAACTACTAGGGATGCATGAAGCTTTGGAAAATAACTATGCTTGGCTTGTTCCTGAAAATTTGTTTGATGAGAATAGTAAGCCTAGGAGCAATGAGAGAGGAGTTACTTATATAGACCAGATACAATGCATTGTTGAGAAAACTCCCAACACCCCTGGTTATGATGTTGATGCTTCTACTCTTGATGTTACTTGATTTGCACTTTCTGCGCCTAGCTGAAAGGCGTTAAAGAAAAGCGCTTATGGGAGACAACCCATGTTTTTACCTACAGCAATTTTTTGTTTTGTTGAGTCTTGGAAGTTGTTTACTACTGTAGCAACCTCTCCTTATCATGTTTTTGTGCCAAGTAAAGTTTCTATGTCAAAGTTGATGTTATATTTGGGATTGCTGCGCAGAAACAGCATTGCTGTCTGTCACGAATCTGGGCACTGTAGAAAATTCGAAAAAATCTGCCAATTTACGAGCGTGATCCTCAGATATGTACGCAACTTTCATTAGTTTTGAGTTTTTCCATTTGAGCAAGTCTGGTGCCAGCTTTAAATTCGTCTTTACGGACTGTTCTGTTTTTGACAGATTCTGCCTTTTATTTCGCATTGCCTCTTTTGCTATGTTGGATTTATTTCTTTGATCCATTAATGTCCAGTAGCATTATGCAATGTCCAGAAGTGAAAATAATGATTGTGTCACCTCTGAATGTGTGAATTATTAATTGTGCACTAACCCTCTAATGAGTTTGCTTGAAGTTTGGTGTGAAGGAAGTTTTCAAGGGTCAAGAGAGGAGTATGATATACTATGATCAAGAGGAGTGAAAGCTCTAAGCTTGGGGATGCCCCGTGGTTCACCCCTGCATATTTTAAGAAGACTCAAGCGTCTAAGCTTGGGGATGCCCAAGGCATCCCCTTCTTCATCGACAACATCATCAGGTTCCTCCCCTGAAACTATATTTTTATTCAATCACATCTTGTATTCTTTACTTGGAGCGTCGGTTCGTTTTTGTTTTTGTTTGAATAAAATGGATCCTAGCATTCACTTTGTGGGAGAGAGACACGCTCCGCTGTTGCATATGGACACATGTGTCCTTAGGCTTTACTCATAATGTTCATGGCGAAGTTTCTTCTTCGTTAAATTGTTATATGGTTGGAATTGGAAAATGCTACATGTAGTAATTCTAAAATGTCTTGGATAATGTGATACTTGGCAATTGTTGTGCTCATGTTTAAGCTCTTGCATCATATGCTTTGCACCCATTAATGAAGAAATACATAGAGCTTGCTAAAATTTGATTTGCATATTTGGTTTCTCTAAGGTCTAGATAATATCTAGTATTGAGTTTTGAACAACAAGGAAGACGGTGTAGAGTCTTATAATGTTTACAATATGTCTTTTATGTGAGTTTTGCTGCACTTGTTCATCCTTGAGTTTGCTTCAAATAACCTTGCTAGCCTAAACCTTGTATCGAGAGGGAATACTTCTCATGCATCCAAAATCCTTGAGCCAACTACTATGCCATTTGTGTCCACCATACCTACCTACTACATGGTATTTCTCCGCCATTCCAAAGTAAATTGCTTGAGTGCTACCTTTAAAATTCCATCATTCACCTTTGCAATATATAGCTCATGGGACAAAATAGCCTTAAAAACTATCGTAGTATTGAATATGTACTTATGCACTTTATCTTTTATTAAGTTGCTTGTTGTGCGATAACCATGCTTCTGGGGAACGCCATCAACTATTGTTGAATATCATGTGAGTTGCTATGCATGTCCGTCTTGTCTGAAGGATCTATCACCTTAGTGGTTGGAGCATGCAAAATTGTTAGAGAAGAACATTGGGCCGCTAACTAAAGCCATGAATCATGGTGGAAGTTTCAGTTTTGGACATATATCCTCAATCTCATATGAGAATAATAATCATTGCTACATGCTTATGCATTTAAGAGGAGTCCATTATCTGTTGTCCATGTTGTCCCGGTATGGATGTCTAAGTTGAGAATAATCAAAAGCGAGAAATCCAAAATGCGAGCATTCTCCTTAGACCTTTGTACAGGCGGCATGGAGGTACCCCTTTGTGACACTTGGTTGAAACATGGCATGCGAAGATCCGGTAGTCCAAGCTAAGTAGGACGAGGTGCGGACACTATTAGTATACTATGCATGAGGCTTGCAACTTGTAAGATATAATTTACATAACTCATATGCTTTATTACTACCGTTGACAAAATTGTTTCATGTTTTCAAAATAAAAGCTCTAGCACAAATACAGCAATCGATGCTTTCCTCTTTGAAGGACCATTCTTTTACTTTTATTGTTGAGTCAGTTTACCTATCTCCTTCCACCTTAAGAAGCAAACACTTGTGTGAACTGTGCATTGATTCCTACATACTTGCATATTGCACTTGTTATATTACTTTATGTTGACAATATCCATGAGATACATGTTATAAGTTGAAAGCAACCGCTGAAACTTAATCTTCCTTTGTGTTGCTTCAATACCTTTACTTTGATTTATTGCTTTATGAGTTAACTCTTATGCAAGACTTATTGATGCTTGTCTTGAAGTACTATTCATGAAAAGTCTTTGCTATATGATTCACTTGTTTACTCATGTCATTACCTTTGTTTTGATCGCTGCATTCATTACATATGTTTACAAATAGTATGATCAAGATTATGATGGCATGTCACTTCAGAAATTATCTTTGTTATCGTTTTACCTGCTCGGGACGAGCAGAACTAAGCTTGGGGATGCTGATACGTCTCCAACGTATCGATAATTTCTTATGTTCCATGCTACTTTATTGATGATACCTACATGTTTTATGCACATTATATGTCATATTTATGCATTTTCTGGAACTAACCTATTAACAAGATGCCGAAGAGCCAGCTGTTTTCTGCTGTTTTTGGTTTCAGAAATCCTAGTAAGGAAATATTCTCGGAATTGGACGAAACTTTCGCCCAGGGTCCTATTTTTGCACGAAGCTTCCAGAAGACCGAAGAGATAACGGGGGCCACGAGGCAGCCAGGGCGGCGCGGCCCAAGCCTGGCGCGCTGACCTACCCCTAGGCCCTCGTGGCCCCCGCGTTGACCTTCCGCCTACTTAAAGCCTCCATCGCAAACCCCCCAGAGCCACGATACGGAAAACCTTCCAGAGACGCGCCGCCGCGAATCCCATCTCGGGATTCAGAGATCGCCTCCGGCACCCTGCCGGAGAGGGGATTCATCTCCGGAGGACTCTACACCGCCATGGTCGCCTCCGGAGTGATGAGTGAGTAGTTCACCCCTGGACCATGGGTCCATAGCAGTAGCATACTTAATGCATTGTTGGATCTTGTGAGCTGCCTAACATGATCAAGATCATCTATCTGTAATACTATATGTTGTGTTTGTCGGGATCCGATGGATAGAGAGTACTATGATTATGGTGATTATCAATCTATTGTTTATGTGTTGTTTATGATCTTGCATGCTCTCCGTTATTAGTAGAGGCTCTGGCCAAGTTTTTGCTCTTAACTCCAAGAGGGGGTATTTATGCTCGATAGTGGGTTCATGCCTTCATTGACACCTGGGATCGTGACAGTAGGTTCTAAGGTTGTGATGTGCTGTTGCCACTAGGGATAAAACATTGATGCTATGTCTAAGGATGTAGTTGTTGATTACATTACGCACCATACTTAATGCAATTGTCTGTTGCTTAGCAACTTAATACTGAATGGGGTTCGGATGATAACCTGAAGGTGGACTTTTTAGGCATAGATGCAGTTGGATGGCGGTCTATGTACTTTGTCGTAATGCCCGGATTAAATCTCACTATATTTATCATATCATGTATATGCATTGTTATGCCTTTCTCTATTTGTCAATTGCCCGACTGTAATTTGTTCACCCAACATGCTTTTATCTTATGGGAGAGACACCTCTAGTGAACTGTGGACCCCGGTCCTATTCTTTACATAGCATACAATCTACGCAATTGTGTTTACTGTTTTCTTTGCAAACATCTTCCACTCGATACGTTTAATCCTTTGTTACAGCAAGCCGGTGAGATTGACAACCTCACTGTTTCGTTGGGGCAAAGTACTTGGGTTGTGTTGTGCAGGTTCCGCGTTGGCGCCGGAATCCCTGGTGTTGCGCCGCATCACATTTCGCGACCATCAACCTTCAACGTGCTTCTTGGCTCCTCCTGGTTCGATCAACCTTGGTTTCTTTCTGAGGGAAAACTTGCCACTGTGCGCATCATACCTTCCTCTTGGGGTTCCCAACGGACGTGCTACATTTAAGGGGAGGGGTAACATATTTTATTACACAGTGAACTTACTGATGTGACTAGTCATTACATGTCTCACTGAAACTAGGGCCCATAGTGTGGCACCCCAAATTTACTTGAAGCTGCCCGGCGGGACGCATTGGCGCGTCAAGAAACCCCCGAATTGTAGCGGGGAAATGAAACATTTCACAAAAATTCGAAATTCAAGCACACCGCCACGCGCCAAGCACGCGGCTGTTCCTTCCTCTTCCTCGGTTCCTCCTCCCCTATCCGAAAAAACCCCAAATCCCAAGCTCAAACCAAAAAAAAAACAAAAAACAAATCCCCTGGCCGCCATGCATGTCCTCGTTAACCCGCTGGAGATCGTTCCCGGACGATGCGGACCACCCGCCCTGAGATCCAGAATTCCGTCCACCTCGAGGCACTGCGTGCTGTCTCGCAGCAGCGGCTTGAGGGCGCTGAAGAGGAAGTTCCGCCGGAAAGTGCTCATGGCAACCGTGCAAGCTCACCGGCGTGCTGTATCCCGAGAGGAACTGGTCAAAGCTTTGCTATTCACACAAAAAAAAATTGCGGGCCAAGATCTGGTCAAAGCTTCGTCGATGGCTTGCCGCGAGAGGCTTGGAGTCCAGAGTCAATAAACTAGCTGCTCGAGGACTTGGGCGGTTTACACGGATTCATATTAACTGACTCAAGTTTGTTAGTCTAGTTAACAAATGCATCTAGATACATCCATATCTAGACAGAATTGAGTCAATTAATATGAATCAGAGGGGAGTACCTGAAAGTGTTTCATGCTACCAACTAATGCGCTGGCAGGAATCGCTGTAGAAGTAATTGTGCTACTACTCGTACGATGAACTGATTGTGTGGGTGTCGAATTTTGCAACGCGATCATCCACTGAATGCTTAATCTAGCGCCAAAGGCGTACAAATCATAACATACTACAGCACCAGAACATAAGAGTACGAATCATAAAGTAGCTCAACATTTTGCATCAGGGCTGGGTGGTCCTGAGACTACCGGGACGCCCCTGATGATCTCCGGGTGTGCATCCTCTTCAACGCAAAGCTGTGTACTCGGTCCACGGCCTCCTTCTGTAGGCTGGATAATCTCAGGTGCAGGACCTTCGTCTATGAGAGGCTCGTCATCAGTACCATCCACAGGTGCATCAGGGCTGGGTGGTCTTGAGACTACCCGGACGCCCGTGATGATCTCCGGGCGTGCATCCACTTCAACGCAAAGCTGTGTACTCGGTCCACGGCCTCCTTCTGTAGGCTGGATAATCTCAGGTGCAGGACCTTCGTCTATGAAAGGCTCGTCATCAGTACCATCCACAGGTGCATCAAACTGAGATTCATCTTCAAATCTCCCATCAAACTGAGAGACCTCTTTAACTCTATGCTTCTGCAATTAGTACATCAACCGATTAGACAAACATCTAAGGGATGCAACCTGAACAAATGCCGTTTTACATATTTACCTTCTCATCTGGCACAGCACATGTCCCAGAGCTGAAACCCGTTTCCTGAAGCAAGCGCTTTTTCTCTCCTTCCCGTCCATCCATCTGCAACAAGTTAAATTTGAGTACAGAACCTTGCACAGCAATGCAAACTATTGATTGAAACAGCGGCAGCATCAATATAAATAATTAACTACATATGCCAGCACACATACAGTGTGAGCAAGATCTGCTTCTCCTGCTAAAGGATCATTATATGGTTCACCATGCTAAACCCGCCTAACATATGTGCGGTCCATCCCAAAAATGTGTAAATGATCTGCCACTACAGGGTGAGGCCTCTTCTCACCATTCATACATGTGCAGCGCGGGCAATACACGTCCAGGTTGTGACCATCATGAGCTCTAATAAACCCCATAAAGGGTTGAACACCATTTATATATGAAGGGGAACATAAGTGTCCATGCAGTTTCCAAGTTCTGTCCATCTGTTTAATTATGAGATACAGTGGTTGGTGATTAATTTAAGGCGAAGTAGGAAATGTATATCCATCGAGTACAAAACTATACTACATGATTATGCATTTCAGCAATCATGTCGAGTACAAAACAAAAAATGCCCATCGACATTTTAGCAAACAGATCGTGTACAAAACTCTGCCATGGCATTTCAGCAAATTAACGGATCGAGTGCAGAACTGACTCTATATGCCCACGCAAATGAACAAATTGATCGATGACAAATCGAGCGGAAAACTATAAAGTGCCAATTAGTTCGAGCATACTGACGAATTTTTTTAGCAGCATCAAGAAAATATAAATCGTTAGGCTGTCTTGCCCGATACATGATTGAGCTAGAGATAGCAGCCCTACCGTGGATCAACTTGACCGCCGGTGCGTCTCGAGAAGAACGACGGGGAGGGGAAGCTTCTTCTTCGCACGGACGGGACGGGGAGGGGAAGCTCTTCGCACGGACGGGGATAAGTTGTGTACGGGTGGGTGGGGGGTCATGCGGCCGGGCCGCCGGGGTGATAATTAAGGTCGGTAGGTGGCGTTTAATGGAGTTGCGTGTGTAATTTGCCGTGCACAAGGTTGAGGAATAGGCGGTTCCCTTTGCCGCGCGCACAATTCAAACTATCCCGCCCATGTAGTTTAAATTCGCCATATTTTCGTTAAATCGACATAAAGTCATGTGAGTGGGGGAAAATTAGCAAAGTTGCTTGAAAAATAGTAAAACTCTGGAATTATCCTTTAAATATGCTCTACTTCGTGTGAAAATCGGGGTGTGGAAGCATGTTGAGCTGTTTTATTTGTACTTTCTTCATTAAAACTCCCATTTTATGCACTTTGGATGGAAAGAAATCATTTGTACATAAATTTTGACAACGCCATTTGCAAACACTAATTGTTTACATGCCAAGATGCACCCATCCACCAAATATATATGTGGCAAAAGTTTATCACAATCTAGCAGATATGCATAATTAGTGAGGGACCCCTTTTGATTTTGTGCAATTTCCACTAATTAGGTAGAGATCGAGAAGGGTTAATTAATTAGGCCATGTTAGGGGTTATGTGTTTTAGATTAGGTTGTGTGGATTCAAATACAACTTCTTTATTTGTGTGCTATGATTAATCAAAACTAGATCGATCGACTGCGCACACATTATTAGAGGCGCATGCCTTTGCGCACAAAGTGCATGTGTGTGTTGTTGGCCACCAACGAGAGAGAGAGAGAGAGAGAGAGAGAGAGAGCTACATACGAGAGAGCGATTGAAATCCCCAAATTAAACACATATATATGCATGGCACATTTAATTTAATTAGAGGACCGCGAGGCACCCCTGGCCTGCTTGATGCATAATTAAGTGTCATTGGCCTATATATAGGGTTTAATTAGGGTTTAGGGTTTAGGGTTAGGAGGTTAGGGTTTAGGGTTTAATGTTTATGGTGTTTAGGGTTTAGGGATTAGGGATTAGGGTTTATTTAGGGTTTAAGGTTTAGGGATCATCGATCGAGTGCGCACACACACATTATTAGAGGCACACGCGCCTTTGCGCATAAAGTGCATGCGTATATGTGTGTGTTTTTTGGCCACCAACGACATATAGATGATCGAGAGAGAGAGATTGAAATCCCCCAAGAATATGTTCAAATATATATTAAAATATATGCACGAATTAATGCATGCATGGTAGGCCATGCATGCACACTAATTATATATATATTATGAGGAAACTTAATCAAATGTGTTTTCATTCGAGAGAACTTGTCAAAATTCAAGTTAATTAATTTATCATCGATAATTATATAATTAATTAATGAATCTCAGGGAGATGTTATACAACATATGATCGATATATAGGCCATGTATATATTAATTGGTTTTAATCTACCGTTTTTGCTAGCTAGCTGCATGCTATATATAGAGCATGTTTTTATTAGATCGGGTTATAGCTAGTATAGTTTAGGGTTATGTGTTTTAATTAACTAGGGTTTGATTAGCTAGGGGTTAGTTATATATATATGGTTTAGGGTTAATGCATGTCACATTTAATTTAACTAGAGGACCGCGAGGCACCCCTGGCCTGCTTGATGCACAATTAAGTGTCGTTGGCCTATATATATAGGGTTTAATTAGGGTTTAGGGTTAGCTAGCTGGGTTTAGGGTTTAGTGTTTTGGGTGTTTAGCTAGGGTCTAGGGTTTAGGGTTTAGTGTTTACTGTGTTTAGAGGGTCTAGGGTTTAGTGTTTAGGGTGTTTAGGGTCTAGGGTTTAGGGTCTAGTGTTTAGGGTCTATGGTTTAGGGTTTAATTAGTGTTTAGGGTGTTTAGGGTTTAGGGTTTAGTGTTTACGGTGTTTAGGGTCTAGGGTTTAGGGTTTAGTGTTTAGGGTCTAGGGTTTAGGGTTTAATTAGTGTTTAGGGTGTTTATAGGGTTTAGGGTTTAGGGTTTAGGGTTTAGGGTTTAGGGTTTAGGGTTTAGGGTTTAGGGTTTAGGGTTTAGGGTTTAGGGTTTAGGGTTTAGGGTTTACGGTGTTTAGGGTCTAGGGTTTAGGGTTTAGTGTTTAGGGTGTTTAGGGTCTAGGGTTTAGTGTGTTTAGGGTGTTTAGGGTTTAGGGGATTAGGGATTAGGGTTTTAGGGTTGTTTAAGGTTTAGGGATCATCGATCGAGTGCGCACACACATTATTAGAGGCACCCGCGCCTTTACGCATCAAGTGCATGCGTATATATGTGTGTTTTTTGGGCCACCAACGATATATAGATGATCGAGAGAGAGAGAGAGATTGAAATCCCCAAGAATATGTTCAAATATACATTAAAATATATGCACGAATGCATTGTAGGCCATGCATGCACACTAATTATATATATATTATGAGGCAACTTAATCAAATGTGTTTTCATTCGAGAGAACTTGTCAAAGTTCAAGTTAATTAATTTATCACGATAATTATATAATTAATTAATGATTCTCAGGGATATGTTATACAACATGATCGATATAGGCCATGTATATTTTAATTGGTGTTAATCTACGGTTTGCTAGCTAGCTGCTATATATAGAGCATGTTTTTATTAGATCGGGTTATAGCTAGCTAGTATAGTTTAGGGTTATGTGTTTTAATTAAGTAGGGTTGATTAGCTAGGGTTAGTTACATATATATGGTTTAGGGTTAATGCATGGCACATTTAATTTTATTAGAGGATCACGAGGCACCCATGACCCGCTCGATCGATGCACAATTAAGTGTCGTTGGCCTATACATAGGGTTTAATTGGGGTTTAGGATTAGCTAGGGTTTAGGGTTAGGGTTAGGGTACGTTTAGGGTCTAGGGTTTAGGGTTTAGTGTTTAGGGTGTTTAGGGTTTAGGGATTAGGGATTTAAGGTTTTAGGGTTGTTTAAGGTTTAGGGATCATCGATCGAGTGCGCACACACATTATTAGAGGCACCCGCGCCTTTACGCATAAATTGCATGCATATATATGTGTGTTTTTTGGGCCACCAACGATATATAGATGATCGAGAGAGAGAGAGATTGAAATCCCCAAGAATATGTTCAAATATACATTAAAATATATGCACGAATGCATTGTAGGCCATGCATGCACACTAATTATATATATATTATGAGGCAACTTAATCAAATGTGTTTTCATTCGAGAGAACTTGTCAAAGTTCAAGTTAATTAATTTATCACGATAATTATATAATTAATTAATGATTCTCAGGGATATGTTATGCAACATGATCGATATAGGCCATGTATATTTTAATTGGTGTTAATCTACGGTTTGCTAGCTAGCTGCTATATATAGAGCATGTTTTTATTAGATCGGGTTATAGCTAGCTAGTATAGTTTAGGGTTATGTGTTTTAATTAAGTAGGGTTGATTAGCTAGGGTTAGTTACATATATATGGTTTAGGGTTAATGCATGGCACATTTAATTTTATTAGAGGATCACGAGGCACCCATGACCCGCTCGATCGATGCACAATTAAGTGTCGTTGGCCTATACAGAGGGTTTAATTGGGGTTTAGGATTAGCTAGGGTTTAGGGTTAGGGTTAGGGTTAGGGTTAGGGTACGTTTAGGGTCTAGGGTTTAGGGTTTAGTGTTTAGGGTGTTTAGGGTTTAGGGATTAGGGATTTAAGGTTTTAGGGTTGTTTAAGGTTTAGGGATCATCGATCGAGTGCGCACACACATTATTAGAGGCACCCGCGCCTTTACGCATAAATTGCATGCATATATATGTGTGTTTTTTGGGCCACCAACGATATATAGATGATCGAGAGAGAGAGAGAGAGATTGAAATCCCCAAGAATATGTTCAAATATACATTAAAATATATGCACGAATGCATTGTAGGCCATGCATGCACACTAATTATATATATATTATGAGGCAACTTAATCAAATGTGTTTTCATTCGAGAGAACTTGTCAAAGTTCAAGTTAATTAATTTATCACGATAATTATATAATTAATTAATGAATCTCAGGGATATGTTATACAACATGATCGATATAGGCCATGTATATTTTAATTGGTGTTAATCTACGGTTTGCTAGCTAGCTGCTATATATAGAGCATGTTTTTATTAGATCGGGTTATATCTAGTATAGTTTAGGGTTATGTGTTTTAATTAAGTAGGGTTGATTAGCTAGGGTTAGTTACATATATATGGTTTAGGGTTAATGCATGGCACATTTAATTTTATTAGAGGATCGCGAGGCACCCATGACCCGCTCGATCGATGCACAATTAAGTGTCGTTGGCCTATACATAGGGTTTAATTGGGGTTTAGGATTAGCTAGGGTTTAGGGTTAGGGTTAGGGTTAGGGTTAGGGTACGTTTAGGGTTAATGCATGTCACATTTAATTTAACTAGAGGACCGCGAGGCACCCCTGGCCTGCTTGATGCACAATTAAGTGTCGTTGGCCTATATATATAGGGTTTAATTAGGGTTTAGGGTTAGCTAGCTGGGTTTAGGGTTTAGTGTTTTGGGTGTTTAGCTAGGGTCTAGGGTTTAGGGTTTAGTGTTTACGGTGTTTAGAGGGTCTAGGGTTTAGTGTTTAGGGTGTTTAGGGTCTAGGGTTTAGGGTCTAGTGTTTAGGGTCTATGGTTTAGGGTTTAATTAGTGTTTAGGGTGTTTAGGGTTTAGGGTTTAGTGTTTACGGTGTTTAGGGTCTAGGGTTTAGGGTTTAGTGTTTAGGGTCTAGGGTTTAGGGTTTAATTAGTGTTTAGGGTGTTTATAGGGTTTAGGGTTTAGGGTTTAGGGTTTAGGGTTTTAGGGTTTAGGGTTTAGGGTTTAGGGTTTAGGGTTTAGGGTTTACTAGGGTTTAGGGTCTAGGGTTTAGGGTTTAGTGTTTAGGTGTTTAGGGTTTAGGGTTTAGTGTGTTTAGGGTGTTTAGGGTTTAGGGATTAGGGATTAGGGTTTTAGGGTTGTTTAAGGTTTAGGGATCATCGATCGAGTGCGCACACACATTATTAGAGGCACCCGCGCCTTTACGCATCAAGTGCATGCGTATATATGTGTGTTTTTTGGCCACCAACGATATATAGATGATCGAGAGAGAGAGAGATTGAAATCCCCAAGAATATGTTCAAATATACATTAAAATATATGCACGAATGCATTGTAGGCCATGCATGCACACTAATTATATATATATTATGAGGCAACTTAATCAAATGTGTTTTCATTCGAGAGAACTTGTCAAAGTTCAAGTTAATTAATTTATCACGATAATTATATAATTAATTAATGATTCTCAGGGATATGTTATACAACATGATCGATATAGGCCATGTATATTTTAATTGGTGTTAATCTACGGTTTGCTAGCTAGCTGCTATATATAGAGCATGTTTTTATTAGATCGGGTTATAGCTAGCTAGTATAGTTTAGGGTTATGTGTTTTAATTAAGTAGGGTTGATTAGCTAGGGTTAGTTACATATATATGGTTTAGGGTTAATGCATGGCACATTTAATTTTATTAGAGGATCACGAGGCACCCATGACCCGCTCGATCGATGCACAATTAAGTGTCGTTGGCCTATACAGAGGGTTTAATTGGGGTTTAGGATTAGCTAGGGTTTAGGGTTAGGGTTAGGGTTAGGGTTAGGGTACGTTTAGGGTCTAGGGTTTAGGGTTTAGTGTTTAGGGTGTTTAGGGTTTAGGGATTAGGGATTTAAGGTTTTAGGGTTGTTTAAGGTTTAGGGATCATCGATCGAGTGCGCACACACATTATTAGAGGCACCCGCGCCTTTACGCATAAATTGCATGCATATATATGTGTGTTTTTTGGGCCACCAACGATATATAGATGATCGAGAGAGAGAGAGATTGAAATCCCCAAGAATATGTTCAAATATACATTAAAATATATGCACGAATGCATTGTAGGCCATGCATGCACACTAATTATATATATTATGAGGCAACTTAATCAAATGTGTTTTCATTCGAGAGAACTTGTCAAAGTTCAAGTTAATTAATTTATGACGATAATTATATAATTAATTAATGAATCTCAGGGATATGTTATACAACATGATCGATATAGGCCATGTATATTTTAATTGGTGTTAATCTACGGTTTGCTAGCTAGCTGCTATATATAGAGCATGTTTTTATTAGATCGGGTTATATCTAGTATAGTTTAGGGTTATGTGTTTTAATTAAGTAGGGTTGATTAGCTAGGGTTAGTTACATATATATGGTTTAGGGTTAATGCATGGCACATTTAATTTTATTAGAGGATCGCGAGGCACCCATGACCCGCTCGATCGATGCACAATTAAGTGTCGTTGGCCTATACATAGGGTTTAATTGGGGTTTAGGATTAGCTAGGGTTTAGGGTTAGGGTTAGGGTTAGGGTTAGGGTACGTTTAGGGTCTAGGGTTTAGGGTTTAGTGTTTAGGGTGTTTAGGGTTTAGGGATTAGGGATTTAGGGGTTTTAGGGTTGTTTAAGGTTTAGGGATCATCGATCGAGTGCGCACACACATTATTAGAGGCACCCGCGCCTTTACGCATAAATTGCATGCATATATATATATATGTGTTTTTTGGCCACCAACGATATATAGATGATCGAGAGAGAGAGATTGAAATCCCCAAGAATATGTTCAAATATACATTAAAATATATGCACGAATGCATGGTAGGCCATGCATGCACACTAATTATATATATATATTATGAGGCAACTTAATCAAATGTGTTTTCATTCGAGAGAACTTGTCAAAATTAAAGTTAATTAATTTATCACGATAATTATATAATTAATTAATGAATCTCAGGGATATGTTATACAACATGATCGATATAGGCCATGTATATATTAATTGGTGTTAATCTACGGTTTGCTAGCTAGCTGCTATATATAGAGCATGTTTTTATTAGATCGGGTTATAGCTAGTATAGTTTAGGGTTATGTGTTTTCATTAAGTAGGGTTGATTAGCTATGGTTAGTTACATATATATGGTTTAGGGTTAATGCATGGCACATTTAATTTAATTAGAGGACCGCGAGGCACCCCTGGCCTGCTTGATGCACAATTAAGTGTCGTTGGCCTATATATAGGGTTTAATTAGGGTTTAGGGTTAGGGTCTAGGGTTTAGTGTTTAGTGTTTAGGGTTTAGGGATTAGGGATTAGGGTTTCAGGGTTGTATAAGGTTTAGGGATCATCGATCGAGTGCGCACACACATTATTAGAGGCACCCGCGCCTTTGCGCATAAAGTGCATGCGTATAGTTTAGGGTTATTTGTTTTAATTAAGTAGGGTTTGATCAGCTAGGGTTAGTTACATATATATGGTTTAGGGTTAATGCATGGCACATTACATATAGTTTAAATCTCAAGAATGTTTATACATGATAGGCCATATGTGCAAAGGAATTTTTTTCCTCGTGAACTTGTCAAAATTCAAGTTTATCAGTGCCAATGGAAACTAGTCCAAAAAATTACATAGAGGACCAAAAGTACTAGACAATAACTAATAGAACCTGCAACTTTACAAAAAGGACCCCAAAACATATAGAAGAAAATCAATCGAGTCCTTCTCGACCGCACATCAGATCTCTGCTCCGCATCCTTTCCAGCAACTCCGTCGCCGGGGACGCACCACTTGGGACGGTGTCGCCGGTAGTCGCCAGGACGAAGGAGAAGAAGGGCCTCAGCAACGGCATATTGGCTCTGAGAAGGGTCGCTGAAAGTCCAAGATGTGCACGGGCAAGACGGATGACGCCGTCGTATGCCCCGAGCTTGTGAACTTTAGCAGCTTGACTTCCCCATTGGCCAGATCTGAAGCACTGACCAAAGCAAGCCTCACCGTTAGCGCCATCACATTGATGGCACCAGATCGGGGTTTGGCCGGCAAGATCCGCCAGATTCACCATAGGCCAGATCTGAAGCCGATGACGAGATCCCCGACTCCATTGCGCCATTCTGCTCATGGGAAACACTGGATCTAAGCTTACAACAACACTAACTCCCTCGGATCCAAATTAGCTGACTCAACTTTGCTTATCTGATATCTACGTTCCCCCTCCTTTCCGTAGACAGTGATGGGCCTCCAAGTGCGAGGTTTGTAGAACACGGCAAGTTTTTCCTTAAGTGGATCACCCAAGGTTTATCGAACTCAGGGAGGAAGAGGTCAAAGATATCCCTCTCATGCAACCCTGCAACCACAAAGCAAGAAGTCTCTTGTGTCCCCAACACACCTAATAGGTGCACTAGTTCGGCGAAGAGATAGTGAAATACAGGTGGTATGAATATGTATGAGCAGTAGCAACGGTGCCAGAAAATAGCTTGCTGGCGTGTAGTTGATGGTGGTAGTATTGCAGCAGTAGTAACACAGTAAAACAGTAAACAAGCAGTAGTAACTCAGCAGTATTTAGGAACAAGGCCTAGGGATTACACTTTCACTAGTGGACACTCTCAACATTGATCACATAACAGAATAGATAAATGCATACTCTACACTTTTGTTGGATGATGAACACATTGCGTAGGATTACACGAACCCTCAATGCCGGAGTTAACAAGCTCCACAATAATGCTCATGTTTAAGTAACCTTAAGTGTAAGATAGATCAAAAGACTAAACCAAGTACTAGCATAGCATGCACACTGTCACCTTCATGCATATGTAGGAGGAATAGATCACATCAATATTATCATAGCAATAATTAACTTCATAATCTACAAGAGATCATGATCATAGCATAAACCAAGTACTAACACGGTGCACACACTGTCACCTTTGCACACATGCAGGAGGAATAAAACTACTTTAATAACTTTGCTAGAGTAGCACATAGATAAATTGTGATACGATGCACATTGCAATCATAAAGAGATATAAATAAGCACTTCACTACGCTCTTCAACAATGAATAAGTACTTCGTGAAATATAGCCTAAGAGACCCACACGGTGCACACACTGTCACCTTTACACACGTGGGACAAGGAGTCTCCGGAGATCACATAAGTAAAACCCACTTGACTAGCATAATGACATCTAGATTACAAGCATCATCATATGAATCTCAATCATGTAAGGCAGCTCATGAGATTATTGTATTGAACTACATAGGAGAGAGATGAACCACATAGCTACCGGTACAGCCCCGAGCCTCGATGGAGAACTACTCCCTCCTCATGGGAGCAGCAGCGGTGATGAAGATGGCGGTGGAGATGGCAGCGGTGTCGATGGAGAAGCCTTCCGGGGGCACTTCCCCGCTCCGGCAGGGTGCCGGAACAGAGACTCCTGTCCCCCGATCTTGGCTTCGCGATGACGGCGGCTCTCGGAAGGTTTCGTGGTTCGTCGTCCGCCATAGGGTTTTCGCGGGACGAGACTTTATATAGGCGAAGAGGCGGCAGGAGGGCTGATGGGGGCCACACCATAGGGGGGCGCCCCCCCTTGGCCGCGCCGGCCTAGGGTTTGGTGGCCCCGTGCCCCCTCTCTGGCGGTTCTCGTGTGTTTTGGATGGTTCCGGGAAAAATAGGAATCTGGGTCTTGATTTCGTCCGATTCCGAGAATATTTCGTTACTAGGATTTCTGAAACCAAAAACAGCAGAAAACAGGAACTTCGGCATCTTGTTAATAGGTTAGTTCCAGAAAATGCATAAATACGACATAAAATGTGCATAAAACATGTAGGTATCATCAATAAAGTAGCATGGAACATAAGAAATTATCGATACGTTGGAGACGTATCAGCATCCCCAAGCTTAGTTCTGCTCGTCCCGAGCAGGTAAAACGATAACAAAGATAATTTCTTAAGTGACATGCCATCATAATCTTGATCATACTATTTGTAAAGCATATGTAATGAATGCAGCGATCAAAACAATGGTAATGACATGAGTAAACAAGTGAATCATATAGCAAAGACTTTTCATGAATAGTATTTCAAGACAAGCATCAATAAGTCTTGCGTAAGAGTTAACTCATAAAGCAATAATTCAAAGTAGAGGCATTGAAGCAACACAAAGGAAGATGAAGTTTCAGCGGTTGCTTTCAACTTATAACATGTATATCTCATGGATATTGTCAACATAGAGTAATATAACAAGTGCAATAGGTAAACATGTAAGAATCAATGCACACAGTTCACACAAGTGTTTGCTTCTTAAGGTGGAAGGAGATAGGTAAACTGACTCAACAATAAAAGTAAAAGAATGGTCCTTCAAAGAGGAAAGCATCGATTGCTGTATTTGTGCTAGAGCTTTTATTTTGAAAACATGAAACAATTTTGTCAACGGTAGTAATAAAGCATATGAGTTATGAAAATTATATCTTACAAGTTGCAAGCCTCATGCATAGTATACTAATAGTGCCCGCACCTCGTCCTACTTAGCTTGGACTACCGGATCTTCGCATGCCATGTTTCAACCAAGTGTCACAAAGGGGTACCTCCATGCCGCCTGTACAAAGGTCTAAGGAGAATGCTCGCATTTTGGATTTCTCGCTTTTGATTATTCTCAACTTAGACATCCATACCGGGACAACATGGACAACAGATAATGGACTCCTCTTAAATGCATAAGCATGTAGCAATGATTATTATTCTCATATGAGATTGAGGATATATGTCCAAAACTGAAACTTCAACCATGATTCATGGCTTTAGTTAGCGGCCCAATGTTCTTCTCTAACAATTTTGCATGCTCCAACCACTAAAATGATAGATCCTTCAGACAAGACGGACATGCATAGCAACTCACATGATATTCAACAATAGTTGATGGCGTTCCCCAGAAGCATGGTTATCGCACAACAAGCAACTTAATAAAATATAAAGTGCATAAGTACATATTCAATACTACGATAGTTTTTAAGGCTATTTTGTCCCATGAGCTATATATTGCAAAGGTGAATGATGGAATTTTAAAGGTAGCACTCAAGCAATTTACTTTGGAATGGCGGAGAAATACCATGTAGTAGGTAGGTATGGTGGACACAAATGGCATAGTGGTTGGCTCAAGGATTTGGATGCATGAGAAGTATTCCCTCTCGATACAAGGCTTAGGCTAGCAAGGTTATTTGAAGCAAACTCAAGGATGAACCGGTGCAGCAAAACTCACATAAAAGACATATTGTAAACATTATAAGACTCTACACCGTCTTCCTTGTTGTTCAAACTCAATACTAGAAATTATCTAGACCTTAGAGAGACCAATTATGCAAACCAAATTTTAGCATGCTCTATGTATTTCTTCATTAATGGGTGCAAAGCATATGATGCAAGAGCTTAAACATGAGCACAACAATTGCCAAGTATCACATTATCCAAGACATTTTACCAATTACTACATGTAGCATTTTTCAATTCCAACCATATAACAATTTAACGAAGAGGAAACTTCGCCATGAATATTATGAGCTAAGAACACATGTGTTCATACGAACCAGCGGAGCGTGTCTCTCTCCCACACAAGGATGAACTTATTCAGAGAACTAAGATAACAAAACAAAAATAAAAGCACACACAGACGCTCCAAGTAAAGTACATAAGATGTGACCGAATAAAAATATAGTTTCACTAGAAGAAACCTGATAAGTTGTCGATGAAGAAGGGGATGCCTTGGGCATCCCCAAGCTTAGATGCTTGAGTCTTCTTAAAATATGCAGGGATGAACCACCGGGGCATCCCCAAGCTTAGACCTTTCACTCTTCTCGATCACATTATATCACCCTCTTCTATTGATCCTTGAAAACTTCCTTCACACCAAACTTCAAGCAAACTCATTAGAGGGTTAGTGCATAATCAAAAATTCACATGTTCAGAGGTGACACAATCATTCTTTACACTTCTGGACATTGCATAAAGCTACTGGACATTAATGGATCAAAGAAATGAATCCAACATAGCAAAAGAGGCAATGCGAAATAAAAGGCAGAATCTGTCAAAAACAGAACAGTCCGTAAAGACGAATTTAAAGCTGGCACCAGACTTGCTCAAATGGAAAAACTCAAAACTAATGAAAGTTGCGTACATATCTGAGGATCACGCTCAAATTGGCAGATTTTTTCGAATTTTCTACAGAGGACTGTGCCCAGATTCGTGACAGACAGCAATGCTGTTTCTGCGCAGCGATCCCAAATATAACATCAACTTTAACATAGAAACTTTACTTGGCACAAAAACATGATAAGGAGAGGTTGCTACAGTAGTAAACAACTTCCAAGACTCAACAAAACAAAAATTGCTGTAGTAAAATAAACACATGGGTTATCTCCCAAGAAGTTCTTTCTTTATAGCCATTAAGATGGGCTCAGCAGTTTTAATGATGCACTCGCAAGAAATAGAAGTTGAAGCAAAAGAGAGCATCAAGAGGCAAATTCAAAACACATTTAAGTCTAACATGCTTCCTATGCATAGGAATCTTGTAAATAAACAAGTTCATGAAGAGCAAAGTAACAAGCATAGGAAGATAAAACAAGTGTAGCTTCAAAAATTTCAGCACATAGAGAGGCATTTTAGTAACATGAAAATTTTTACAACCATATTTTCCTCTCTCATAATAACTTTCAGTAGTAGCATCATGAGCAAACTCAACAATATAACTATCAAATGAAACATTCTTATCATGAGTCTCATGCATAAAATTATTACTACTCCCAACATAAGCATAGTCATTCTTATTAATTGTAGTGGGAGCAAATTCAACAAAGTAGCTATCAAATATAGGAGGTATATTGTAATCATAATCAAATTTATCCTCCATAACAGGTGGTAACAAAAGACTACTATCATTATAATCATCATAAATGGGAGGCAAAGTATCATCAAAGTAAATTTTCTCCTCAATGCTTGGGGGACTAAAAATATCATGCTCATCAAAGCCAGCTTCCCCAAGCTTAGAATTTTCCATAGCATTAGCAACAATGGTGTTCAAAGCATTCATACTAATAACATTCCCATTATCATGCATATAAAGTTCCATGGGTTTTTTAATTCTTTCTTCAAACACATCATGTCCTAATTCAAGATAAAGTTCATAAAGATCTCTCATTTTATTGTTGTCTTCCATTAAGCCTTACTAGTGTAAACAAGAAACCAAATGTCGCAATTGCAGAGTCTAAAGGAAATAGCTTCGAGTACTTGCAACGGCGCCGGGAAAAGCTTAGTAGCCGAGATCCGGAGTGTGAGTACCTTTACCTTTCCTCCTCCGGCAACGGCGCCAGAAAATAGCTTGATGTCTACGTCCCCCTCCTTCCTGTAGACAGTGTTGGGCCTCAAGTGAGGTTTGTAGAAAGAAAGAAAGTTTTTCCTTGCTGATCACCCAATGTTTATCGAACTCAGGGAGGAAGAGGTCAAAGATATCCTCTCATGCAACCCTGCAACTGCAAAGCAAGAAGTCTCTTGTGTCCCCAACACACCTAATAGGTGCACTAGTTCAAAGAAGAGATAGTGAAATACAGGTGGTATGAATAAGTATGAGCAGTAGCAACGGTGCCAGAAAAAGCTTGCTGGCGTGTAGTTGATATGGTTGATTGCAGCAGTAATAAAGAGTAAAACAGTAAAGAAGCTAGTAACTCAGCAGTATTTAGGAACAAGGCCTAGGGATTACACTTTCACTAGTGGACACTCTCAACATTGATCACATAACAGAATAGATAAATGCATACTCTACACTTTTGTTGGATGATGAACACATTGCGTAGGATTACACGAACCCTCAATGCCGGAGTTAACAAGCTCCACAATAATGCTCATGTTTAAGTAACCTTAAGTGTAAGATAGATCAAAAGACTAAACCAAGTACTAGCATAGCATGCACACTGTCACCTTCATGCATATGTAGGAGAATAGATCACATCAATATTATCATAGCAATAGTTAACTTCGCAATCTACAAGAGATCATGATCATAGCATAAACCAAGTACTAACACGGTGCACACACTGTCACCTTTGCACACATGCAGGAGGAATAAAACTACTTTAATAACTTTGCTAGAGTAGCACATAGATAAATTGTGATACGATGCACATTGCAATCATAAAGAGATATAAATAAGCACTTCACTACGCTCTTCAACAATGAATAAGTACTTCGTGAAATATAGCCTAAGAGACCCACACGGTGCACACATTGTCACCTTTACACACGTGGGACAAGGAGTCTCCGGAGATCACATAAGTAAAACCCACTTGACTAGCATAATGACATCTAGATTACAAGCATCATCATATGAATCTCAATCATGTAAGGCAGCTCATGAGATTATTGTATTGAACTACATAGGAGAGAGATGAACCACGTAGCTACCGGTACAACCCCGAGCCTCCATGGAGAACTACTCCCTCCTCATGGGAGCAGCAGGGTGATGAAGATGCGCGTGGAGATGGCAGCGGGTCGATGGAGAAGCCGGGGCACTTCCCTGCCCGGCAGGGTGCCGGAACGAGACTCCGTCCCCTCGATCTTGGCTTCGCGATGACGCGGCTCTGGAAGGTTTCGTGGGCTCTGTCGTCCGCCATAGGGTTTTCGCGACGGAGACTTTATATAGGCGAAGAGGCGGCGAGAGGGCGACAGGGGCCACACCATAGGCGGCGCGGCCCCCTTGGCCGCGCCGCCTAGGGCTGGGTGGCCCGTGCCCCCTCTCCTGGCGTCGTGTTCTGGATGGTTCGGGAAAACAGGGAATCTGGTCTTGATTTCGTCCGATTCCGAGAATATTTCGTTACTAGGATTTCGAAACCAAAAACAGCAGAAACAGGAACTGGCACTTCGGCATCTTGTTAATAGGTTAGTTCCAGAAAATGCATAAATACGACATAAAATGTGCATAAAACATGTAGGTATCATCAATAAAGTAGCATGGAACATAAGAAATTATCGATACGTTGGAGACGTATCACTTATCTAAATATGGATGTATCCACACATGTTTTTACTCTAGATACATACACGTCTAAGGAAAGTTGAATCAATTAATTTAGTTCGGAGGGTGTACAATATACAGAGAGAAGTCGGCCTCGTCTCCGGCCGGCGAGGCCGCCGGAGAGAAGGGGGAGAGGAGCCGGGGGAGTGGGAGAGACTCGAGAGAGAAAGAGAAGAGGAAGAAATGAGAGCTCCCTGGGGAAGAACATTATTTTTGTCGTTCTGCTCGTAGCTTGAAACTGAAAATTTCGGCCACGCGCCAAATCATCCCGCCGCATCCATTCGAAAATCCCGTGACCAGTTTTACCCTTTTAACCCTGGTCCGGAAGCTACAACCCACCGACCATGGAGGGCTCATTCGGTAACAATGAAATATCTTGCCTAGATCCCGAACCCTCCCCACAGGCCCACACCCACCCACCAACCATTCGCCCCATTAGCTCAAAAATACTCTCACACGCCAAAGCTCTGACTCTCTACAGTACTAGATCTGCTTCGCCGCCGGCATACTCCTCCACAGCGTAGCCTTGATCGTGTTGGCTGTCCACCCACCTGATCCGCTCCCCCGCCGCCCTCGTCACCGACGGATCTGCTTCACCGCCGACCTCGCCACCGACGGATCTGCTTCACCGCCGACCTCGCCACCGACGGATCTGCTTCACCGCCGACCTCGCCACCGACTACCTCGCCGCAGCGGCTGTATCAACTTCACCGAATACCTTGCCAGCCAACCAGATCTGCTTCACTAACGCCCGCTTCTACTGAAACAGGGTCGATTCATCGTCTCCCGCGTTCGCCGCCGCTGGAATGCAAGTTGCCGCCCCCGTCCACCCCGCCGCAGCTTGGTTAGTACGCTGGCCCGTTAGATCGCGGTGTTTCTTTAGCCATGTTTTGTGTAGTTATTTGCAGATCTCATATGCCGTTAACTTTCTTGATGTGTTGCTTCGCATGAAGTTTGTTTAAATGTTGTACAGTACAAAAGCATTATCCGGTCGCTACCATCCTGTTCATTCTACTGACACCTGTGTGCATCCACATATTTATAGCCTTGTACCCATTCATTTGCTGCCAACTGTTTTTGTACTGCATGCTATTGTCGCACTGCTTTTATAGTCGTGCTATGGGCATTTCCAATCTGCTTGTTCTTATACCACGTCATTAGCTCACCGCTAGCTGCTAGCTGTTTTCTCGCTATTCTCACACTGCTTTTATAATCATGCTATGTGCATTTCCAATCTGCTTGCTCTTATACCTCGTCTTTAGCTTATATAGTTATTGCTGCGTGCATGTCTGGTCTTTGTATTATCGTAGACTGACTTGTCAATGTTATTTTTCCTTGGGATTGATCATGCGAACCACTTATTAGAACATCCAACATTAACAGCGGGGACGCTAGGTAAGGTTGGAATCTGAGTTCGTGGTTGGTAATTTTGGCAGTTTACTTCCGTTATTATCTATAACCTATATGCATTGTTCCTTATGCAAGAGATTAACACTTGGAACCCTGCCATAGCAATGCCATTCATGCTTTACTATGTTTCTGCCTATTTGATATGCTTGTCTTGGAGAAACTTCGAGGTGATTTGAACCTGACATTTGGTCATTCTTAATGCCAGTTTACTTTATGTGTAAAACCTTGGCATTACCCTACTCTAAATCTGAATGTCTGAAATTCGTATCTCATGCAAAGCAACATCTAGTTGGTTTTAATCTGATATCTGGTAACTATTGGCTTATTCATTTGGCAGCTCAAGTTTTTTGTTATTTGAAACCAGCTGACTTGGTCTTAAATGTGATATCTAAACACAGATTAAGGACAATGGAGCAGGAGGATTAGCATTTCACTTGATGGCTGAACCTAAAATGATAGGCATGTTGACCACGACTAGTGCACGCAAGAGAAGGACCTGCAGTGAGCCAGTATGTGCTTAGTACATGCATCTTATCTTATCTTGTGCTTATTTCTGCTACATGCTGTTATCTGATCTCTACATTGCGTAATACATGTTTGAATAGTTAATTGTTGTAACTATGTTTACAATGTTACCAGAATGCAGTTTTAATGAAGCAGTCATCATTAGAAGATAGTCGCCAAAAAAGGATCTGTAGCGACCCTGTGCAACATTATGATGTAAGTTTGTGCTTAGTACAAGTTCCATACATGTCTTATTTATGCAACTTGTTATTATCTTATATCTACATTGCATAATAAATGTTTGCATAGTTCATCGTTTAACTCTTTTTGCATTATTATCAGAATGCAGTTGTGATGAAGCAATCTTCATTACCAGTGAGGCCCACAAAAAGTTCTGATCTTTCTTCTGATGCATCTTCTCATAGCCGTCAACCTAGACCATTTCTTTCATCAGACAGTAAATATCTCAAGGCTGTACTTTATAAAAGACATGGTATTGCTGCTTTAAGATCTGTAGCTGATATGTTGACAAAGAGTACACAAGATTCAATCAAGGCGATTGCCAAATGTCAACGTGTTATTGATGATGCTAATAGAAGTCCTCAATGATTCTATGTAATTTTTTTATTTGGGCACATTAATTGCCTTGTAATTTTCCTATTTGTTTTATTTGTGTATGTACTTGTGTGTATCATTGAAATCAGATTTTAGGCTCATGAAATTTAATGCAAGTTGACTAGTCAAACAAGTAGGGCCCTACAACAGATTGGGCCGGCCCACTTACAGTAGTGTGGGACCCACTTCATTTTGGGCCGGCCCACTTCTTTAGTAGGCCGGCCCTTAAGCACGATAATGGGCTCAGCACATGACCGGCCCACTTGCTCTATGGTGGTCCCACATGGTAAACGGGCCGGCTTTTAATAGGAAAGTGGGACCCACTGTTTTTGGCCCACCACTATCTTGTTGGGCTACTTCACTTTCTATATGGCGGACCCACACACCAAATGGGCCGGGCCTTTAATAGGAAGGTGGGACCCACTGTATTTTGGCCCCGCCCACTATCTTGTTGGGCCTGCCCACTTTCTATATGGTGGACCCCACATACCAAATGGGCTATTCATTATCAGGGACCCACCGTGTTTTTGGCCCGCCACTATCTTGGGCTGGGCCCCACTTGCTATATGGTGGGCCCCACACACTAAATGGGCCGCCCCTTTACTGGAAAGTGGGACCCATGTTTTTGGCCCGGCCCACTATTTTGTTGGGCCGGCCCACTTGCTATATGGTGGACCCCACAAACCAAATGGGCCGACCCTTTAACCGGAAAGTGGGACCCACCCGTGTTTTGGCCCGGCCCACTAGCTTGTTGGGCCGCCCACTTGCTATACCAGCGGACCCCACACACTAAACGGCCGCCTTTAACAGGAAAGTGGGACCCACTGTGTTTTGGCCCGGCCCACTTGCTTTTTGGGCCGGCCCAGCTTGCCGTAAGGTGGACCCCACATGTTAAATGGGTCGGCCCATTTAAGTTTTGACCCATCAACCTTAGAGGTTAGGCTCCCTACAGAATTAATGGACCAGCCCAGCCATATAGTTGACCGGTCAAACTATGTCATCTGGCCCGGCCCGCTTAAGACGTGGCAGGCCTCGTGTGGGCCTACCATCTACCACGGGGTTTCAGCGGTTAACGCCGTTAACTCGCCGCTAACGGCGTCCGCCACGTGTCAGTTTGCATGACGTCGCAATAACGGGCTCCCGAAAACACTTGCGCAACGGTCCGATTTTCCGTGGCGGAAGGGCGCCCAAGCGCGACGGACCGAAAACGTCGTTGGACTTTGCCTGACGTTTTCACAACAGAACCCATATCGTCGGGTTAGGCCCATAGGCGACGAAAATACCCTTAGCGGACGATTTTGAGACGTTGTCTATCAGAACTTTTCTTGTAGTGCAACCTTAGAACCTACTGTCACGATCCCAGGTATCAATGAAGGCATGAACCCACTATCGAGCATAAATACTCCCTCTTGGAGTTAAGAGCAAAACTGGCCAGATCCTCTACTAATAACGAGAGCATGCAAGACCATAAACAACACATAAACAATAGATTGATAATCACCATAACATAGTATTCTCTATCCATCGGATCCCGACAAACACAACATATAGAATTACAGATAGATGATCTTGATCATGTTAGGCAGCTCACAAGATCCAACAATGAAGCACATGAGGAGAAGACGACCATCTAGCTACTGCTATGGACCCATAGTCCAGGGGTGAACTACTCACTCATCACTCCGAGGCGATCATGGCGATGATGAGTCCTCCGAGATGAATCCCCTCTCCGGCAAGGTGCCGGAGGCGATCTCCCAAATCCCTGAGATGGGATTCGCGGCGGCGCGTCTCTCGGAAGGTTTTCGTATCGGCTCTCGACTGGGGGTTTCGCGACGAGGCTTTAAGCAGGCAAAGGGCAGGTCAAGGGGCGGCACGAGGGCCCCACACACCAGGGCGGCGCGGCCTGCCCGGCCGCGTGCCTCGGCGTGGCGGCGCTCGTCGCCCCACCCTTCGTTATCCTTTCGGTCTTCGGAAGATTCGTGCAAAATAGGGACCCTAGGCGCTGATTTCGCCCATTCCGAGAATATTTTCTTACTAGGATTTCTGAAACCAAAAACAGCAGAAAACAGCAACTTGCTCTTCGGCATCTTATTAATAGGTTAGTTCCGGAAAATGCGTAAATACGACATATAATGTGTATAAAACATGTAGATATCATCAATAATGTAGCATGGAACATAAGAAATTATCGATACGTTGGAGACGTATCACAGACCCCCATCCAACCCTCGTCCGAAAAATAACCGCCGTTTTCCAGTTTTAAGCGAAAAAAAGGCCAGTCTAGAAACCGCATCGGACCCCATCCGAAATAATTTTTCCAGTTCGTCCAGTTTCGCTTCGCGCAAACTCCAAATACCCAGTTCCATGAGCCGTTCCAAGAGCGAACCCCATCCTGATTTTCGCGTTGGCGCGAAGGAAACTTCAGCCCGTACAACCTCCGGAGACTACCAAACTTCGTCGGAGTCGCCAGAATCGAGTCAAAGTTTGCCGAATCCGGAGCGGGAGGCCGGCGGAAGCGAGCGGGCCGAGGCGGGTGCAAGCGGCAGCTCGCGCAGCCAGGGTGAGCTTGGGCGGGGCGGGGCAAGCTCGGGGCGAGCGCGGCCGGCGTGGGGCGAGCTCGGGCAGGAGCGGGGCGAGCTCGAGTAGGGGGCGTGGCCGAGGTGAACGGTGGACAGAGGTTGGGGAGGAAGGAGGGAAAAAAGGAACAAAGATAGACTGACTGTGGGCCCAGAATGGAATATGCTGTTTTCGAGCATCTCCAGCCGCGTCCCCAAAGGGTTTTGTGGCGCGCCGGACAAAAAACGTTCTCAGCCGCGCACCCCAAAGCCTTTTTTTTGTCCGACGCGGCCCGATACGGTGTCCGGCGCCCCGAGCACGTCCCCGCTAGAGAGGGGACGTTCCGGGCACACCGGACACAACGAAAAGTGAGGCGAAGAGACGTAGGCCCGACGCGTCAGCGGCTCGGAAGCCTAAAACCCCGTCGTCTACCTTTGGTCAAGCGACGTCAATGGCGTCCCAGATTTTTCAGGCGACGCAGGGACGCGTCTCGTCGTGCATGGACGTGTGGCCGTCCGCGCCGGCGTTTATTGCGTCCAACGACCAGTTTGCTGCTTCGCATGCTGCCGCTGTACATTAAGAGTGCCTCTACGGTTCTTGTTCATCTCAATCTCTCGCAACTCCCAAATCTTCTCCTCGCCGCTCCAACCTCTACCCAATGTCATTTTCCTCCCGCAAGATTGCCGCGGCGAACGGCTTCGACCGCGGCAGCTTCATCGTGCCGGAGGCGTGGGCGCTGTACCGCGCGGGATATCCCGTCCCGCCGGACATGCGCCTGCCAAGCAGCGGCGGGTGGAGGATGGCCGTCAACGACATAGGCGTCCCGCTGCCGCCGTCGCCAGGCATGGAGCGTTGGAGAGACTCCATCAGGGCCCGGCGGTCTGCACTCACCGCCGACGAGTGATACGTCGCAAACGTATCTATAATTTCTTATGTTCCATGCTACTTTTATTACAATACTTGAGTGATTTATACACACTTTACAGCATTATTTTACATTTTCCGGCACTAACCTATTAACAAGATGCCGTTGCGTTTGTTTTTCTGCTGTTTTGGTTTCAGAAATCCTAGTAAGGAAATATTCTCGGAATTGGATGAAATCAACGCCAGGGTCCTATTTTTGCACGAAGCTTCCAAGACCGAAGAGGAGACGGCGGGGTCACGAGGTGGGGACACACCAAGGCGGCGCGCCCAAGCCCTGGCCGCGCCGGCCTGTGTGTCCCGTGACGCCCTTGACCTACCCTTCCGCCTACTTAAAGCCTCCGTCACGAAATCCCCTGTACCGAGAGCCACGATACGAAAATTACTTGAGAGGCCGCCGCCGCCAATCCCATCTCGGGATTCAGGAGATCGCCTCCGGCACCGCCGGGAGAGGGGAATCATCACCGGAGGGGCTCTACATCATCATGCCCGCCTCCGGATTGATGCGTGAGTAGTTCATCCTTGGACTATGGGTCCATAGCAGTAGCTAGATGGTTGCTTGTGCTTTCATTGTTATAGATCTTGTGAGCTGCCTAACATGATCAAGATCATCTATTTGTAATGCTACATGTTGTGTTTGGTGAGATCCGATGAATAGAGAATACTATGTTAAGTTGATTATCAATCTATCATATATGTGTTGTTTATGTTCTTGCATGCTCTCCGTTGCTAGTAGAGGCTCTGGCCAAGTTGATACTTGTAACTCCAAGAGGGAGTAATTATGCTCGATAGTGGGTTCATGCCTCCATTGAATCTGGGACAGTGACAGAAAGTTCTAAGGTTGTGGATGTGCTGTTGCTACTAGGGATAAAACATTGATGCTTTGTCTAAGGATATTTGTGTTGATTACATTACGCACCATACTTAATGAAATTATCCGTTGTTCGCAACTTAATACTGGAAGGGGTTCGGATGATAACCTGAAGGTGGATTATTTAGGCATAGATGCATGCTGGATAGCGGTCTATGTACTTTGTCGTAATGCCCTGATTAAATCACATAGTAATCATCGTTGATATGTATTGAATCTTTATTTGTCAATTGCTCGCCTGTAATTTGTTCACCCGATGTTAGTTATCTTATTGAGAGACACCACTAGTGAACTATGGACCCCGGTCCATTCTTTTACATCTGAATACATTCTATCAAGCATCGTTTCTTGCAAACAAACACCATCTTCCACTCGATACGCTTAATCCTTTGTTTTCAGAAGCCGGTGAGATTGACAACCTCACTGTTAAGTTGGGGCAAAGTACTTTGATTGTATTGTGCAGGTTCCACGTTGGCGCCGGTTTCACGGTGTTGCGCCGCACTACATTCCTCCACCAACAACCTTCACGTGGTTCTTGGCTCCTACCGGTTCGATAACCTTGGTTTTCTACTGAGGAAAACTTGCCGCTGTGCGCATCATACCTTCCTCTTGGGGTTCCCAACGGACGTGTACATCTACGCGCATCAAGCACTTTTTCTGGCGCCGTTGCCGGGGAGATCAAGACACGCTGCAAGGGGGAGTCTCCACTTCCAATCTCTTTACTTTGTTTTTGTCTTGCTTTATTTTATTTACTATTTTGTTTGCTGCACTTAAACAAAGCACAAAAAAATTATTTGCTAGCTTTACTTTATTTACTGTCTTGTTCTCTATATCAAAAACACAAAAAATTAGTTACTTGTCTCTACTTTACTTGTTTAGTTTACTTTTTGTTTACTTCATCATGTTTCCTCCTAAGTACGCTCTAAAAGACATACCGGTAGGCCGAGGGTCTATAATTGGAAGAGATAATATAGAAGATTTTTTCACTCATGTTAGTATAGCTGAAGATTTTGAAGATAGACACTTGGTAGAACTTGCTCCTACTTATGAAATTGTTGTTGCTTCTCTAGTACACATGTTGGAAATTAAATTTGTTAATCTCAATCCTATAATTCAGCATATGTTTCTTACACTCTCTGATATGGAGGAAGGAGAAAAGAAAGATTTTGTCTTAGAAACTCTTCTAAAAGAATTTGGTGGTGTAGCGAGAGAGGCTAGAAAAGTCTTTACTAAATATAAAATGCTTGGTTCTTACACCAACTTTGTTAGTACCCTTGAGAAGATGGACATTGATAGGATGAAGTACACTAATAATGTTAATGATGGAGGGGACATTAAGACATCAATACCTTGTAAGCTTGTAGGAATGTTCGAGGCACTAGAAAAAAATTATGATTGGATTGTTCCCGAAAATTTATTTGATGAGAATAGCAAGCCTAAGAGTAATGAAAAGGAGCCTCTGAAACTTACGTAGATAAGATAACATGCATTGTGGAAGAAAATTCCAACACCCCTGGAGATAATGTTGATGCTCCATCTCTTGATGTTACTTCATTTGCACTTTCTGCGCCTGGCTGAAAGGCGTTAAAGAAAAGCACTTCTTGGGAGATAACCCATGTGTTTATCTTACTACAGCAATTTTTGTTTTGTTGAGTCTTGGAAGTTGTTTACTGCTGTAGCAACCTCTCCTTATCATGTTTTTGTGCCAAGTAAAGTTTCTATGCTAAAGTTGATGTTATATTTGGGATCGCTGCGCAGAAACAGCATTGCTGTCTGTCACGAATTCTGGCATAAGTCTCTGTAAAAAATTCGAAAAAATCTGCAAATTTACGAGCGTGATCCTCAGATATGTACGCAACTTTCATTAGTTTTGAGTTTTTCCATTTGATCAAGTCTGGTGCCAAATTTAAATTCGTATTTACTGACTGTTCGATTTTGCTTTTATTTCGCATTGGCTTTTGCTATGTTGAATGAGTTTCTTTGTTCCATTAACTTTCAGAAGCTTTGTGCAATGTCCAGAAGTGTTAAGAATGATTGTGTCACCTCTGAATATATGAATTTGTGGTTATGCACTAACCCTCTAATGAGTTTGCTTGAAGTTTGTGTGAAGGAAGTTTTCAAGGGTCAAGAGAAGAGGATGATATACTATGATCAAGAAGAGTGAAAGGTCTAAGCTTGGGGATGCCCAAGGCATCCCCTTCTTCATCGACAACATTATCAGGTCACTTCTAGTGAAACTATATTTTTATTCCGTCACATCCTTATGTTCTTTACTTGGAGCGTCGGTTTGTTTTTATTTTTGTTTTGTTTTGAATAAAGTTGGATCCCGCCATTCTTATATTGGAGATATTACGCTCCGCTTTTTCTTATGGAACACTTGTGTTCTTAATTGTGCTTTAATGTTCATGGCGAAAGCTTATTGCTTCGTTAGATTGCTATTTGGTTGGAATTGGAAAATGCTGCATATGGTTTGGCAATTTGGCAATTGTTTGAGCTCTCATAGATCATGTTTAAGCTCTTGCATCATGTAGTTTAATCTATTAATGAAGAACTACCGTAGAGCTTGTTTAATTTGGTTTGCATGATTGTTCTCTCTAAGTCTAGATATTTTCGGGTAAAGTGTTTGAACAACAAGGAAGACAGTGTAGAGCCTTATAATACTTGCAATATGTTCTTGTGTGAGTTTTGATGTACCTGTTCATACTTGTGTTTGCTTCAAACAACCTTTCTAGCCCAAACCTTGTACTGAGAGGAAATGCTTCTCGTGCATCCAAACACCTTGAGCCAAAATCCATGCCATTTGTGTCCACCATATCTACCTACTATGTGGTATTTCCTGCCATTCCAAAGTAAATTACTTGAGTGCTACCTTTAAATTTCATTCCTCTACCTTTACAATATATAGCTCATGGGATAAATAGCTTAAAAACTATTGTGGTGATGAATATGTAGTTATGTGTCTTAATTCTTATAAGTTGCTTGTTGAGCGGTAACCATGTTTTCGGGGACGCCATCAACTTTATCTTTGTTGGATATCATGTGAGATGCTATGCATGTTCGTCTTGTCTGAAGTAGTGGATTTCATGATCAAATGGTTTGAGTATGCATATGTTAGAGAAGAACATTGGGCCGCTAACTAAAGCCATGTATCATGGTGCAAGTTTCAGTTTGGACATACAACCTCAATCTCTTATGAGAATGTTAACTATTGTTGAATGCTTAAGCATGAAAAAGAGGAGTCCATTATCTGTTGTCTATGTTGTCCCGGTATGGATGTCTAAGTTGAGAATAATCAAAAGCGAGAAATCCAATGCGTGCTTTCTCCTTAGACACTTGTACAGGCGGCATAGAGGTACCCCTTGTGACACTTGGTTGAAGCATATGTTATGCGATGAGAATCCGTGTTTTCCGAGATAGTAGGACAAGGTGCGAGCACTATTGGTACTCTATGCATGAGACATGCAACTTGTAGGAAGTATTATGCATAGCACATATGAATTATTACTACCGTTGACAAAATTGTTTCTATGTTTTCAAAACAAAAGCTCTAGCACAAAAATAGTAATCAATGCTTCCCTCTGCGAAGGGCCAATCTTTTACTTTATGTTGAGTCAGTTTACCCATTCCCTTCTATCTTAGAAGCAAACTCTTGTGTTAACTGTGTGCATTGATTCTTACATGTTTACTTATTGCACCTGTTATATTACTCTATGTTGACAAATATCCATGAGATATACATGTTACAAGTTGAAAGCAATTGCTGAAACTTAATCATTCTTTGTGTTGCTTCAATGCATTCTACTTTGAATTTATTGCTTATGAGTTATCTCTTATGCAAGTCTTATTGATACTTGTTTGAAAGTATTATTCATGAAAAGTTTTTCTATATGATTCATTTGTTTAGTCATTATCTTTGTTAGAAATCTTTTGTTCAGATCACTCCATTCATCTCATATGCTTTACAATAATGTTGATCAAGACTATGTTTGTAGCATGTCACTTCAGAAATTATTTATGTTATCGTTTACCTACTCGAGGACGAGTAGGAACTAAGCTTGGGGATGCTTGATACGTCGCAAACGTATCTATAATTTCTTATGTTCCATGCTACTTTTATTACAATACTTGAGTGATTTATACACACTTTACAACATTATTTTACATTTTCCGGCACTAACCTATTAATAAGATGCCGAAGTGCCAGTTGCTGTTTTTCTGCTGTTTTTGGTTTCAAAAATCCTAGTAAGGAAATATTATCGGAATTGGACGAAATCAACGCCCAGGGTCCTATTTTTGCACGAAGCGTAAGACCGAAGAGGAGACGGCGGGCCACGAGGTGGGGACCGGCGGCGCGGCCCAGCCCCGGCCGCGCCACCGGTGTGGCCCCCCCGTGACGCCCTTTGACCTACCCTTCCGCCTACTTAAAGCCTCCGTCGCGAAACCCCCTGTACCGAGAGCCACGATATGGAAAACATTACTGAGATGCCGCCGCCGCCAATCCCATCTCGTGGGATTCAGAGATCCTCCGGCACCCTGCCGGAGAGGGGAATCATCACCGGAGGGGCTCTACATCATCATGCCCGCCTCCGGATTGATGCGTGAGTAGTTCATCCTTGGACTATGGGTCCATAGCAGTAGCTAGATGGTTGTCTCTCCGCTTGTGCTTTCATTGTTATAGATCTTGTGAGCTGCCTAACATGATCAAGATCATCTATTTGTAATGCTACATGTTGTGTTTGGTGAGATCCGATGAATAGAGAATACTATGTTAAGTTGATTATCAATCTATCATATATGTGTTGTTTATGTTCTTGCATGCTCTCCGCTGCTAGTAGAGGCTCTCGCCAAGTTGATACTTGTAACTCCAAGAGGGAGTAATTATGCTCGATAGTGGGTTCATGCCTCCATTAACTGGACAGTGACAGAAAGTTCTAAGGTTGTGGATGTGCTGTTGCTACTAGTGATAAAACATTGATGCTTTGTCTAAGGATATTTGTGTTGATTACATTACGCACCATACTTAATGCAATTATCTATTGTTCGCAACTTAATACTGGAAGGGGTTCGGATGATAACCTGAAGGTGGATTATTTAGGCATAGATGTGATGCATGCCGGATAGCGGTCTATGTACTTTGTCGTAATGCCCGATTAAATCACATAGTAATCATCGTTGATATGTATTGATCTCTTTATTTGTCAATTGCTCGCCTGTAATTTGTTCACCCAGCATGTTAGTTATCTTATTGGAGAGACACCACTAGTGAACTGTGGACCCCGGTCCATTCTTTTACATCTGAATACATTCTACCTGTTTTACTGTTCTTTGCAAACAAACACCATCTTCCACTCGATACGCTTAATCCTTTGTTTTCAGCAAGCCGGTGAGATTGACAACCTCACTGTTACGTTGGGGCAAAGCACTTTGATTGTGTTGTGCAGGTTCCACGTTGGCGCCGGTTTCACTGGTGTTGCGCCGCACTACATTCCTCCACCAACAACCTTCACGTGCTTCTTGGCTCCTACTGGTTCGATAAACCTTGGTTTCTTACTGAGGGAAAACTTGCCGCTGTGCGCATCATACCTTCCTCTTGGGGTTCCCAACGGACGTGTACATCTACGCGCATCAACGAGCAGGCCAATCCGACCTGGGCGGCCACCGGCAACGACGCCTGGTGGGTCGCCTACTTCGCTGTACGACATGGAGATGAACAGCACCACCGGCTTCATCGGCCGGCCGAACAGCTGGAACAAGGATGGGTGCGTCCTGTTTTGGGGCATTCCGGGGCGCACCCTGGCGAATCTCATCGACGACATCCACAACAACACTCCAAAGTTGGAGACGCCGTCCTTACCACCACCGTCTCCCACAGCGCGCTGGCAGCCGAGGAGGACGTACTCGTCCTCCTCCAACTCTTCTTCATCAAGGTCGGCCCGATCGACGCCGTCCTCGTCGCACCACTCCGCGCCCTACACCGTCCCCAAGCGCGAGGTGAAGGAGGAGCCAGAGTTCGCGACGACGCCCGTCAATCCGAGGCGCGGCGGCAGCCGGCAGCAGCAAAGGCACGGCGGCGCCCTCCTCATCCCAAAGCCGGAGGTGAAGGAGGAGCAGGACGACGAGGCAGCGGTGAAGGCGGCACTGCTGGCGGAGTACGAGCGGCAGCGGCGGCTCATCGCCAGCAGCGACGACCCCGAGGACTGCCCAGGGCTGCGAGCGGCGTGCTTGGCGTCGCTGAACGACAAGGATGCCTGGAGGGGCGACCTCGAGACGGCGATCGCCATGTCCATCCGCGATACCGGGAAGCCGCTCGTGGACCTCACCGACGACGGCGAGGCAGGACCAAGCGGCCTGGTGAAGGACGAGCCCGTCGACGAGCCCGACGAGCGCGTCAAGCAGGAGGTCGTCACCGACGATATGTACAACTACCACCAGTACTACGACGCCTCTGGCCGCTGCAAGTACTTCTAAATTATGGTTTAGTTTAAATGTAATCGAATTTTGTTCGAATCTATGTAATATATAGCAAGTTTAGATGAATTCGCTCAAGTTTTAAATTTCTGAAATTTTGTTTGGGAGACACGGTTGGGGAACCGCGGCATGAACAAAACACGTCCATCAAACGCTCGATCAGGCGCCGTTTGGGGACCTGACCGAAGATGCTCTTAGGGGTTTGTTTTGCTGTGTCTGGACTGCGAGGCATTTTTTCGACCCGCAAAACGCATTTGGAGTGGCCAGGATACATCGATTTGGGGTTCGCGGTCTGAGGGTTCTGCTATGTTCTAATGTCGACGGTTGCGGCAACTATAGAGATCGGAAGCGTCAGACTCTCGGGTTGCCGTCGGACCGTGCGAGCTGCGATTTTGACAGGCTACGCAAGCCTGACTGCGTCAGTCACTTTGGCCATGAGCGCCACCGACGCAAGGCTTGTGTCGATAATGGGAACATACACTTGGGAGTAGTAGTGTGACCGCGAGACGAAGCGTGCTAGGTCCTGAAACGAGTGAACTTTCAGTGCATAAGGTTGCAAGTTATGTACGTGTGTGTAATTGTGCTGCTGAAACTGCAGCAATCTGAAGTGATTCGCAACAGGACAAGCTGTTGGTTCAATTTTGAGGAATCAAGTGGCAGCGCGAGTTCACACGCAATTCTTTTTTATTATCCTTCCGCACGGTTGTTGTTATTATTGCCGTTGTTTATTTTTCGAGTTTCAGGTCATCGCAACGTTCCATTAGTTGTAGATTTCACAAAAATAATTGTTGAAATATTGGATCCACTTTTACGGGCTCACATTAGATTTCAGATTTCCCTATAAATTTCAAAGCCCACATTGCGAAAGCCCATGTGAGTTTGAACCCAAGTTGATGGCAGCTCACTAGGGAGTGGCAAAAGGTGGGAAGTTTAGTCTCACGTGGAACGTTGGGAGAAAGTTAGACCACCTTATAAGGTGGGTTGTTCCACCACTAGTAGTGTTACCACCCATTTTGCCAAATCGTGAGTGGCCGTATGAAGATGGGCTGAAGGACGATATACGCGTGAGCATCTTTCTGCCTTGCGCAGTTTGGGCGAAGCTGCCCATGTATCCTAACATATTAGATCGTATTGTAATTTAGAATTAAGAGATAGAGTTTAGCCCGTATAGGTGCACGCCTCAATTAGAAAGTCCCTTGACTATAAATATGTATCTAGGGTTATCGGAAAAGGAGGACAATCATCGTTCAACCAACACAAATCAGGGCATCGCCACCCCTCTCTTCGAGGGTTTCTCCCGGTAAGCACCATGCTGCCTAGATCGCATCTAACGATCTAGGCAGACACGTTTATTCGCCAACCTTGTACTGCTCGTGCAAGCCTTGTTGATGGCGAGCAGTACTATTTATCCTTAGGTGTTTAGGGGCTTGTATTGATGCTTTCACGCATATCTGCGTAATGCCGTCTCTCGACACCTAGCTGCCCTTACGTCTACTCTTAATGGGCAGCATCTTGCTTGTTCGTAACTTAGTAGATCCGATCCGTTAGTTGTCCTTGCTACGCAAGGATTAGTTTAATATCTGCATAGTTAGGCCTTATGTTGGGGCTGACGATCCGGTAGTGCGTTAGGTGTTGTTTACCGTCCCTGCGAGGGATGTCCGGGGATCAACGTATGTTGGTTTTTAGGCCTCTCGTAGGGGTAGTTTGCATCGTCTCTCGTAGCTGCTAGGCCCGATCGCACGTAGGACGTTCCGATTATGCGGTGAAAACCCTAAACTGTCGTGGATCGTTTTAGCTTTTGTTGACGTCAGAAACCCACCGGCGGGCAGTGACTGGTCAACACCGTAGAGCCGGGAACAACTAGGGCTGCGGCTGGCCCTACCCCTCGTGAGCGACGGCCCGCAGCCTCTCTGGTCGCGCCGATGCAAATTGCAGGGACGGCCACCTGACCTATACCTGGTCGGGAAGGTGTGGATGATGCCTCGCTTAGTTTCCGGCAGGCACACACGTACACGTTAAATACGAGCCTCGATCGCTCTCAGGTTATCCTGTGAATCGGCTCACGGAGCCGATCCACCCATGATTCGTCCAAGGTGGCCGAATATATGGTGGTCCCGCTTGATCAAGATAAAGCATATGAGATCCACGACGATTTGGGGTTTTCACCGCATAATCGGATCATCCTACTCACGATTGCGCCTCACGCACGGTGATCGTAAGCCAGCCCTAGACAAGGCCTAAAACCAACACTAGGTTGATCCTCGGAACCCTGTCTAGGGGCAGCAAACTACACCCTACGTGCCGCTGGATCCTCCAACCCTTTGTAAGGCCTAACTATTGCAGATATTGAACTAATCCTGATGAATCAAGGAGCAATCGTAACGGATCAGATCTACTAAATAACGATCAAGGTGCCGCCCCCGCACCCATGATGAGGTACAAGGACGGCTAGATGCGCAAGTGTTGCACTATATGATACTAAGAACAATGCTAACCCTAACACATCTATGATAACTACGTTGCTCGGCATCAAAAAGGCTTCAAGACGAGCAACGCATGAACAACGGCAGGCTCGTGCTTCCTAGATCGCGAGATGCGATCTAGGCAGCATGGTGCTTACCCCTCGAGACGAAGGAGTTTGCGATGCGCCGAGATTGGTTTGTGGTGAACGTTGGTTGTTGTTTATTCCATAAACCCTAGATACATATTTATAGTCCAGTGGACTTCTAATCGTGGGCGTGCAACAAACCGTGCACGGGTAAAACTCTAACTTCTACGTAGCCTACTATAAAGATACACGGGCTAACTAGCCCAAACTTGATAAACAAAGCCGATTCACAATATCTCTCCACGCATATATCGTCGAGCCCATCTTGATCGCGGCCCACCTCCGCCTTGGTAAATTCCTGATAACACATGCCCCCCGGTTTTGATAATAATAATTGCAAAACCATATGCATTCTTCGAAGGGTCATATCGTGGAAGAACCGCGCAGTTTCCTTCATGATGACGCCTTGCCTCCTCGTCTTCCCCATGACTTGGTGATCCTGGCATTACGTCCTCGGGAACTACTTAGTTTTAAACCACGTATTCTCCCTTTTATTTAGCCACTTCCCTGTGGCTTCACCGTCGGCACACAAAACCCATCTCCACCGCCATGACCTCTTCTTCATCCTCTTCCTTCGTCTTTCCACCCAATCCTCCATCCCGCGAGCCAACGCCTGAATGGGGTCCACAGGAGGCCCACGCGGCCGACATCCGCCGCGCCATAGCCGACGGGAACGAGTCGACCCACGACTCCTTCGTTTGGTCCGAAGACGACCAATCTTTAACGGACGGGGAGAGCGACCTTCGCTTTCTTGCTGTCGGGCAGTCGGAGGAAGAAAGCGACGACGACGGCTTCTCCTGGGACGGCTGCTCCTCCACTGAGGAAGTGAAAGAAGAGGAGGAGGATACCACCTCCTCCGACGAACCGCCAGCCAAGCGCCTCTGCCCCTGGGCGGGCAATCTGCGACTTCGACAGCGACTATGGCGACGCTAGCGAAGAAGATGAGGACAACGAAGGTACCGCCTGTTTCTCCAGCAGTGAGGATGAGCCGGCTTCGAAGCAGCACTGATGATGGCAAGGATGAGGACAGCAGCGGCCCTAGCTAGGATAGGGTTAGAGCAGAGATGGGACAACGTCCCTCCGGCAACTCCCCTTGAGAGCAATCGGCTCTCTTATGTAAGAAATCTCCGCTTATCAATGAAGAAGTTCCTTTTAACTTGATCTTGCCGATTTCTTATACTGAGTCCGCCGATTGTCAATCCAGTAGATGCTTAATGAGCCGATGGCAAAGCATCAGCTTTCAAATGGATTGCAAAACAGATCAATCTGATTGCTTTCCCAGATGTCGAGATGCTTAATGAGCCGATGGCAAAGCATCAGCTTTCAAATGGATTGCAAAACAGATCAATCTGATTGCCTTCCCAGATGTCGACTTGCAGTCCATGGAATTCAGACCCAAACTTCGAATCGAACAGGTCCGCCGCGCAGCTTCAAGACCCCAAGGCCTTTAGACTTTTAACATCAACCGAATATGATGTTCGTCCTCATAACAAAAACCCCTGGGTTAATGCTCCCCAAGAAAGCCTGACATCTGACGTTTGAAGCTGACACCTCTGCTCAACAAGTGTTTGCTCACAGCTTTTCCAGCGATGTCGCACTCCCGTGCCGCAACGAACTGGCTTAAGGTCTAACCACCGATGATGGCCCCTCCTTCAAACTCCTTCCGTTAACCCTGGTGGTTTTATTCTGCAATAACTCTCTCAAAGATGGTTATGATGCAGAGACAGCCAATTTCAACACCATTGGCTCGCTGCCCCCGAGCCTCGATCAACGCGAGATTGAAGTTGCACCAGCTGCATTGGGCCACTATCAACCCCTCTACTGGTGCAGCGTCAGCCGATTCTGACCGAAATCGGTTGTTAATAGCAGAGAACTTCCCAGGTGAGCTGCCCCCCAAGTCTCTTTGGTCCGGTGAGGCAACCTTTGGTGGGAATGAAGTTCAGTCCAACTGGATGACCGCCGGTTGTTCTCATGGTCCTAGTCTGATCTGCACATCCATGCTGTTCCTGATGTTTGGCCAGGGTCGTGATCCTCAAACCTGCCGGCAACACCCTATGAGAAAAAGGGCCGCTTGGACACCCAAACTGATGATTCTGTCGATGCTGCCGAGCTTGAAGTCTTGCCGAAGGAATTGGAAGTCGTTGAAGAGAGGGCCCGAGTCGCCAGGCAATCTCAATGAAGGGCTTGCCCTAGTTAAGCTTCCGTTTAAATCCCTTGAGTCGATGGCCGTGCATCGGCTTTGAATCCTTAAGTCGATGACTACGCATCGGCTGTGCTCAAAAATTTCTGTATTTTCGTTTTTTTATTAGCCGATCGATTCATGAATCGGCTTCCCCTGGGTACATCCTTCGTGGCTCTGCACCTTCTCCGTGTATATGCCCCCCGAGCCGAATCCTTCAAGTGATTGAAGATATTGGTTCACCCAATTAAAGCTTTTCTCGCCACTCACCATGTGAAATAGCACATCAGAACAAGGGTGGTGCGAGTAATTTTAGCCGATCGCTGGAATCGTCTTCCCTTGTAGTCGTTGATCCGACTATTTACGAATGTTGAGATTTCGAAAATCTATGGAAACGCGCCACCGGCCATCCTTTTTCTCCACAGGTGTATTACATTGGCAAATCCTTTCAGCGTACCTGCGTGGCCTGATGAACCCGGCGTCCAACAACTTCTTGATCTCCTTCTTGACTTCCTGGCCTCCACTAGCTCGTCACCCATGTAAACCCATACCCCAGCTTTCCATCGCCTTCTAGGTCGATGCCGAAACATGTAAAGCGCTGCTGAGGATAACGTTGGCTCCATCGCTCGGAGTTGGCGTCCTTTTCACCGTAGCGCTTACCGAGGGCTCACCCTTTCATTGTTTGGGGCCGATCGTGTGGATCGGCCTCCTCTTCACCTTTTCCCGCGGGAGCGACCGCTCTCGGGCTTATCCTCGCAATGGCGATCTGCGAGCCCTGTCCTATTGATATCGACGAACCACCTAGCTTACGCAATGGCCGAGATCGACCATGTTGACCTCCTAAACGGCTGCGTGTCGCTTTCATGGCAACCGTCGAAGAGTAACCGGCCTTGCTCTATCGCCATCCGAACCTGTTCGCGCAAGACTTTGTACAAGGCAGGCATGGGTGAACGGCTGCGCCATTTGCAAGTATGGTCCGTTCGTCTCCCGTAACGTGGGGATTTTGTGGCCGTCGGGTAACTTCAGCTGTTTTTCCTTTAGGAGCCAATCAAAAATTTGCTCCGCTTGCTCAAATCGAAGTCGAACCCTTTGTGGCTCTGGTTGCTTTTGCAGGACACGGGTTTTGCCCCCGGATCCGCTCAACACTAGTGAACTCCCGATCTCTTGCGAACCTTCATCTTTGTCCTTCTCGATCGGGGTGACGCGCTTGTACTTGTCCTGGTACAAGTCCTGGATGGCGCCGTTCATATGTTGTCCACTTCTGAACCATGTCTGTGTCCGCCGATGCGCGTCATTTCTTTTGCTTAGGGCGCCACTCTTTTCTTTGTGGCCAACCTTCTTCATCCAGGGTTCGCTGAATTTTGGCGGCTGTCAGGCCGTGCCTTCCTCAACGCTGCAGATATAACCTTTCGCTTCTTCCAACGTACGTAGTCGCTGAACCCTTCGTTTTTGGAGCGTCGAGTCAGGACACCATTTTGGCGATGATACTTATCCTCTTCATCACCGTCCTCTAGTTCCTCGTGATCTTCCATCTGAACGGACTCGCATGCTTGCTCCAAGGCGGGAGAGGCCTGGCGCCGAACACGGACACCTTAGCTGTACCCTTCTTCTTTGTTTACATTCGCAATCGCCGATCGTTGGTAATCGGCTCATTCCGGAATCCCAGCAGTTGTCCAAGAAGGGGCAGCCAGCCTATCCACGTTGTCCGGCTCCTCAGACCTCCCTTCGGCACGACGTCAGTCTGTCGTGGCCTGTTGACGATACCTCCCGTCTGCATCAGACCGATGATTTCTTTGATCGCGCCGTAGCGGCGACGTCGGTCGTATGGCTGATCATATTTGCTGAGGAGATGCTCGGTTAATGGGCGTGGATGCCGCATGTCTCACCTCCTCTCGGCCGTGTACCGTTTATCGTCATCTTGGGGCCGTCGCGTGGAACGGCTCTCCTTTCTCTTGCCACGAGTGGCTGCTCTCTGCTTTGTCCGCGTCATGGCGAATCACGAACCCCGCCATATTGGCATCAAAAGAGAACCCTGGTTCCCTTATGGAATGGCTGAGATCGACCGTGTTGACACCAGGCAACGGACGTGTGTCTCCGTTGAGCTTGATGCCGTGCGAACGGGTCTTCTCACAGGAGCCGACGAGTTCGGTTCCGAGGACCGCTTCGACCTTGTTATGCCTCTTCTTGAACTTGTCAGCAAGGTCCTCGTACTTGACCGGTTCTTCCGCCATCTCGTATGTAGATGGCGATGTGGTGGATGTTGAAGATGGTCCCACCGGGCGTGCCGAAATGTGTTGACGTCGAAACCCACCGGCGGGCAGTGACCGGTCAACACCGTAGAGCCGGAACAACTAGGGCTGCGGCTGGCCCTGGGCCCTCGAGCGACGACCCGCAAAGCCTCCCCGGTCGCGCGCCGATGTGGGCATGTACACCGACCTATACCGGTCGAAGGTGTGGATGATGCCTCGCTAGTTTCCCGCAGGCACACGTACACGTTAAATACGAGCCTCGATCGGCTCTCAGGTTATCCTGTGAATCGGCTCCTGGAGCCGATCCACCCATGATTCGTCCAAGGTGGCCGAATATATGGTGGTCCTGCTTGATCAAGATAAAGCATATGAGATCCACGACGATTTGGGGTTTTCACCGCATAATCGGATCATCCTACTCACGATTGGGCTCGCGCTCACGCACGGTGATCGTAAGCCAGCCCTAGACAAGGCCTAAAAACCAACACTAGGTTGATCCTCGGAACATCCCGTCTAGGGGCAGCAAACTACACCTACGCCGCTTGATCCTCCAACCCTTTGTAAGGCCTAACTATTGCAGATATTAAACTAATCTCTTGATGAATCAAGGAGCACCGTACCGGATCAGATCTACTAAATAACCAAGCGGGTGCCGCCCGCACCCATGATGAGGTACAAGGACGGCTAGATGCGCAAGGGTTGCACTCACGCGCATATGATACTAAGAACAATGCTAACCCTAACACATCTATGATAACTACGTTGCTCGCCATCAAAAAGGCTTCAGCACGAGCAACGCATGAACAACGTGGCAGGCTCGTGCTGCCTAGATCGCGAGATGCGATCTAGGCAGCATGGTGCTTACCGGAGAAACCCTTGAGACGAAGGGGTTGGCGATGCGCCAAGATTTGTTTGTGGTGAACGTTGGTTGTTGTTTATTCCATAAACCCTAGATACATATTTATAGTCCAGTGGACTTTCTAATCGTGGGCGTGCAACAAACCGTGCACGGGTAAAACTCTAACTTCTACGTAGCCTACTATAAAGATACACGGGCTAACTAGCCCAAACTTGATAAACAAAGCCGATTCACAATATCTCTCCACGCATATATCGTCGAGCCCATCTTGATCGCGGCCCACCTCCGGCTTGGTCAAATTCCGGTGATAACAGCTTTGTCCTGATCAAGCAGGATCCCCATGCCACTGCAAATCCAACGTGAAACATGGGGTGATCGGCTCCTTGAGCCGATCCACAGGGAAACCTGAGAGCCGATAGGGCTCGTATTTAATGTTTACTTGTCTACCATGCAGAACAATCGAAGCACTAACACCTTCCCGATCGGGTCTAGGTCAGTGGCACGCCCAACAACCGCCAAGATTTGCCACGTAAGATTTGCGGGACAACGCGAGGTGCCAGGGATCCACTAAGCGGCCCTAGGAGCTTCCCGGCTCTTCGTGTTGCTTAACCAACGCCCGTCGGGGGTTTTGGAGGGTAAACATATTCTGGCACGCCGGTGGGACCATCTTCCGCAACATCCACGTCAACACCGACATCCGAGATGGCAGAAGAACATATCACCTACAAGGATCTCCTGCGGAGCACAAGAAGAAATACGATGAGCTGAAGGCCATCCGTGAAGCCGAACTCATCGGCTCCTTTGAGACAGCCCGTTCTCACAACATCAAGCTCAAAGGAAACACGTGTCCGTCGCATGGCGTCAATACGGTAGATCTCAGCCACTCCACAAGCGAGCCAGGGTTCTCCTTTAATGTCAACATGGCCAAGCTGGTGAACTGCCACAGCGCGGACAAAGCAGAGAGTAGCCACACTCGTGGCAAAGATAAAGAAGAGGCCGTTCCATGCGACCAGCCCCAAGATGATGACAGACGGTACCTAACCGAGGAGGAGGTGAGAAGCACACGGTATCAGCGCCCACTATCCGTGCATCTCCTCAACAAATACGAGCAGCAAGAGGACCCGACGTCGCGTTACGACGACGATTTATGGAGATATCACTGTCCGATGCAAACAGGGGTATCGTCGAACGACAGAACAACGATGGTACAAACGTCACGCCGGAGGGAGGTCAAGGAGCAAGACAACGTGGATAAGCACTGAATCCCTTCTTCAAACATTGCTGGACTCAGAATGAGCCGATTGCCAACAATCGAGAATCGCCTGCATGCAGCGAAGGAGAAGGACGAACTGTTTCAAAGTTCCGAGCGTCTGGGACCCCCTCCCACCACATAACAACGAGCTGAGTCCTCTCAAGAACAAGACTTCGAGGAGTCAGATGAAGAGGATAGGTATCACCGACCAAGGTGGTGCTCCGATGGACTCACCATTCTTCCAGTTAGGCAACGGCCTGAAACCCGGAAGAAGCTATACACACCGACACGTTGAAGAGCACGGCCCGATCCGGCCGTGAAAATTCAGCAATAGTGAGACGAAGGCGCGCCCGCCAAAGAAAGTATGGCGCCCAAAATAGGCGAAAGCCGATGCACAGGCATCGGCGATGCCGATGCAGAGACATCGCTGATGCGAACATGGTATTCATACTCCCATCGGAGTTTCGTGTCTAAGCGACGAGGAAGTTTCAGTGGCTCAATTTGACTGCGGTCCACGACCGGTTATCTTTGAAAAGCCACGATAGAAGCTGGCATCCGAAAGCCCATACTTGAGGGTTACATCAATGGGCAGCCTGTCACAAGATGTTGGTTGATACCGTAGCGGCAACAACATAATGCCGTATTCCATGCTACGTCGTTTGGGACATTCCAGCGACGATCCTGATCAAGACCAACATCACATTAAGCGACTTCAACCCGTCAGAAGCGAAAGGTGTTCTGAATGTAGAACTTACTGTAGGCCGAAGACCATACCCATCTTCATCGTTGACAGAAAAGCAATTACGTCCTATTGGGAAGGGATTGATTCATGCTAACCGTTGCATCCCGTCCACAATGCACCAATGCATCATACAATGGGATGGAGATGAGGTGGAAGTCGTTCAAGCGGATGACTCGATCGAGATATCATTAGCTGCTATGAGCGTGTGGGAAGGATGACCAAGAGCCGCTCTCCTGAATCAGCCAGAGGGTTGTGAGCGCATCGAAGCTTCGAAAATGGGGTAAGGCTGGTTTTATCCACCGGCCTAACGGAGTAGCAAGTTCAAGACATTGGACACACGTGGCAAGGCCGATCCCTGAGATCGGCCCGCAAAAAATGAAAAGCAGAGGATCTCATCTCCAACATGCCACGTAGCTACAATGGGAATCCAAGAAGTTGCAAATCATCGCCAAAGCCTTGCAAGAAAGGAGGCCGATTCCCGCAATCGGCCAAAATTATCCTCAACATACCTTGTCTGCGTTCAGCATTGATCCAACAGATGCCTGAAGAGCCGATGCCATCAATTACTTGAGAGAATCGGCTCGGGGGGCACATGGATAGATGAGATACGAGGATACGGAGCTGGGAACGGATGTCAAATGTCCAGCAGAGCAGTTCAAGTATGGGGGCCGATACGTAAACAAATCGGCCATAAAAAATTCCAAGCTGGGAACGGATGTCAAATGTCCAGCAGAGCAGTTCAAGTATGGGGGCCGATACGTAAACAGATCGGCCATAAAAAATCGAAAATACAGAAATTTTTTAGCACAGCCGATGCATAGACATCGACTTAAGGATTAAAAGCCGAAGCCTAATGGAGCAGTAATCAGTGGAGTTGTTGTTGGCTTCGTTGGCAAACCTTCGCGGTCCAGCAGCGCTAGCAGAAGCGGCAGACATGTGTCGGCGATATCGGTTGGGGCAAGTTTGAGGGATCACGACCCTGATCAGCCGCAGGAGCAGCACGAACATGCAGTGCAGCGTAAGGGTGAGCCCGACGAAGGGGCATGTCTCTGCTAACACCAGGAGGACAGTCGATGATGAAGCAATCGGCTATGGCATTTTTTCTGCTTAAGGTTTGGCTATGACTTGGTCGGCGTTACTGTCAAAGGTTGTTGGGACCAAAGTGGGGAGAGCATCAGGAAGCATCCTCACTAGGAGCTGCATTAACCTGCCAAAGATAATGAGCTAATCTGATCAGGGCGCAGGACTTGAGCGGGAGAAGCTCGGGGGCAGTTTGCCCTGAAGGATCCTTTGCTAAAGGAAGCCGATTTTTTCGGAATCAGCCGGCTCTGCATCGCTTGTCCGAGGAATGGTGTTGATGTCGCAAAATATCAGTTTCCGCATACAAGTCAATTGAGCGACAAGCCTAGAGCTCTATCGAAGACACTGCCCAAAACCAGATTACCAGCCCACGTTGTTGGGCCTCCAAGAGCAAGGTTTGTAGAAGAAGAAAGCAAGTTTCCTTAAGTGGATTACCCAAGGTTTATCGAACTCGTGGAGGAAGAGGTCAAAGATATCCCTCTCATGCAACCCTGCAACCACAAAGCAAGAAGTCTCTTTGTGTCCCCAACACACCTAATAGGTGCACTAGTTCGGCTAGATAGTGAAATACAGTGGTATGAATAAGTATGAGCAAAGTAGGTACGGCGCCGTAAAATAGCCCTGGCGTGCGCTGATGGTAGTAATATTGTAGGAAGTAAATGCAGTAGTAACGCAGCAATAGTAATTCAAGAAATAAAAGAACAAGCAAATATAGCAGTATTTAGGAACAAGGCCTAGGGATTAGACTTTCACTAGTGGGACACTCTCAACTTGATCACATAACAGAATAGATAAATACTCTACACTTCTGTTGGATGATGAACACATTGCGTAGGATTACACGCCCTCAATGCTGGAGTTAACAAGCTCCACAATTCAATGTTCATATTTAAATAACCTTAGAGTGCATGAAAGATCGACATGACTAAACCAAGTACTATCATAGCATGCACACTGTCACCTTCACTCTGCAGGAGGAATAGATCACATCAATAATACCATCATAGCAATAAAACTTCATAATCTACAAGAGATCATAATCTTAGCCTACGCCAAGTACTAACACGAGTGCACACACCGTCACCATTACACTGCGTGGAGGAATAAAACTACTTTAATAACATCACTAGAGTAGCACATAGATAAATTGTGATACAAAACATATTGCAATCATAAAGAGATATAAATAAGCACTTCACTATGCCATTCATAACAGTGAATAAGTATTCGTGAAATATAGCCTAAGAGACCCACACGGTGCACACACGGTCACCTTTACACACGTGGGACAAGGAGCTCCAGAGATCACATAAGTAAAACTCACTTGACTAGCACAATGACATCTAGATTACAAGCATCATCATATGAATCTCAATCATGTAAGGCAGCTCATGAGATTATTGTATTGAAGTACATAGGAGAGAGATGAACCACATAGCTACCGCTACAGCCCCGAGCCTCGATGGAGAACTACTCCCTCCTCATGGGAGCAGCAGCGGTGATGAAGATGGCGGTGGAGATGGCAGCGGTGTCGATGGAGAAGCCTTCCGGGGCACTCCCGTCCTACAGGGTGCCGAAACAGACTCCTGTCCCCGCATCTTGGCTTCGCGATGGCGGCGGCGGAAGGTTTCGCACCGTGGCTTTTCCGTAAGGTTTTCGACGCATGGGCTTTATATAGGCGAAAGGGCAGCGTCGATGGTTTAAGGGGCGACGACATAGGGTCGCGCGGCTGGGGGTGGGCCGCGCCGGCCTATCATCTGGGGCCTGTGTGGCCCCCCTCCGGCGGCTCTCAGTGTGCCGGATGCTTCGGCAAAATAGGAACTCGGGCGTTGATTTCGCTCCAATTCCGAGAATATTTCGTTACTAGGATTTCTGAAACCAAAACACACAGAAAACAGAACTGCACTTCGGCATCTCGTCAATAGATTAGTTCCAGAAAATGCGTAAATACGACATCTAATGTGTATAAAACATGTAGGTATCATCAATAATGTGGCATGGAACTTAAGAAATTATAGATACGTTGGAGACGTATTAGCATCCCCAAGCTTAGTTCTACTCGTCCCGAGCAGGTAAAACGATAACAAAGATAATTTCTTAAGTGACATGCCATCATAATCTTGATCATACTATTGTAAACATATGTAATGAATGCAGCGATCAAAACAATGGTAATGACATGAGTAAACAAGTGAATCATAAAGCAAAGACTTTTCATGAATAGTACTTCAAGACAAGCATAAATAAGTCTTGCATAAGAGTTAACTCATAAAGTAATAAATCAAAGTAAAGGTATTGAAGCAACACAAAGGAAGATTAAGTTTCAGCGGTTGCTTTCAACTTATAACATGTATATCTCATGGATAGTGTCAACATAAAGTAATATAACAAGTGCAATATGCAAGTATGTAGGAATCAATGCACAGCTCACACAAGTGTTTGCTTCAAGGTGGAGGGAGAGGTAAATCGACTCAACAATAAAAGTAAAAGAAAGGTCCTTCAAAGAGGAAAGCATCGATTGCTGTATTTGTGCTAGAGCTTTTATTTTGAAAACATGAAACAATTTTGTCAACGGTAGTAATAAAGCATATGAGTTATGTAAATTATATCTACAAGTTGCAAGCCTCATGCATAGTATACTAATAGTGCCCGCACCTTGTCCTACTTAGCTTGGACTACCGGATCTTTGCAATGCCATGTTTCAACCAAGTGTCACAAAGGTGTACCATGCCGCCTGTACAAAGGTCTAAGGAGAAAGCTCGCATTTTGGATTTCTCGCCTTTGATTATTCTCAACTTAGACATCCATACCGGGACAACATGGACAACAGATAATGGACTCCTCTTAATGCATAAGCATGTAGCAACAATTATTATTCTCATATGAGATTGAGGATATATGTCCAAAACTGAACTTCAACCATGATTCATGGCTTTAGTTAGCGGCCTAATGTTCTTCTCTAACAATTTGCATGCTCCAATCATTAAGGTGATAGATCCTTCGACAAGACGGACATGCATAGCAACTCACATGATATTCAACAATAGTTGATGGCTTTCCCTAAGCATGGTTATCGCACAACAAGCAACTTAATAAAAGATAAAGTGCATAAGTACATATTCGATACTACGATAGTTTTTAAGGCTATTTTGTCCCATGAGCTATATATTGCAAAGGTGAATGATGGAATTTTAAAGGTAGCACTCAAGCAATTTACTTTGGAATGGCAGAGAAATACCATGTAGTAGGTAGGTATGGTGGACACAAATGGCATAGTAGTTGGCTCAAGGATTTGGATGCATGAGAAGTATTCCTCTCGATACAAGGTTTAGGCTAGCAAGGTTATTTGAAGCAAACTCAAGGATGAACCGGTGCAGCAAAACTTACATAAAAGACATATTGTAAACATTATAAAACTCTACACCGTCTTCCTTGTTATTCAAAACTCAATACTAGAAATTATCTAGACCTTAGAGAGACCAGTTATGCAAACCAAATTTTAGCATGCTCTATGTATTTCTTCACTAATAGGTGCAAAGCATATGATGCAAGAGCTTAAACATGAGCACACCAATCGCCAAGTATCAAATTATTCAAGACATTCTACCAATTACTACATGTAGCATTTTTCCAATTCCAACCATATAACAATTTAACGAAGAGGAAACTTTGCCATGAATATTATGAGCTAGAACACATGTGTTCATACGAACCAGCGAGCGTGTCTCTCTCCCACACAAGGATGAACTTATTCAGAGAACTAAGATAACAAAACAAAAATAAAAGCACACATACGCTCCAAGTAAAGTACATAAGATGTGATCGAATAAAAATATAGTTTCAAGAGAAGGAACTCGATACTTTGTCGATGAAGAAGGGGATGCCTTGGGAATCCTCAAGCTTAGATGCTTGAGTCTTCTTGAAATATGCAGGGTGAACCACGGGGGCTTAGAGCTTTCACCCTCTTGATCATAGTATATCATACTCCTCTCTTGACCCTTGAAAACTTCCTTCACACCAAACTTCAAGCAAACTCATTAGATGGTTAGTGCACAATAAAAATTTACATGTTCAGAGGTGACACAATCATTCTTTACACTTCTGGACATTGCATAAAGCTACTGGACATTAATGGATCAAAGAAATTCATCCAACATAGCAAAAGAGGCAATGCGAAATAAAAGGCAGAATCTGTCAAACAGAACAGTTCGTAAAGACGAATTTTAAAATGGCATCAGACTTGCTCAAATGGAAAAACTCAAAACTAATGAAAGTTGCGTACATATCTGAGGATCACTCACGTAAATTGGCATAATTTTTTAAGTTACCTACAGAGAATTAGGCCCAGATTCGTGACAGCAAAGAATCTGTCTCTGCGCAGTAATCCAAATCTAGTATGAACCTTACTATAGAGACTTTACTTGGCACAACAATGCAACAAAACTAAGATAAGGAGAGGTTGCTACAGTAATAACAACTTCCAAGAAACAAATATAAAACAAAGTACTGTAGTAAAAAACACATGGGTTATCTCCCAAGAAGTTCTTTCTTTATAGCCATTAAGATGGGCTCATCAGTTTTAATGATGCACTCGCAAGAAATAGGAGTTGAAGCAAAAGAGAGCATCAAGAGGCAAATTCAAAACACATTTAAGTCTAACATGCTTCCTATGCATAGGAATCTTGTAAATAAACAAGTTCATGAAGAGCAAAGTAACAAGCATAGAAGATAAAACAAGTGTAGCTTCTTTCAGCACATAGAGAGGTGTTTTAGTAACATGAAATTTTACAACCATATTTTCTCTCATAATAACTTTCAGTAGCAACATGAGCAAACTCAACAATATAACTATCACATAAAGCATTCTTATCATGAGTCTCATGCATAAAATTACTCTCCACATAGGCATAATCAATTTTGTTAGTTGTAGTGGGAGCAAATTCAACAAAGTAGTTATCATTATTATTCTCATCATCAAATATAGGAGGCATAGTATCATCAAAGTAAATTTTCTCCTCAATGCTTGGGGACTAAAAATATCATGCTCATCAAAACCAGCTTCCCAAGCTTAGAATTTTCCATATCATTAGCAACAATGGTGTTCAAAGCGTTCATACTAATATCATTGCTACTAGCATGCCAATAAGATTTCATAGGTTTTTTAATTTTCGCATCAAAAAATCCATGTCTTAACTCAGGAAATAGAATAAGAAGCTCATTGTTACTTTCCATTATGCTTAACTAGTGTAAACAAGAAACCAAAAGATGCAATTGCAGGATCTAAAGGAAATAGCTTCGAGTACTTCATAACGGCGCCGGAAAATAGCTTAGTAGCAGAGATCCGGAGTGTGAGTACCTTTACCTTTCCTCCCCGGCAACGGCGCCGCAAAGTGCTTGATGTCTACGGTGCTTCTATTCTTGTAGACAGGTTGGGCCTCCAAGAGCAGAGGTTTGTAGAACAAGCAGCAAGTTTCCCTAAGTGGATTACCCAAGGTTTATCGAACTCAGGAGGAAGAGGTCAAAGATATCACTCTCATGCAACCCCGCAACCACAAAGCAAGAAGTCTCTGTGTCCCCAACACACCTAATAGGTGCACTAGTTCGGCGAAGAGATAGTGAAACATGTGGTATGAATAAGTATGAGCAGTAGTACGGCGCCAGAAATAGCTTTCTGGCGTGCAATTGATGGTAGTAATATTGTAGGAAGTAAACAAGTAGTAACGCAGCAGCAGAGTAATTCAAGAAAACAAGAATAAGCAATGATAGCGTATTTAGGAACAAGGCCCAGGATTAGACTTTCACTAGTGGACACTCTCAACTTGATCACATAACAAATAGATAAATGCATACTCTCACTCTCTTGTTGGATGATGAACACATTGCGTAGGATTACACGAACCCTCAATGCCGGAGTTAACAAGCTCCACAATTCAATGTTCATATTTAAATAACCTTAGAGTGCATGAAAGATCGACATGACTAAACCAAGTACTATCATAGCATGCACACTGTCACCTTCACGCCAGGTAGGAGGAATAGATCACATCAATACCATCATAGCAATAATTAACTTCATAATCTACAAGAGATCATAATCATAGCCTACGCCAAGTACTAACACGAGTGCACACACCGTCACCATTACACCGTGAGAGGAATAAAACTACTTTAATAACATCACTAGAGTAGCACATAGATAAATTGTGATACAAAACATATTGCAATCATAAAGAGATATAAATAAGCACTTCACTATGCCATTCATAACAGTGAATAAGTATTCTGTGAAATATAGCCTAAGAGACCCACACGGTGCACACACCGTCACCTTTACACACGTGGGACAAGGAGTCTCCGGAGATCACATAAGTAAAACTCACTTGACTAGCACAATGACATCTAGATTACAAGCATCATCATATGAATCTCAATCATGTAAGGCAGCTCATGAGATTATTGTATTGAAGTACATAGGAGAGAGATGAACCACATAGCTACCGGTACAGCTCCCGAGCCTCGATGGAGAACTACTCCCCTCCTCATGGGAGGAGCAGCGGTGATGAAGATGGCAGAGATGGCAGTGTCGATGGAGAAGCCTTCCCGGGGGCACTCCCCGCTCCGGCAGGGTGCCGGAACAGAGACCTCCGTCCCCAGATCTTGGCTTCGCGATGGCGGCGGCTCCCGAAGGCTTCGCGTACCGTGGCTTATTCCCAGGGTTTTCGACGCAGGCTTTATATAGGCGAAAGGGCAAGGCGTGGTCGAAGGGGCGACGACACCATAGGGTCGCGCGCCAGGGGTGGGCCGCGCGGCCTATCATCCTGGGCCTGTGTGCCCCTCGGCGGCTCTCGTGTGTTCGGATGCTTCCGGGCAAAATAGGAACCCTGGCGTTGATTTCGTCCAATTCCGAGAATATTTCGTTACTAGGATTTCGAAACCAAACAGCAAAACAGGAACTGCACTTCGGCATCTCGTCAATAGGTTAGTTCCAGAAAATGCGTAAATACGACATCTAATGTGTATAAAACATGTAGGTATCATCAATAATGTGGCATGGAACATAAGAAATTATAGATACGTTGGAGACGTATCAGACACCTGCCCAAAACCAGATTACCAGCCTGCTGGGTTGGTGGGTAAGAGTCATGACCCTGCTTGAGGTGTCTCATGGTGCAAAGCCGATGCACAGCCATCGACTCTAGTACAAGTGCTCAAAATTGCCTCGTTGCCAGTTTGCTGCAGGAGAGAGTTGGTATCCGAGACAGCCTGTTGCTCATTGAGCTATGGATGATCATCTGAAGTATCGGCTGACAATGGAAGAAAGGTGATCGGCTGGTTGGCCCTGCGCGATATCTCTTTCAGACGTGATCAAGCCCAGGATTGTTTGTCCAAATTACGGGTGATCGTCACTGTTTTCACCTCGTCTGAGGCTCGGGGGGCAGCTGGCCTCGTGGACGCTTTGTTCTTAGAAGCCGATTGGAGAGTCATCGGCTGATCCTGCAGACATTGATTGGTTGGGCATTGACCAAATTCACGATCACTCCGATGTCAAAAGGAGGAAGAGTGGATCATGGGGGGAGCTGTGTTACCCTGGGAAGTCAAGGCAGGATCAAGGCGGGTCACGTTTCAGAATGATCTAACTGCTGAAGAATACGCAGCCCTGATAAGCGATAGCATTGAGGATGCGACGGAGCTTAGGCTATGGTCACTCGAGAAGATCAAGGAGAACAAAGCCAAGGTAGCTCGGGCATATAATAAGAAGGTGAAGCCAAAAGAATTCCAAGTTGGTGATTTGGTATGGGAAGCTGTACTGCCATTGGGGACAAGGGATAAAGAGTATGGGAAATGGTCTCCGAATTGGCATGGCCCGTATAAAGTTGTCCAAGTCCTGAAGGGGAATGCGTACATGCTCGAGATGTTGATGGCGTGAAATTCCCGGTAGCCGTCAACGTCCAGCATGTAAAGAAATATTTCCCAAGTATGTGGGATGATATATAGTAAAGATATGGAGGCCGATACACAAATCGGCCAGTAAAAAAGAAAAAAAAAGAAAATGGGTAAATGGGGGCCGATTATATGAAATCGGCCGGTAAAAAAATAAAGGGTAAAAATCAGGCGCATCTCGCCTGCAATCGCGTTTGGAATGCAGGCCGACGCTGTGCCATCGGCTTCTTGAGCAGTGACTTCATTGGACGAATCGGCCAAGTTGACAATAAAAGCAAAGGTTATGTAGAGAAATTTTCTTCATTAATAAGAAAGGATCTTTACAAGGAAGAGTCGATTGCTCAAGAAAGGAAGAACAAAAGAAGAGCCGATTGCTCAGAATTGCTAATCCCACAGCTAATCGTAGCTGGCCTCATCGCGCTCGGAGCCGCCATCGCACTGCTTCCGGGAGACTTCTTCGTCGTCGTCGCCAGTCCTCACCAAGCCTCTTCTTCCTCGTCATCATCATCATTCTCACCGTCCGCCCAACTGCGGAAGCACCCTCGTCGGCGGATATCCGGCGGAAGAGGAGGAATCATCTTCCTCCTCCTTCTTCTCCTTCCTCGTCATCATCATCGCCCGCCGTCCGCCCACATGCGGAGCCGCTTGCTGCGGGTGCTCGGAGGAGGGGGCCTCTTCTTTCTTCACCGGTTCTTCCTTCTTGTTGAGGAGGTTGCCCCGGAATGAGTCGCCTCTCATTCTTCCGGCGGAGCTTGGAGGAGAGATCTGAGGAGGTAGAGGAAGACGAAGACATTGCTGCAATGGAAGAGGGTTTTTTGGTGTTGGTGGACAGAACAGCAAGGGGATGAAGTGGCGAACCGTTTGGCACAGATAAATAAAGGGGATGCAGTGAAGATTTAATGCCATGACGGTTCTCGAAGATGTGATGCCAAAGCCGTCCAATCGTGCAGAGAAGTTGGGAAGGCAAGAGTCATGATGAAGAATACTGCGACGGTTCTGCTCCGCCACGACATGACCCTTCGCGAGGAAACAGATGGTTTTGATATTATCATTACCAAAACCAGGGGGCATGTTACCACCCGATTTTGGCCAAATCAGGAGGTGGGCCGTAAGTGAAGATGGGCTTGAAGGACATACGCGTGGAGCATCTTCGAAGCGGCCTTGCGCTGAGAGTTTGGGCCAAGTTGCCCATGTATCCGTAACATATTAGATCGTATTGTAATTTAGAATTAAGAGATAGAGTCCGGCCCGTGCACGGTTAGGTGCACGCCTCAATTAAAAGTCTCTTGGACTATAAATATGTATCTAGGGTTATCAAAAGGAGGACAATCATCGTTCAACCAACACAATCAGGCGCATCGCCACCCCTTCTCTTCGAGGGTTTCTCCTGGAGCATGCTGCCTAGATCGCATCTAGCGATCTAGGCAGCACGTTTATTCACAACCTTGTACTGCTCGTGCTGAAGCCTTGTTGATGACGAGCAGTACTATTTATCCTTAGGTGTTTAGGGGCTTGCATTGATGCTTTCACGTGCATATCGCGTGGCAATGTCGTCCCTCACTTAGCTGCCCTTACGTCTACCCAGACGTAAGGGCAGCATCTTACTTATTCATTACTTAGTAGATCCGATCCGTTATAGTTGCTCCTTGCTACGCAAGGATTAGTTTAATATCTGCATAGTTAGGCCTTATGTTGGGGTCGGAGGATCCGGTGGTGCGTTAGGTGTTGTTTACATGTCCTCATGCGAGGGATGTTCCGGGATCAACGTTATGTTGGTTTTTAGGCCTCTCGGGGTAGTTTGCATCGCCTCTCGTAGCTGCTAGCCCCGATCGCACGTAGGACGTTCCGATTATGCGGTGAAAACCCTAAACTGTCGTGGATCGCTTCAGCTTTGTCCCGATGCCAGATCCCCATGCCACCGCAACCAACGTGAACATGGGGTGATCGGCTCCTTGAGCCGATCCACATGGAAACCCGAGAGCCGATAGGGCTCGTATTTAATGTTTACGTTTCTACCAGGAACAACCGAAGCACTAACACCTTCCTGATCAGGTTCAGGGTGGCACGCCCTAGCAACCGCCGGGACGTTGGCCGAAGATTTACTGGACGCGAGGTGCTGTGGATCCACTAAGCGGCCCTGGGAGCTTCCCGGCTCTTCGTGTTGCTTAACCAACGCCCGTCGGGGGGTTTTGGAGGGTAACAGTAAGTGAGTAAGGATAGGAGTGGTACACGCGCGCTCCTCCTCCTCCTCCTCGCTCGACACGACACGACACGACACGACACGACACGCGCTCGTGGTGAGTGGATTGAGTCTCGAGACGAGACTTTCCTTTTTTTTGCAGCTCAGGAAAACGGGCGACGTTCGTGCGATGTGGGCCACTCTCGAGTTAGGGTTTCCACCTCTCTTCCGTCCAAGTCGGGCGTACCGTCGTCTTCAAAGCCGTCTACTTCGACCCGTCGTTCCCATCGTCAACAACGTTATCGCGCGATTATCTCGTTTACACCGCCACCGCAACCTCCATCGATCGGTACGTGCTGCATATCTCGGATCTGCTAGCATGGATGTTGTACCGTTTGCACTGCTACTATTCATGTTGATTAATGCATCTAGTATGTTCGAGTTTCACATGTTAGTAGTTGATGTCGTCATGTTCAATATTCTAAAATTAATCATTAAAATTATGCCTAATTATCCAACAATAATCTCATACTATCAAGCCTATTCACTGCTGTAGATTTCGTAGACCACAGCTACCAATGGCACTGCAACATTTTTTTTGTGGATTTTGCATGCATGATTTTTTTCTTGACATAATACAGCATGGAGTGGTACTTTTTTTTTGTCTCTAAGGAGGAACTAAATGATATTTCCATGTTTGTTTCTTTCCTTTTTGCTTTTTTTTGCATTCCATATTTTCAGGGATATATTACATTTGGTTGATGGATAGTGAAAGTATGTTAAATAAACTTTAGCCAAAAGTAGATTGATTTCAGCAAGGTCAACCCACAACATTCCCACGCCGTAAAACTATCCAAAGGGGGAATGTTTTCATCGTATGTCGTAAAAAAATTAGTCCTATGACAACTACCCCAATCGCCCAATTCAATTCGTGTGCCCTCCCCTTACCCGACCTAACCACTTTCTCCTTGGTTTAGGTCTTGATGTCACACGATTTTCCTACTAGAACCCTCTAATGTAAAACATGGTGTCGTCTTCCCCATTTGTTTACCACAATGTCAACCATCTCGCCGACCAAGTACACAAAGGCAACAAGGCAAGCAGCGGGGTCCCCAAGCTAAGTGTCATCATTGCCAATCCACTTTCGGATCCGTTTACTTGAGATGGAGCATAGCTCATGCCATGTTGTATCCTTCTACAATAGCAACGTCTGAGCAATTTGTTAATTAAACTGAATAAAATTTATACTAAAACTTTATAGTTTTTATTTTTTTCAGCATTTTATAGTCTTAAAAATATGATTTTTTTATTTTTCTCAGTTAACCACATGTATAGCAATGTTGCAGAATATTGTCATTATGCTCTTTGTAATGAGTATCAATGAAAACACAATATTGTAATGGTAATTTAGTATGTATTTTTGAGAAAAGTATATTCATGAGATACTTTTGTAAAATTCTTAATCTATATAATGTATAAGTATTGATCGTAAAGATCTCTAAAGAATATATATCTTAGTAGCAGTTCCTAGTGTTTAATTAAGTAAGTATATTTATAGAAAATTTTGGAATATAACCAATGGCATCACTTTTTGCTCTTCTCCGTGGTGAAAGGTGTGTGACATGTAAGATTTAACTATGTGTGCATGTTCTGTGCTTGATATTCAAACATAACTGCTTACACTAATCACCAACGAACATAAAATTGTGTGGTGCATATATATACATTATTATAGTACGCGATGCAGTATCATTTTTAATAAATTTTAAAATCAGATATTGTTGGAAATCAGAAAGCTTGACATTTGCATGACAATGTCAGCATTTCAAGTAGTGGTGAAATCACAAAGCCTAGTATTTCATCAGATATAGGAGCTCCTCTACGGTGGTCTGGACCTCTAAAACGACTGCATGTTGCTCCAGCAATTGGTAGCTTGTTTCTATTGACCATACTCTTATTAGTCGATGATGCCACGGTTATATGTTTTTTTCGGATGGATATGCAATAACGTTTGATGTGGCATGTCTAGTGTTCAAGTGTACTACACTATGTGACTACGTGTTAATGTTGCCATGATCATAGTTATATTCTGTTTTATTTTACATCGAAAAAAAGAACTAGTTGTTCGATGTAGGAGGAACCATCATATAAAATAATGCATAACTACTTGCTCTGGCTGGCAGGAACCATGTAAAATAATGCGCAACCTTGGTTTACTATGTAAACATGGATCATTTGGTGAGGCGTGTCAAAAAATTCAGGATTTTGAAGCCAAAGAAAACATAAGAGGCCAGTGGATGGACGGAGCCTGGAATGGATAAGGACGAAATGGCTCGCCACGTCGTGTTGTTTCATCCCGTCTTCGTGACATATTTTTCCATGGGACGAAGGCACACCACTGTGTTTAGTTGGCTCGTTGTTGTTGGGTTGGTGGACGGCCTCGTGGCCGGATGGTGGAGCTGAGCTAGCAAGCTCGCCGTGCAAGCCCAGGACACGCCTAATGCTTTGAGTCTTTTTTTTGCGAAACGTGGCATAGGTAGATGTTCACAAATTCAGACATAGGGTCTCACCATTTAGAACACACACACATCATAGCTCTATAAACATCTTCAAGAGATTGATTCTTAAAGACTAATTTGACGGATCTCGAGATTGACGGATTCATCACCACAGATATCTCGCTATAGACACGAATGTCGCCTTCCATCCAAACAATATTCCATCTTTCTATGACTTACCAAAACTGTTGGGCCAGAGGCACCCGCTCTTAACCAACTGGCCACAAGTTACTTATCGGGTCGTGTTGCTTTTCAAACGGCCAAGTCATCATGGTAACCTAGAGATAGCTAACTGTACATGCTCTTCATTAACCGACTCTCTGGTACTCCAAAAAGTTCAGAGAAGGTGGTTCCAGTGGTTGGTTACAGTTTTGCAGATCTTGCAACAAGTGGAAGTTGGGTTACCCTACCCAAAAAGCAACACCGTTCGTTGACATGAAAGTTGATTAATTCAAACACGATACCTTAGTTTTTGATCTTGCCGCAACGAACTGATCGATCAAGTCTTCGTTAATATTAGTTGCTCCACATACACGACCTTCTCCTGTAGCAACGAACTGATCGATCAAGGCTTTGCAGCAGCAGCCGGCCTGTAGCCCAGCGGGTCGGCACTCGCTGTGTGGGGAGCTTCGAGTGACGTTGCAGCCGGCGTCATCGCCTTCTCACGTACGCCCTAGTCGCTGCGACGAGCCTCAGGCGGAGGAGGTGGCCGGGCAGGGGAGGAGCTCCAGCCGGCCCTCCACTCCCATTTCGACTGGGGGCGCTGAGGTGTTGCGGTTGGGTTCGGTGGAGGGGGCTTCTACACCATCTACCCCTCCATCGTCTTCGTCTACATCAGCTTCAGGGTCGCCGTCTTCACCTACCTTGGCGCAGGGCTCGGGATCTTCTTCACCTAGCCCGAGTACTCCCCCGCCAGCTGCCGCCGTACAGCATCTTCGTCCCACGAGTCCTCCACCGGTTGCTCAGCCAACGGTGAGGAGGAGTGGGAGGTATGCTTTGGTGGAGGACGGTGCGGGTGCTACGGATGAGGACGTGATGCAGAGGGCTATGCGGTGCAAGGCGGAGATAAACCTAGACACGGCAGGTCATCTACAGATGTACAGGTATTCTCCGTTCACTCTTCAGCGCTGGAGAACCGAGACCTATTTACGGAGGTCTGTACACGGTTGGAGGCTACGGCGAGAGATACTTTTTTCCTACACATGGGTGGCAGCATAGTCTACGGATAGCAGTCACATTCACCCTTTGGTTATATGATTCATCGTTTTTATATATTTCGCCAGATACTTTTTCAGATACTCGGCTGTATGACCATAAGCAAAGTGCTTATCAAAAGTAATAAAGCATCCTTTATCGAAAAACACGACCTTCTCCTTTCCCTGCTTCCCCAGTGTACCTGGATTGATCGATATACAATTATTCATAGATAAAGCAGCAACGAGATACACATGACTTTTCCAAGGTGACAAGCCCACGTATGTACCTTAATTTCATCTGCCGCTTTCAAAGAACAGCTGTTACCTGTTAGCATACATTTCCTCTTACAAACTCTCGTCATGTCGCTCTAAAGCCCGACCCGATCAACACTGTTTGCGTCATTGTGTGGCGTGGCAAATAGCCAACGGGCCAACTCCTCAACGGATTCTAGAACGCCGGGGCTTTTCTATATATCTTCAGCGATCTAGCGTGACAGAGCAGCCTCCTGCCGGTCGCCGTCGGCATAAAATCCACCCAACCCCGGCCGTCCCAGCCATCTAGATCGATGTTATAATTAAGGTTTTTTCTCGGTAGGCAAAACATATCCGTGGGTGATGGTATTTTTGGCATTTCAGAAATACCGTAAATACCGGTCAAATACCGGCCGAGATTTTTAAATCAATTTACTATTTCGTTGAGAATTTATCAAAAAATAGATATAAGCAAATTACTTAAATACTGAAATTTTTTGTCCGGTATTATTTTTCAGGTGGTAACAGGTAAAACCGGATTCTGCCGAAATATTGGAAATATATACCGGCCAAGAAAAAAAACCATGGTCATAATTCAGAAGAAATGTCCACCTTTGGCGGCAATTGATGTACTTTTCGGCCCCTTTCCCCGCGTAATCCTCCATATGATCCATCTCGGCTCACGTACCAACTCAGCGGTCACTACTTAGTTAGTCATCATTAATTAATCGTTGATTCATGATTAAGGCTGGTCATAGTGGGGAGTTACTTAGACTAGTAACATATGCCATGTTACTAGTCTAGGTTACCACCTTCATAGTGGGTAGTAACTTATATGTGGTGTCATGCATTGTATCATTTATTATGTTGTAGACTCATCTTGAGGTGTTTATGGTAACATAGCTAGTTACCACCTCACTCTCTTTCTTCATTTATTAGCATGCCATGTCACCAAAATGCATTGAGATGTGTGATGTTACTAGCTATGTTACTCCCACTATGAGCAGTCTAAATGCATTTTGTAATTTGGTGCATCGGTTTTGCCCCTAGCAGAGAGCTGAACTATCCACCTGTCAGTTTTTTTTGCTTTGCTAAGTGCACATACCGTGCACACTGGAGAAAAACCAAACTCAAATCTTTTTTTATATTGACAAACCAAAGTTATCGAGTTAGGAGGGTGGTTGTACCCCCAGCCCACCAAAGTTCAAATCCTCGGTTTGACATCTATGTGTCTCATAAAGGGAGAATATTTATTCAGTGGGAGGTGATATTCCCGTCGAGAGCGAGACACCTATGGAGACATCGTTAATTTCAAGATTCAATCCGCCGGCTCAGTCTTCCGGAGATGCTGGTAGGGGTAGGGTGTGCGTGTATGCGTTCATAGATGTGAATGTATGCGCGTGTATGTGCGCATCTAGTTTATACTATGTTTCTCAAAAAAAAAAAAAACAGGCCTTGGAGATGACCAACATATGTTTTTCGCAATATATCCCAACACAACTATTCATTTGTTGACACCTGAAGGTAAATAGCCCATAAGAGATCGTTTGGCACCCATCATACCATTTTATTTTGTAGAAATCAAATGGTACGACATTGATGATATCATTTATTTGGAAAATTCACAAAAATGACAGGGTATAAAAAGAAATTAAGGTTAGGCATATGAGCTGAAAACCATGGAATTTATGATTTCCGTAACCTATGCCGTGCCAGCCAAATAAGTTGATTGTTGGAATCACAAGTAAATTCCTTGATTACAACCTCAAATGTTGCTAGCCAGATGAGCTATAACAGTTTTGATAAGATCATTGGTCTAAGTTTTCGACCTAAAACTTCTTGACTATGATACCATATCAATGTCATTAACAAACCAGCTATGAGCGGATCTGGCGGGGACCGGGAGCCATGTCAACCCTTTTTTTTTAAAAAAAAGGCTAATTTAGGAATGAAAATCGTACACAATTCTTGTAGGATTCATTTGAATCAGATAAGGCCTGAATTATGCGTGCGTTCTTCAGGAAAGTGAGAGGCGTGCAACATCTGGCGGGACAGGAACGACACGTCGCATCGCCTCGTGTCTCGTCATAAAATTCAGGCTGTTGAAAGTGTTGATCCATGCGAGGAGGAGGCTCGGACGCACGGACGGAGAGAAGGGGGACGAGGGGGCTTAGCCACCCCCATGGTTTGGATTTTATAAAGAGCACCACTCACTAGAGCTCTAATTTCTTGCTCATTTAGGTAACTCTGCCCCCTCATCAACTTTACAACACCAATTTGCCTCCTTCAAGGTGGGAAGCTGGCTCCGTCCCTGCTCGGACGCAAACACAAGAGGCGATCAGATCGGGCGGATGTGGTGGACGGATGGATGGAGCGTGGGATGAAGAAGGACGAAATGACTCGCCGCGTCTCGTCATCATGTTGTCCCTTTTCCATGCCATATTTTCCATGGATGTACACCACTGGGTTTGGTGGGTCGACGGCCTCGTGGGTCGTGGCTGAATGGTGGTGTCTCGGTCTTGGGCGAGCAGCGAGGACGCACCTACTGCTACTGCCTCGAGTCGCCTTCTTCTTCCCAAAAACGGCGAAGTCGTCATGCATGGTTGCTTGCAAATAGCAAACTGTACCGCCCTTCATTAACCGATTCTGCAGTACGTACGTACTCCAAAAAGTTGAGAAACGATGTTTCAAGAGGGTTCTGCAGATCTTGCAAGTGGAAGGTGGGTTACCTACTTGAAAAGCAACACTGCAAGCTCGTTGACATGAAATTTGCTTGATTCACAAACTAACCATTTTTCACCGATCCAACCACAACAAACTGATCGAGTCTACGTCATGACTAGCTAGCTGCCTACACATAGACAGACAAGAAGATGTTAATTAGCATGCATATCTTCATCCTCTTACATATTTGTCCGACCCGATCAACACCGTTTTGTGTGGCAAATGGCAAAAGGGCATACTCTTCAACGGGTTCTAGAACGCCGAGGCTTTTGTATACATCTCCCGCGATCTACCGTGACAAGAGCAGCCTCCAGCCGGTCGCCGTCGGCATAAAATCGACCCAACCCCAGCCCGTCCCCATCACCTTTCGACGTCAAGAGAAATGTCCACCGTTGGCGGGAATTGACGTGCTTTTCGGCCGGACATTTTCCTCCACGTGATCTTCGTTGCTTCATCCATCTCCTCGGTCACTACTTAGTTGGCCGTCTTTAATTATTTGCTGATGGATGATTAAATGTACTCTACTTGTAATAGCAGTCCTGCTCAGGACACAAAGGTGAATTCTCTACTCCATTAGACCTTGTTTGGTACTAGACTATTATGGGGATTAGTGGGGATAATACACTAGAGTATTGGGTGAAACCACTGCCGTCATTCAATTCCCACATAATTCCATCCCATGATATTCAACATTATTGCAGATATGTTGGTTATCCTAATTGGAAGAGCAAAGGATGATGGCCAGATCGGAGGTCTAATCCCTTATCTTGCTGATGGAGTAATTTCCAAACAGCAATATGCCGATGATACTGTACTTTTCATGGAGCATGATTTTGAAAAAGCTATTAATATGAAACTAATATTACGATTCTTCGAAGAATTGTCATGGTTGAAAATAAATTTTCACAAAAGTGAGATTTTCTTTTTTGGTAGGGCTAAGGAAGAGGAAGAGCAATACAAACATGTGTTTGGTTGTGAATCCGGTTTTGTTGCCCGCTAGGTATTTAGGCATACCAATTCATTATAGAAAGCTTAAAAATTCTGAATGGAACCCTATTGAAAGCCATTTCGAAAGAAAATTGGGATGTTGGGCTGGTAAAATGATATCATATGGGGATCGCCTCGTATTGATCAATTCCGTTCTTACTAGTTTATCAATGTTTATGTTATCTTTTTTTGACATACCTAAAGGGGTAAGAAAGAGATTAGATTTTTTCGATCACGTTTCTTTTGGCAATGTGAGGAAAATAAAAAAGAAATATCGGTTAACTAGGTGGAATGTGATTTGTAGACCTAAGGACCAAGGTGGTCTTGGCGTTGAAGTACTAAGAGATTAAAAAATTTTGTCTTCTTAGTAAATGGCTTTATAAGCTTCTTTCTGAAGAAGGATTATGGCAGCAACTGTTAAAAAACAAATATCTTTCGCAAAAGACTTTGGCTGAAGTTCAAAGTAAGCCAACTCACCCTTCTGGAAGGGATTAATGAAAGTTAAGGGGGAATTTTTTAATAGAGGGAGTTCTAAAGTTGGCTCAAGAGAAGGTGTCCGCTTCTGGGAAGATATATGGCTTGGAGAGCAAACCCTCGCACCCCAATACCCATATCTTTATAACATAGTTTATCATAAACATGATACGGTGGCAAATGTTATGAGTTCGGTTCCGTTAAATATTGGTTTTTGGAGGCAACTTTTGGGTAATAGATGTGATCAATGGGTACATTTATGTCAAAGATTGATGGAGATAAATTTAAATGAAGAACAAGATAAATTTGTTTGGGGTCTAACATCATCAGGGATTTTCACTGTCAAGTCTATGTATGCTGATATGTTAAACGGTCATACAAGATACCTACACAAATATCTTTGGAAATTAAAAATCCCACTAAATTTTAAAATATTCATGTGGTTCCTGTTGCCTGCCAAAACCCACCGGCGAGCAGTGGTTAAGCAACACGAAGAGCCGGGAGGCTTCCAAGACTGCAGGGGCCCCGGTCCTCGACGTCGTCCGCAAATGTTCCGGCACACGTCCCGGCGGTTGTAGCGTGCCACCCGACCTATACCTGGTCGGAAGGTGCTGGATTGCTTCGATTAGTTTCTGCATGGCACACGTAAACATTAAATACGAGCCCTATCCGTCAGTTGCCCCGGATCGGCTCAAAGAGCCGATCGCCCCATGGCTTACGTCGGGTTAACGATGACATGGGGCTCCCGCTTGATCAATATAAAGTTAATCTAATCTACGACAGTTTAGGGTTTTCACCACATGATCGGAACATCCTGCGCGTAGTTGAGCCTAATAGACACGAAAGATAATGGAAAACTAACCCTAAAAGAGGCCTAAAAACCAACAAGTTAATTCCCGGAACATCCCTCTTAGGACTAACAAACCATACCTTACGCACTACCGGATCGTCCAACCCGTTTGCAAGGCCTAACCATACAGATATTAAACCAATCCTTGAAGAATCAAGAAGCAACTATAACAGATTGGATCTACTAAATAACGAAAAGCAAGGTGTTGCCCTTATACCTAGGTAGGTATAAGGGCAGCTAGATATCGAGGGGCAGCATAGCTAAACAAGCATGTATAAGAAAAACATCCATGCAAGCCCCAAAACACCTATGATAAATAGTGCTACTCGCCATCAACAACTCTTCAAGACGAGCAACACAAGGTAAACGAATAAACGACGCTGCCTAGATCGCAAGATGCGATCTAGGCAGCATGATGCTTACCCGGAAGAAACCCTCGAAGGAAGGGGTGGCGATGCGCCTGATTTGTGTTTGTTGTGAACGTGATTGTCCTCCTTTCTCAAACCATAGATACATATTTATAGTCCAAGGGACTTTCTAATTCTGGCGTGCACCTAACCCACCGGTTAAACTCTATCTAAACTAAGATGCAATCTACTATATTTACAGATACACGGGCAATCTAGCCTAAACTCTTCGCAAGGCCGCTTCAAAGATGCTCCACGCGTATATCCTTCAAGCCCATCTTCACTTACGCCCATCTCCTGATTTGGCCAAATCCGGTGATAACATATGCCCCCCGGTTTTGGTAATGATAATTTCAAACCACTCGCTTTTTCCTTCGAGGTCATGTCGTGGCAGAGCAGAACCGTCCAGATTCTTCATCATGATGCCTTGCCTTCTCAATCTTCAGCACGATTTGACAGTTGTGGCACCACATCCTCGAAAACCGCTTGAGCATTAAATCTCCGCTATATCCCTTTTATTTAGCCGCATCCTGCAGTTCCCTTCGCATTAGCACTCCAAAAACCCTCCTCTGCCATCATGTCTTCTTCTCTTCTTCTTCCTCCTCCGCTTCATCGGGTCTTTCCGTCCAATCCTCCCTCCGCGAGCCGACGCCGGAGTGGGTCCCAATGGCGGACCACATTCGCCGCGCCCTAGAAGACGGGGACGAGGCCAGCCACGACTTCTATGTTTGGTCCGAGACGACAAGTCCTCGACCGATTGGAGAGTGACCTCCGCCTCGCCGAAGGGAAACGAGAGGAGAGCGACGACGATCGCTTCTCCCGGACGACTTCACCTCCTTCGAGGAGGAGGAAGAGGAGGAAGAGAGGAGGAGGACGATACCTCCTCCGACGAGCCGCCGCCAAGCGCCTCGCCCTCGAAACGGCACCGCGGCGGGCACGACGACGCGACGAGGAGGATGAGGACAACGAGGCCCCAGGCGGGCCGCGGCAATACGACGACGAGCCCGCCGGGAGTAGTGCCGACAACGGCGACGACGGCGACGACAAGGGCAGCGACGGCCCATAGATAGGATCCTTAGCATAGGACCAGTAGTTAGTATATGGGGCAATGTATCCCCCGGTTCTTCCTTTTGAGAGCAATCAGCTCTTCTATGTAAGAAATCACATTATTAATGAAGAACTCCCTTTGCCATGAAGAACTTCTTTTGATTTTGCCGATTTCCTTTATGCTAATTTAGCCGATTTCCCCTCATGCTGACTTTGCCGATTTGTCAACTTGGTCAATGCTCAATGAGCCGATGGCAACGCATCAGTTCTTCCCGATAAACTGCGAAAGAGGTCAATTCAGTTATCCCCAAATTTCCAATCGAACAGATCCAACCCACAGCCGCGCGAATTCCAGATTTTGGACTCCAAAACACCTGAGCGTATTGTTCGATTTAACGGCAAAACTCCTGAATTAATGCCTTCAGAGAGCTCTAGGACAGTTACTGAAACAACTTGATGCCGAACCTGATACTTCTGCGAACTGTACCACTTGCCCACAAATTTCCTTGTGATGCTCTGCTTCGTAGCAACAAGATGGCCCAGAGCCTATCAATGATGATGGCTCAATCTTCAAATTCCTCCCACCAGCTCTGGTGGTTCTCTTCTGCAAGAACTCACCACCTTTCGAAAAGGTTGTAATGCAGAGCCAGCCGATTCCAACAAAATCGGCTCCCAAGAGCAAAGAATCTTCAGGGCCAGCTGCCCCCCGAGCCTCAGTCCGGGCTAGAATAGCAGGAGAAAGGTGGGTCAGAAAACTTTGAAGGGTAAAGACCCTCTAGGCTTTAGTAGCATGTTAAGTTCAGTAATCCCGCTCTTGTAGACCTCTACTCGAAGATAATACCAGCGAGAGACGCAGTCCAGCCGACGAGGCTCTCGGGCACTTCTCAAGACATCACCACATAAAACCAACCAGATGTGCCACCATTGGCTTCCAAGAAAAGGTCAACCTCAACCCGCTGCCCCTCCAGCCCATCAAAACAGGGCACCATCTTTGGTGACGGCATTGTGCTTTGCCGCTCAGATCGGCTCACCATCTTTTTCTTGCAGACTGATGAAGCTTCCTGGGGATGCTGATGAAGTTCGATGCCCTCCACACCTCTGGACGCAACAATCTCTAAAGGTGACATCGACCAAGTCGCCACCTTGGCCAAACTCCAGGCAAAAATGCCACGATTGCATCGTATCGGCTGCTCCCATGGTCCTAGGAGAGGTATGCTCCCTTTGTTGGGCTCGCTCTTACCCTGATCTGCATGCTTATGCTGCTCTTGTTGTCTGTCAGGGTTGCCAACCCTCCACAGCATGTGATGAACCAAGTCCCAACATCATCGCTGCCCAACTCAACGCCTCAAAGTTCTGCTTTCTTCACCCACTGAGACATTGATCGAGACTATGAGGAAGTGAAGAACATCCTTGAAGAAAATCCAGCCCCACGTCCCAGTGACGCTGCAGTTGAAGCTCCGGCCAGTCGTGACGTTGCAGTTCAAACTCAGTGGCGCTGCAGTTCAAACTCTGTAATTCTAGAGTCGATGGCTGTGCATCGGCTTTTTATTCTTAAGTCGATGGTTGTGCATCGGCTGTGCTTAAATTTTTTCTATTTTCGATTTTTTATTAGCCGATCGATCGGTCCCGGGTACATACTTCGTGGCCCTGTACCTTCTCTGTGTATGCTCCCGAGCCGAATCCTTCAAGTGATTGAAGATATCGGCTTTCCACCAACTATAAGCCTGTCACACCACTCACCATGCCAAATAGCACGACTAGCAAGTGTGGTGAGCATGATTTTGGCCGATTGCTGAAATCGGCCTCCCTTGCAGTTGTATCGTGTAGTTCATCAGTTCAATAGGGCTATCAATCGGCTCCGCATCTGTAGATCTGACTTTTTGCTGATAAATGTTGGTCGTGGCTTATCCCAGGAACAATGTCCATCTCTTCTAGTTCATCACCGATGTAAACCCATACCCAGCTTTCCATCACCTGCTAAATCCATCAACACAGTGGAAGGCATGTTGAGGCTAATTTTGGCCGGTCGCTAGAATCGGCCTCCTTTTCCATTGCAATGTTTAATGAGGGTTTACCACTTCTTGTTTCTCTGCTATGGCTACGTGACATGCTTGAGGTGAGATCCTTGCTTTTTATTTTCGCCGATCGATCGTCTTGTCACACACGTCCATAGACTTGGATCTTGCTACTCAGGCCAGTGGATAAGACCAGCCTCACCCCATTTTTTGAAGCTTCATGCGCTCACAGCCGTCTGATTGTTTCCAGAGCGCTTCTGGTCGTTTGCTTCCAGATGTTCATGGCGGCAAAGAGATTTCGGATCGAATCATCTGAACAACCTACTTCATCTCCAACCCATTGTATGATGCGATGCATTGTGGATGGAATGCAACAGCTGATGGATCCAATCCCCGGCAGGCAAGTGCTTTTGCCGTCGACGATGAGAACGACGTAGGAATGGTTTTTCGCCGACAAAGTCGTTTCGTGATTGGCTTTGACGCTGGCCGTTGAAATCGCTTAGTGTGATGTTGGTCTTGATCAGATCTTCATTGGAACGTCCCAAACGTTGCAACATGGAGTACGGCATTATATTGACTTGCCCCGTGTCAACTAGCATCTTGCTTGAGGCTGCCAATTGATATAACCTTTCAAGTATAGGGCTTTCAGGTGCCAGCTCCTCTCTCGGCTTCTCAAAGATGACGGCCGCGGGCAATCAAACTGCGGCCATACACTTCCTCGTCTCTTGGAGCACAAAACTCGACGGAAGGATGAACAGCATGTTTGTATCAGCCATGCCTCTGCACGGCTTTTGTCTGCTTGCGTCGCCACACTTTCTTCTGGCCGTGCCTTTGTCTCCAATGTTTGCAATTTTCAGCCAGATCGGGCCGTGCTTTCCTCAACGTGTAGGACTGCGCCTCGCTTCCTCCAAGTTTCAGCCGTTGTACTCTGCGCTTGGGAGTGGCTGAGTCCATCAGGGCACCACCTTGGCCGGTGATATTTATCTTCTCTCTGACTCCTCGAAGTCTTCATCTTGAGATGACTCAGTCACTGTTCTGTGAGAGGCCTAGACGCTTGAACACGAAACTTCATTTGTTCCCTTCCTCTTCATACTTAGGCAGCTTCTCGATTGTTGGCAATCGGCTCATCCCTGAGTCCCAGCAGTGTTTGAAGAAAGGACAGTCCCAATGCTCCATCCATGCTCTCTTGCCTCCCTCTAGCGTGACGCTCATACCCTTCGTATCGACGGTATTTCCTGTTGTCGCATCGGACCGACGATATCTATCATCGTCTACGTCGTGGCGCCGACGTCGGTCATACTGCTGCTCATATTTGTTAAGGAGGTGCGCGAAAGTGGTCGTTGATACCGCACGCTTCTCACTTCTTGTCAAATACCGTCATCATATTGGGGCCGGTCGCGTGGATCGGCCTCCTCTTTTCTTTGCCACGGGGTGACTGCTCTCTGCTTATCCTGCTATGGCGATCCCACCATGTTGATATCAAAGAGAAACTGGCTCGCGTCTTATATGACTGAGATCCGCCATGTTGACGTCGGAAATGGATTCGTATCAACTCTCATGGCAAACTGACCGAAGAGTAATCGCCTTGTTCTATCGCCATTTGAATCTGTCGCAAGACTTTGCAAGTCATTGGTGGCATGGGTGACGTGTGATGCCATTTGCATATGGCTGCCGTTCATCTCTTGTACCGGGATTTTGTGGCCTTCGGTAACTTCAGCTGTTTTTCCTTCAGACAAATCAAAAATTTGCTCCGTTTGCTTAAATCAAAGTCAAACCCTTTTGCAGGCCCTGGTTGTTTCACCCACTTGCAAGACACGGGCTTTGCCCCCGAGTCCATTCACATAGCCACTTCCCTGCATAATCTTCATCTTCTTCCATCTCGATCGGGCGAGCGCTTGAACTTGTCCTGGTACAATTCGGTGGCGCTGTTCATACGATGTCAATTTCTGAACCATATGCCAATGAATTATAGTCGCTTGGAAGGTCACATCTTTGAGCGGCGCTGACAGTCGCTATCGCCACTGATCGCTCCTTCTCAGATAAACGAACCGAATAACATCGGTTCCTGACGGTCCCTTGGATGTATTCAGACACTGCCTCTCTCGCCTTTGCCAACTGGTTCGATCAATGTCAGCTTCATAGCCCGAATGGTATTGTATGTGGAATTGTTCCTCCAGTGCTTCCACGTCCGACCGAATCTGGTGGCAACGAGGTGTACCACCCAAAGGACCGTGAGAGATTGTGAGAAGAACCTCACACGTAGCTGGTAAGTGAGACCATGCCCAAGTGCCAAATATCGGCTCACGTGCTCAATTGAGCTAGATCCTTCGATCCACTGAATTTTGTGAAGTCAGGGAGCCGATATTTAGCCGGTAGTGGGATTAGGTCATACTCGTTGGGATACGGCTTGGAATAGCCGATCATTCTCTTCTTTGGCAGGATACCGAACTGGTCTCTCAAGATTGCAGTAATCTGATCCACCGTAGGAGCTGCAGAGGTTGAGCTTTCATGAGTTGTTCCGGAGGCATATTTGGCTAGCCACGCCTGTTTCTCCGCATCGCTCCAATCGCCTCTGCTTTGTGGTAATCCCTCCGGCTGCGCAGTCTCTCCCTGTAACCTGGCTCATCCAGTTGAAGTCCGGCACGTATGTGCAAACGTATCCATGCGGGACCTCCTTGGGCGGCTCATACAAGAACTGATAATCGCCAGGATCACCTCCAACCTTGTAGACGATGTACGCCGGTGAACCTTATTGCTGTGGAGCTGCCACCGTGTACGGCAGTGGTGGCCTAGTGTAGAGCGGCATTTCTCCCCGGTGAGTTCCTAGAGCAGGTCCCGACGGAGAATACCGACGCTTCATGATTTCTTGCACCACGTGAAGCGCAACACGCTCCAAAGTGTTCACTGGCTCGAATGCCGATGTAGAGAATGAGCAACGGCATAGTTAATTCCGCGGGGCTCTACGTTCCTCCCGGAGGAGAGATAGATCTAGTCCCTCTAACGCGCCTTCGGGTTGGAACCCTTTGAACTTGATGTCGTGCGAACGGGTCTTCTCAAAAGAGCCGATGAGATCGGCTTTGAAGATGGCCTTGAGATCATCATATTTCTTCTTGTGCTCACAGGCAGATCTTCGTACTTGATCGGTGCTTCCGCCATCTCGGATGTTGACGTGGTTGTTGCGGAAGATTGTCCCACCGGGCGTGCCGAATATGTTGCTGCCAAAACCCACCGGCGGTGGTTAAGCAACACGAAGAGCGGGAGGCTTCAAGACTTCGGGGGGCTGGTCCCTCGACGTCATCCCGCAAATGTTCCACACACGTTCCTGTTGTGCCACGACTATACCTGGGAAGGATTGTTTGCGATTTTCTGCATGGCGACACGTAAACATTAAATACGAGCCCTATCGGCTCTCAGGTTCGTGGATCGGCTCAAAGAGCCGATCGCCCATGGCTTACGTCGGGTTAACGATGACATGGGGCTCCTGCTGCTCAATATAAAGTTAATCTAATCTACGACAGTTTAGGGTTTTCACCACATGATCGGAACATCCTGCCGAGTTGAGCCTAATAGACACGAAAGATAATGGAAACTAACCCTAAAAGAGGCCTAAAAACCAACGTTAAGTTAATTCCCGAACATCCCTCTTAGGACTAACAAACCATACCTTAACTACCGGATCGTCCAACCCGTTTGCAAGGCCTAACCATACAGATATTAAACCAATCCTTGAAGAATCAAGGAGCAACTATAATAGATTGGATCTACTAAATAACGAACAAGCAAGGTGCTGCCCTTATACCTAGGTAGGTATAAGAGCAGCTAGATATCGAGGGGCAGCATAGCTAAACAAGCATGTATAAGAAAAACATCCATGCAAGCCCCAAAACACCTATGATAAATAGTGCTACTCGCCATCAACAACGCTTCGACGAGCAACACAAGGTAAACGAATAAACGTACTGCCTAAATCGCAAGATGCGATCTAGGCAGCATGATGCTACCCGGAAGAAACCCTCGAAGGAAGGGGTGGCGATGCGCGATTTGTGTTTGTTGTGAACGTGATTGTCCTCCTTCTCGATAACCCTAGATACATATTTATAGTCCAAGGGACTTTCTAATTGGCGTGCACCTAACCGTGCACAGGTTAAACTCTATCTAAACTAAGATGCAATCTACTATATTTACAGATACACGGGCAATCTAGCCCAAACTCTTCGTGCAAGGCCGCTTCCAAGATGCTCCACGCGTATATCCTTTAAGCCCATCTTCACTTACGGCCCATCTCCTGATTTGGCCAAAATCCGGTGATAACAGTTCCTTAGTAGGAAAGTTCTTTTGACTCGTGATAATCTAGCAAAGAGGAATTGGAATGGAAATACAAAATGTTGTTTCTGTGATGCCGAGGAAACAGTTGAACATTTGTTTATTTCATGTCCGTTTGCTAGACTCGTTTGGCGAGTAATTTTTGCTGCATATAATATTCCTCCTCCATTCAATATCACAAATATGTTTGGGAATTGGCTTAATGGGATGGAAAAAACAGATAAAGCTAGAATTTACATTGGTGTTTCGGCTTTATGTTTAACAAAAAGGATTCTACTAGTTTTCTGCAGGTTATTCACACGAGAGTGGATTTAGTGACCGCGTGTATACGTGAGCACCCATCAGCCATCGTTGGATTGCCTTTGAGATTCCACCATCCCACTTTCTGAACTAACGGCAACATACGGCGTTAGAATCTTTTTTTTTTGTCAGTTGGAGGGCAGCGGCCGCGGGAGCTCAAGGTAGCCTGTCAGCTAGCCTGTCTGATACCATTTCCGTCCGGTTGTTGCTCCACTAAACCGGCCCGCCTCCCACCCTTCCAAGTTACCACCAATGGCCAAACCGCGACCAGCGACGGTGACCACCGCCGCGCCGTCCACGTCCTGCACCGCCTGGCGCGCGACCTCTCCGCCGCCGACACGCCCGCCCCGTTCCTGCGCGCCGCGTTCGCGTCCGTCTCGCGCCGCGCCAGGCTCCTCGCCGCGGCCTTCGACGACCTGCAGCTCCTTGGGAGATCGGGGACCGCGCGTCCGAGCGCTGGACGCCCGCCATGATCGCCCTCGTCGGCCTCCTCCGCTACGCCAACTGCGTCCTCTTCAGCGCCACGCCACGCCCTTCTTCATCAGACTCCAAGCCAGACTCCACCGACACCGACACCGAGGACGTCGAGTCGCCGGCGCCTCCCATGGACCTCCGCTGCCCCATCTCCCTCAACCTAATGCGCGCACCGTCGTAGCCTCCAGCGGGCAGACGTACGACCGCGAGTCGATCGACCGGTGATTCAGTTCCGGCAAGTCAACGTGCCCCAAGACGGGGCAGGTGCTAACCAGCCTCAAACTGGTGCCCAACAAATCCCTCAAGAACCTCATCACCAAGTGGTGCCGGGAGAACGGCGTGGCCATGGAGCCCTGCGGCCTGCGAGGCCAGCAAGGGCGAGCAGGCCCAGGCCACGGTCGCCAACAAGGCGACGCTGGAGGTGGCGCGCATGACGGCGTCGTTTTTAGTGAAAAAACTGTCGGCGACCTTCTCCCCGGACGCGGCCAGCCGCGTGGTGCACAAGATGCGGCTGCTCTCCAAGTCGGGTTCCGACCAGCGCGCGTTCATGGGGGAGGCCGGCGCCGTGCCGATGCTGGTGCCTCTGCTCTACTCGGAGGACGTCGGGCTGCAGCTCAACGCGGTGACGGCGCTGCTGAACCTGTCCATCCTGGAGGCCAACAAGAAGCGCATCATGCACGCGGACGGCGCCGTGGAGGCCGTCGCCCACACCATGGGCCCCGGCGGCGCGACGTGGCGCGCCAAGGAGAACGCCCCTGCTCGTCAATTGGAGGCAACATACGGGCTCGATTCCGCCCCTGCTCGTCGATTGGAGGGAAGCGGCCGCGGGAGCTCAAGCGAGTGTCTTGGCGCTCATCCTGGAGGTGGAGCGGGTTCCCGTCGTGGGTGTCGATGGGCGACCGGAGGCGGCTGCAGGGCTTCCAGGCGGCGCCAGACCTGGTGGTGGCCAAGGACGGGAGCGCGAACTTCACGACAGTGGAGCCCGCTGCTCGGCGCGGCCGCATCCCCCGCTGTTGCGTGCTCGACACGGCCTCCTCCCCCGCTGCAGTGTGTCGGCGTCCTCCTCCCCCGCTGCTATTTCCGTGGTGGCCTCCATTGTGAAGAGTACTACTCCTAGTACTTGTGAGAGGGATAAAGACACAGAGGTCGGAGGGGATAAGATGCAATCGCTGATTATCCGCGTTGGGGATGTGCGCGAGCTGGATTTGGCAGGACGCGGCTGGCCATGGCGGTGGGCGGGCCCACTCGCGCTGGAGGCAGACATGCGGAGCGATGGTCGTGGCGGTGCGCGCGGGCCTGCGCGTGGCGGTTTGCCGGACGACGACGGGGAACAGGCGGCGAGGCTCAACGGGAGGCGCCGGCGGCTGATGCTGACTCGGGCGGCGCGGTCGGCGATGCAGAGGAGCGGCGGCCGCGGGGAAGAGACACATCGGCGGCTGCGCGGAGAGCAGCATGGCCTCCCCAGTCCTCTGCGCTGATGGGGGCGGCTCGGAGTGGGAGCAGATGGAGGAAAAGAGCATGACACGGTCTAAAGAATCCATGTGAAATAAATTTTTTAGTAGTACAACACCTCACGGAGAGAACGGATGCCGTTAGACACATGTCACTCAACGGATGCGTGCTCACGTATACACCCGGTTACCAGGCTTCTTTTGTTATTCACACTATGGTTCATTGGATCCAGCTTTGGCGCTTCTTGCTCCCGGAGGATCATCGGGAGTGCACGGTTTCTGGATGCAACCGCCTTCAAATGGTTGCCCAGGATATTTTCTACCAGGCTAGTTGGCGCCTTATTAAGAGATTGGAAGATGCTTAGAGTTTTTAGCATGTTTTTTACTTTCAGATGGTTGATTTTTGTATTGACCCTCGTTGATCCGTGATTGTAACTCTTGAATACTAGTTGTTTAATAAAATGTTGTGTGCATCAACCGACGCAGAGGCCGAGGATACCCTCATTTAAAAAAAAATCAGAAATGTGTGCACGTTAGAAAGCTAGGACAAATGGTACATGAAAGTTGCCAAAGTATTTTGCTGTGGAACCTGGCAATTTACATTTTTTTTTGTTTCTCGAAAAAACCATCACCATAAGCGCTGGATCGTCAGCTGCAACACCCACTGCTTAAATCCTAAAGTTCGCGCGATATGCATGCCTTTTATTTTTGTGATGTCGATCGTGGAATATTTTTTATGCTTATGGAAAATTAAACTCTTTTGCCTATTCAATGATTTTTTTAGTTTGCTAAGTGCAAGTAACGTTTAAAAGCCCGAAGTGATGAGAAAAGCTTGGCTAGAGCATATTTTTACTTGCCGTACCAAAAAAAAATTCCTAACTAATATTTTGATTGAGGTATTCCTTATCATCAAGTTGGCCAGTATTTGTTAAAACAAAAAACATTTTTTTGGTCATAATCAAAAAAATTAAGAAGGTAGGCTTCGAATGCCATCTAAACACGCCCATACTGAGAAACTAGACTTTTTGAGAAAGCTCAACACTTTGAGAGGACCGACATATTGCGTAGGCAATATATCTCAACACTAGTTTTCATGTGTTGTCGGCACAACCTAAATAGTCATAATAATAAAAGTTCACTTTCTCCTTACTTTTCTCTCTCATCATCCTTCTCTTGAGAGTCGTCCCCAACCCTTTTGGCTCTTCCATCTTCTCTGGCGGCTTCACTAGCCGGAGAAGGTGGGGAGGAAGAGGCTGGACCTAGTGAATACTAGTACTAGTATTAGGTCTAGTGCTTGTGTGTATCAACCATATGCTGATGTTTGCGTTATGCCGGGTGGAACACACTAGATCCCTTTTTTGCAGTTCTGGTGCCTCCTGGTGGTGCTTCTGCTCATCGTCGTGCTCCGGAGACTGCAGCTAGATGCGTTGGCAGGAGGTGCTGGAAGCCACTCCGTTCCTAAGGATTGGGGATGTGTCAAGCGTGGGCATATTCACTCTTCTCTTCCTCTTTCTCCAGTCGGCCATGTTGGCAAGGGGAGGGGACGAAAGTGGTGGTGTGCTGGGTCTGGATGCTCTGCAGCTACGAGATGTGGTGGAGCTTTGTCTGCGTAAGCTTCCAAGCAACGGCAAGGTGGTCTGCCACTATCTTTCGCCGAGGGGCAACTCCACACCTCGAGAGATCTTTATTTGTAGGTAAAATAATAAAAATTAAGTTATAGAGAGATCTTGCTCCGAGGGATTTTTGTCCTCCAAGTTTGGGAGGATCTTTGGCTTCAGCGCAACTATTCAACGTCAACTCCAGCTCAAGTGGTTTCATCCCTATGATGGAGATGGCAGCCGCTCCTTCGAGGCTGGAAATGGCTTCGGTGGAGAAGGACCAGATCGTGTTTCCGATTTCTTGCGAGGTCCAATTTTTAATGTCCAAGGGTTACAATGTAAATTTCCTGTTTTTTTTGGGTCTTCTTTGTAACTCTATCATACCGCTTTGAATAAAGCTTCCAAGGTCATCTTCACCCTTATCCTGATAAAAATATACCCATGTATAATAGTTTTTATTAGTGCATTGATCTAAGTTTTGGACCTGATAGTTCTTAGCTTTGATAGCATAGCAATTTCATATAAAAGTTAGTTATGTGCAGATCTAGTGCACGCGAGGGGGGGGGGCTAATTTGGTTGTATGACATCCACACTAGATAAACTCGTATGTTAATCATTCTAACTCTAACCCTAGTATGCATTTCTCGTACCCCTAAAACACTATGACCTCTCACTCCCCGAGTCAAGTTGGCATATTTAGTGATTAGTCGGTGGTGCCAAAAAAAAGAATCTCAAAAGTTTTTTTTGAACTTCGAATCTCAAAAGTTAAGATACCAATAAAATAAAATTAAAAATAATTGTATTTTTATAATTTACATGAAATTATTTCAATATTTATAATTGTTTTGGTCAGTTTTGGAGAGTGGATCTATTTGCATATTCAAAAACATTAATCCTTATATAGTGCAACAGTTTTCAAAATTAACATACGATGCGTATTTATGGTGTTCGTGTCATACATGCTACTAAATTATGTGTAAAGTGTGGCACGGTCGAACTTGAAATTCTAGATCTACCACTACAACATTTTATCTATAAAAAGAATAGACGCAGAAACATTGTAATAAATTTCAACCTTAAGTGCCAATTTGAGACATAGGAGCACACATGATAATATCAAGGCAAAAAAACCTCTCATCAAGGGGATCGATGTATGTACTTTTAATGTTTCAAATCAGCTGGATGCAACCATTCTCCTTTTCCAATTGGGTGGTTTATATGACAACCATTTAGGGCATGTTCGATTTGTAGGATTCTTAGAACACAAGAATAGGGAAACCGAGGAATTAGAATGTCATATCCATTTGAATCCTATAGGATTTTTATCCTACATGAATTTTTTTGAAGTGACGTTTGATTCACAAAAAAAAATCAAAGGAAATGTAACATGAGGTTTAAGTGGAAGGAAATTTTCCCCCAGAACATAGTGCAATGCAAACCTATAGGAAAAAATTCGATGAATTCCTATGGATTTAATCCTATGAATCAAATGGTGCATATAGAAAAAAATTCTAAAGATGAAAATCCTACAAAATTCCTATAGGATTCCTTTGAACCAAACAATCCAAACAGCATATTTTCCTCATTCGTACACCATTTCGACAATTTTTGCCGAGTATTAGTTGTGGGTTTGGTGATGTTTTATACATGACATGCCAAACATTTATTTTTTCTAGGGCCAAAAGGGATATCCAAGCTAGCTTGAGGTAACTAGCTAACAACTGATCGATTTAGCCGGTAATTAAAAAATTGCTAGCAACATGTAGCTTGTGTTACACCTACGGATGGATCCTTTTAGAAGGTGTGGTGGTTTGTAACTAGGAATAGTTGAAGAGATCAACAGTCGACACAAACCACCAACTATTCATGAGATTGTTGCACAAACTACTCACCATCAATGTTTTTTTTGCAATATAGGTCCAAATGATAGATTAACAACAATTATAACAATGAGGACTCCTGATTTCGTTATTATATGGCGAGATGCATGTAGTGTGTCATTCTAGCCCCGTGTGATTGTCTTTTTCTAGTTTTTTTTTTAAGAAGTTTGAAATTTTCACCAAAATTTATCCTAATATAAAAAATGAGCAAACTTCTAAATGGCCAGTTAAAAATGTCCCGTAATTTCATATAATAATTGTTGCACATTATTTTCATTGCTAGAGTTTTATTTTTAAAAGTCAAAAAATGCCCTTTTTGCCAACTAGAAAATTATGTTTTTTGAAATGTTGGTAAAAAGTATGTAAAAAATCGAGAGTGGACTTTTTAGATTATGGAGTTTCCTATGTTTCATTTACTCGATTTTTTCAGAATTTTTTTTGAAGTTCAAATTTTGACCAAATCTAACAAAATATGAGCAATCTATTAAGGAGATGGGCCAAAATGTGTAGTTTTCTGGGATTAAGTAGTGCCCATTTATTAAATTATACTACCTCCATCCCAAAGCTTAAAGTTATATTTTTTAAGAAAGTCAAACCATGTCAAGTTTGACTAAGTTTTTACCAAAAAATCATTAACATGCAAACACAAAATCAATATCATTAGATAGATAATGAAATATATTTTCATATGGTATCTACGACATATCATATTTGTTCATAGATTCTTCTAAATGTTTGATCAAACTTTACTTGGTTTGACTTTTTCAAAAAACATATAAGCCTTAAGTTTTAGGATGGAGGTAGTATATGTTATTGCAATATTTAAAGTTTTTGCAAAAGTTGACCAAATTTGGCCCAAATATTCTGAAACATGACCAAAGTGAGCCGCATTACATGGTGGAGAGGTTTATGCCACATATTAACTGACTCATGGGCCCCATATTGAAAATATCTATTAGTCAACATAATTGGTATTTTAGACCTACCCTCAACAAATTACACAAATTTGATTGTTGTGCAATTATCTCAAGAAATCACAGCCACATCAACATGACTAACAGGCCCCACCAATCAGATTGGGCACACGTTTCAAATGAGCAGAAAATGGAAAAGTCACCGCAAGATGGATCACAAAATGGTCAACTTTTATATAAGGTACTTCCTATTATTTTTGGACACTTAATTAGGGCATAATGTCTAAAATTCGTTTTCAGAGTAATTAGCGGGCAAAGATTAAAAAACATTTTACTGCACACTTTCTAGAAAACCATGTGTTCTAGATGTAGTTACCTTAGAACATAACCCAGACAAATTTACCCTTTTTTACTTCTTTGTGTAATTAATGACCAAAATCATTCACTAACCAGCTAGCTCCCAGCCTCCCACTGGTAGCGACTGCGCATGCATGGCAACAAAAAGAGAGTGTTATTTTCAAACCCCAAAGCCATAATACTAATTCCCTAACGAACTGTTAATGTCAATCAAAATAAAACAACTATGCAAGTTGCGTATAAGACCACATGGTCGATGTCTCGCAGACGGCTTTAACGTCCTCCCTTCCTTCTCTTCAACAATCTCTCCTACCGTCGATCCATCCAGCTTCCTCCTACCTTCCTCCATCTCTCCTCAGTAGCTACATAAACAAAATCCCGAGTCACTTTTAAACAAGTACTAGCAGAAGAGAAGGGTGGAGGTAGAGAGAGCAAGTGATAGGGGAGACATGGAGGTGGTGGTGCCTGTGATGGCGCCAAGCGCGCCGTGCAGCCCAAGAACGGCCGCGGCCATGAGCGGCGGCGACCTCCTCCCCGGCGGCTACCACTACTTCTTCTCCAGCGCCCCGACGAGCCCGTCCAGGGCGAGCAGCTACACCGTGGACGACCACGACGCCGCGACGTTCGACTTCGCGTTCGGGTTCAGCGGGCAGCTGCTGGAGTCCAGGCCGATCCTCGCCGCCGCCGACGAGCTCTTCGAGGGCGGCAGGATCCGGCCGCTCAACGGCCCGCACTCGAGCGTCAACCCGCGAGACTTCGACGGCGACTACCCCTCCGTGTCCCTCTCCCCCCGGTCCCCGCGAAGATCAAGAACGATGATGGCGGTGCGCGGTGAAGCAGGGGAGTCGGAGTCGGCGGCCGATCAGAATCAGACGAGGGGCAGGTCCGGCAGGCCGGCTCTCGCCACCTCCACCTCGAGCGTCTCGTCTCGGAGCAGGCGAGCCACGCGGTCCCTCTCGCCGTACAGGGGAGACTCCATGTCCATCGACGACGAGTTCCCCTCGTCGCCTCCGTCACCCCGAGGAGCCGCCTCCCTGATGCGCGGCTGCGGCAGCAGCGGCAGCCGCAAGTGGCGGCTCAAGGACCTGTTCCTGTTCCGGAGCGCGTCGGAGGGCCGCGCCAGCGGCGGCAAGGACCCGCTCCTCAAGTACAGCATGCTCAAGGGCGGCTCCGGTTCCGGCGGCGACGGTGGCAACGCGTCCATGCGGATCAAGGGGAGGGGCTCGGCGGCTTCGGCCAGCGACATGGCGCCGTACACGGTGAGCCGGGCGGCCGCCGAGGAGATGCGGCGGCGGACGACGACGCCGCTGCCGTTCCACCGGAACAGCCTGTTCGGGTACCTCCGGTCCAACCCGGCCATCCACACCATCAGCAGGAAGCTCAGCAGCTACTCGTCGTCCAACCGCGGCAGGAATGCTTCATCTAATACTACTACTGGATACGCGCATGCATGATCGATCGATACTGCCTAGCTTGAAAAGGGAAGAGTTTGATTCGTTTGTTTCTGCTTGATCTGATCCTCCTGCTATGTAATTCTTTCGTTTCCTGTGTGAATTACCACAAAGGTTTTTCATACTGGTGTAGATATGTGTACCTACGTAGTACATGGGACTCGCAAATATTCCGGAAATTAGTAATACGGTTTTGCTCAATCTAAATTCTCTGAAAATATCAGTCATCGCAGTCTAATGTAAATGTGACGGCTAGCACCGAAGAAAAATCTTTGTCGACATTTCCAACCATGCACACGAATTCCATCGGATATATCATCTCGAGGGAAAGCAAAAGCATATTTTTCGACAAACTCGGTGTTTTTCCAACAGCCCAGATCGCGACACGTGTCAGCACGATCGGGCAACCAAAGCCCTGCATCGACTTCAACGTATTAAAATCACCGGTGACGCAGCTCGGCAACATGGGCATACTGTTGTGGGATTCCGTTGGGGGTGAGAGCACACGATGCGAGATGGATGGATCCATGGACGGATGGGTTGCGCGGCAAATTGCTGACGAACTGAGCTGTTCGTGGGCTAGTATAATGGTTTCAGGTACACTGGGGAACTGTCACAACTGTTTTCGTTGGGTAATCACGCAGGGTTCAGGGACGGGCGGAATAATTCCGGGTTAAACATAGGCTGGCGGATCTGACATTCCAGCAGTTTAAAATTGATGGTGGATTTGGATGCTAGTAACTTGGCATGATTAGAGTTGAGGTGTTTTTAGTAGACATGGCATGATGCAAGCAAACGGCATCACGCCCAGTTGCCTCCCCCAAGATTCCCATCTGAAACTTTTCTTGCAAAGATTGTCTTCTCAGGTAATTTCCTCATGGCTGATGGTAGAATTGTCGGTTCATAAGAAAATTACTTGAGAAGATCAGACCACTCGATCGTTGGAAAGAAGATGAACTCCCTGCCTGGAATGTACTGCTGCAGGGGACACCATGAATGGTGATAATCCTCATGTTTCCAGGAAATTATGTAACCCTGACTAGACATGATTCTACAAAAAGATTAGCAGCCGTGGGTAGACACCATGAATGGTGATGCTAAGTCCCCAAAGAAATGCAAAGCAGAAAAAGTACAAACGTCTGCAGGGGAATAGTGCCTTACCTGTAGAAATTCAAAACTACTTAAAAACTGAAGTGTAGAACTCTAGATTGCTAGTTAAGACTAAACAGTGCTTGTTATCGCAAGTCAACACCTACCAACAGCTCCCGCCCCAACCTTTGACATGATGTCTGTGCGTGCATGTCTGTTTTCATAGGCGACCGGTGGCAAGGAACGGAGGGGACGCTCAACCAATACTAGATTTAGATGTGCGCCTTGGCGCACGATCCCGTAGAGCTCGTGCCAATGTACAACTCTATATACATGATTTGGCACATGCCTTGTCACGCATTCCTCATCTTTCACATAGCTGAGTGAAAACTAAAACACTATGATAAATATGTATACAAATCGATGATAAGTTTCTGCAATACAACATGTACAAACAATCACAAAGTTTACATTTGGTTGCAAGGATTCAAATACATAAGTTGGTTTACCATTATGTGAACAACCTGCCACACTTACATAAGACAAACTCGATCGCAGTTCGACACTTAAGTAAGCAGAAGATTTGAAGTGAAAAATCATTTGGTCCTTGAGGAAGAGCGTGCCACCCAGTCAATCGTCATAGAGTCATCTTCGTTTGAGGTTGACAAACAATCACATGCAGAAGTCAGATAACTGCATGTAAACCATTCTTATCAAGAAGCATATTACCAGGGTTAATTTCTTTGTAGGGATAGTCAACTCAAAAGAGGAATTGAGTAAATATAGCATACTGTGATGTATTCAATTCAAATTCATAAGCACATGACATGTGGATGTAATTATGTTTGAGCTGAAAGAAACATATGTTGGATGTAAAGAAAAATACCTGAGCAACAGGAGCACTGCCTGTATACTTTATAGAGAAGAGAGAGAACAAAGTTATTTACAAAGGCCTAGCCCAAGCAACAAAAAAAAAGGGGCCAATGAGCGGGGGACAACAAAAAGAAATTAAACCCTGGATGCTGCACTAAATAAGGCAAGCTCTTCTGTGATCATGACCAAGGTGGGGCAAGAAATTTTTTGCTGAAAATACGGCAGTTTCTCTGGTTCCAAATGTTCCACAAGGAATAAGCAAAGAGAGTGAAAAACTCCTTTCTCCAATTAGTAGGCACATCCCTTCAGAAATTGTTCCACCAAAGCAGAACATCCAAAGAGTTCATCGTAAACTGACAGTGAAACACGATAAGCCAGACCTCCTTCGAGATGATTGGCGTCTTAAGTTATTGTTGTGATCCCCCAAAGAGCTTGGTCATACATACTGTAGTTATTGTTCTGATTCCATCCCCTCTTGCTCAAACAATTGGCAGTCCAAAGTTCGTTTTGAAGGAGCAGCCATAAGAAGATCCTTACTTTTTCCTTCGGCCTTGGTGGCCCAAGCTTGTTGTAGCTTAGGGATCTCAATGCGACAAGAAGATTGCATCAAATAGGCGGAGGAGGCTGAATAGATGTCGTCAGCAAATATTCATCTTTAGCCTGTTGGCAAAATTTTAGCCTGCAAGTTTTTTCAGCTCAAATATACTCCACCTAGTAGAAATAATGAAAAAAAAATAGTTCAGAAAAGAAGAACAGAGAAACTACACTTACCTGAGGTTACTAATATTAAGATCCATCAAAATTTGGATATAAGATGCATAAAGGCGAACTAATAATGGGAACTTGCAGTTTGTGGTCCAAATAAAGTGAGAACTCTTTAGTCAGCTACACATTTTTTTTGTCATAGAAACCAAAGCTCCATCTTTCATATACAACTTATGGGCCGTAAGTATGTGTCCAAACTAACCCATAAATTTGTAGTACCATGCAGAAAATTACAGAAAGAACAATCTTACGAACAATATGCAATGGCGGTCGCACATATCGGAGAATGGCAACACCAGCTATGTAGACCTGACCTGTCAAAAAAAGCTATGTAGAGACCTGACACTCTTTTTTAACTCCAAATACTCTTAATTAAGTGATTCTTTCATTAACTGCAAATAAGGAATCCTTGTACTACCTCATAGGAGAAACCTCAGTTCATATACCCAGTAAATTAACTTTCATAGATACTAATGCAGAAACCCGTGAGTAAAGGATACCACTCATTCATAATTACTCCTGTAGCAGGATAGCACATGGGTAAATGACAAATCGAAGAAGAATTTTTATGACAAAAATGGTAACTGGAAATAGTCAACACACAATAGAGGCTCTAACCTACGCAGGAAAACAATATTTGCGCGGTCCAAACCAGAGTGTAAATTTTAACTCTCACTTCTATCATTTGGTAAGGTTACTCTTCAGAACAATGAACTTTTGGAATGAGATGGAGGAATCCAATACACCTATAGAAATAGTAAATAAGATTTTAATAATCATGCGCACCACGCACGTGACCTTCACACATGGATATGTTATGTACACAGCTGAATTAAATGGGCATCTCCATGGTAACATGAAAGAATGATTAAAGGGGGAAGCAACGCTGCCCCTACAACTGTAACTAAGCACATACAAAATAATCTTGACTCAACGGGGAAACAGGAGCGACGCTCGGAACAAAAAGTGTGTATACAATTCTGCATTAAACAGGACACATGATACACCATATATGATTATGTGATCTACCAAACATACAACTCTCAAGGATAGGAGATAAAAAAAATATCTAGGCCATTATCATCAAGAGAAGATCGGTCATTATTGTCATACAAATGCCTTAATAGTTTGAAATTTAAGAGAAAGGGATATGTTCCATTAGTGTTTCATTGATGAGTCAGCCACAATCATATAGAACCTAAGCTCTAGGAAAATAAGGGGGTAGCACACCTGCTTCCATTTATGGACCGACAAATCATTTGTTTGGACACACTATTGACTGGCGGTGCCTTGTGAGGGTCCATGACAATGCATGCATGACAAGCTCTAGCCAGGAATGCGTTGTGGGCATGAATCAAGCAAAATGAGCTACAGAAAACAGATGTATTGATCAAGTGAGCACTATGGGTCCCCAAACTGAGAATAAACATTCTAACATGCGGAATAAGAAATGAACAGTAGAACATATCGCTAGAATCTGCAGTATGTGCCCTCTCACTTCTTTGAACAAATATCAAAGTTAACTGAAGATACGACACCTAAAATAAATCAAGTTTCAAATAAGCAGACCAAGTGAGATAAATAACTACCTAAGCTAAAACATCTTTATATAGATTCATCTATAATATCATACTCTGCTTATTGCAATGAACTTACGAAATATATAGTATAACATTTCAACGCAATTATCCTCATCTTTTCATGTAACTACGTACAGTTATAATTTGTCTGTTGTCTTCCATTAGTTTCTTACCCGCTTATAAACTTGACTCCTAAAGCTCCAACCAGATCATCGCAAAACCAAATTTCCATTTCCATTGTTCAATGACACAACATATAAACCTGAAGCATTCGACACCTGCTGCATATGTCAGAAAAATAGAATGGCATGGCCGATTTCACTAAAGCTAAAAGCTTAACTACCTGAGTGAAAAAAATGAATCATTCTAAGAAATCGTATTAAGGGGTCAATCATAGGTTGGCAAGCAGAAAAATTTCGCAAACCACAATAGAGCGACTGGAGAACCTTTGTCACGGATCTCAAACCATAGCATCATGAAAACATTTCATGATTTTGCAATAGAGAGAAAGGACAGAAAATGATTGGAATTGAACTTGCCAATCCAAGTATATATCCCACTGTCTGATCGGTTTATACTCGTGTATCCCTAAGAGCAATGGAAAAGTTAATAACCCTATTCATATTGCACCATATATCGAGCATGTATTTGAAAATAGCATGTTATAAAAATTAGCTAAATTGAAAACACATGATGTTTGAAAGCAAACATTCAGTTTAAGCAGGACAATGTGCCTGTCCGGTCAGTTATCTAATATGGAGCTCTATGTGGTTACTCTTCCTATTTTCTCTTGGGCATAAACATATACTAAAAGAACGCTTTGTTATGAACATTAATGAAATTCCAAACACATGTTATACTGAATTGGAAATTCACTCTTAGCAAAATGGCAGCTCTAGCAGAGATATAGGCACAAGACTGAATAATTAAAACTATAGAGAAGCTAACCTTCTGAAATGAAATATGTGGTTGAATTAGCAAGTAGCAAGTTTTTAATTCCTCCTCTCTTTTCCTCTCATCTCCTCTTGCTTACATGTTGCTTACCTGCACTGGCACCCACACTAATTTGCTCAAGTAAACATATGTATATTTGAGATCAAAAGAACATAATATATTTCGTACTGCAAATTCAATAGCAAAAATAGTAGTAAATCAGAACTATCACTATTGTTAAAACCCCTACCCCCTGCATATAACCCCTACCCCTACCCCCTGCATATAACCATTCTTCAACTCCATACAATCACCATTATGAATAATACGGAGTAATATGCATACAAAGATATGGACAAGAAGAACATAAGAGAAGCCTCATACTTGCATTTCATCAAATATGCAGTGTGCATCAAAATCATCCTTTTGCCCATGGCCGCCATGCTCCTACAGATCCCATTCGTGTGGCTTTTTTCACTTAGATCTTTGTCCAAACTACAAAATTCAGTAGCAAGCCAGGGTAAACATCAATCTTCTTGTCACGGTAACATCAATTCCCAGCGACATAAAACTTTCTTTTCCGCTGGAGCATAGAGAGGAGAACCCAGACCGAAAAAAACTGAACCAAACAGATCGAGCTCCAAACAGAAAATTAGGGAGATATGAGGCCATTATAGGAGATGGGATGAGATGGGTTGAGGATTCACCTACTAATCCAAACAGCAGTAGCGCCATCAGCGGCCTCCTCCACGCCGCCGATTTTGTCAGGTGAGAGCCCCATGAACTCGCGGAGGGAAGAGAGGTGAGGAGGGCAGCAGGGCGAGCACAACAGGGAAAATAACGCCATGGAGGAGCCTGGCGGCGCCCTCCTCACGCGCGTCGATGTGCGCCTCCTCGCTGCAGGGGTGCTGCAAGCGCTAGGGCGCTCGACGACGGCCTGGCAACGTCCTCCCCGCGCGCATGTCCTCCCAGGCGCACGACCACCGTTCCCACAGCAGCGGCGGCACGACGACGGCGGCGGCAGAGGTTGTGGGAGGAGGAGGCTTGGACGAGGGAAAGGGAGGAGAAGCGAAGAGGCCGGCGCAGAGGAGGAGGAGGCCGGCGGAGAGGAGGAGCCGTAGCACAGGGAGATGGCGGCGGGGATGGGAGGGGCGCGAGGGGAGAGGAGGATGCGGCCAGACCCGGCGGCTGCAAGCAAATGGGTAGGGTTTGACTTGGGGTCTCTGGTTTTGTCTCACATCCAATCGCGACTCCAGAGGCTGGGCCGGGAGGGCTTTACAGGACCCATGGATAAAACGCGGGTCTGCGGGAGGGCCTCAGCGCCCTGGACGGAACGACGGCCGAGATCGCGCCACGTCAGCTCGATCGGACGGCCGAAAATCCAAAGCGCTGTGAGAGCTCCATGAGGGTGCAGCAATCATACCGTGGGATGCCACCACATATTATTATTTTTTAATAAAGGGAGTTTTATTACATAAAATTTTAAGCAATACACCCGGTCTCTGCATAGTTAAGATGCATATACGATCCACGAATATAATCCAACACAATAAACATAACAAAGAAAAAAAAGAAGTTTTTATGGTACCTTTTACTACCCATGGGAGGTGAGTGGTATGATTTATAATCTAGCCATTGATTTAGAAGGGTATTAAAAACATTTTATAACAAATCAATTATGGTAACATTAAGCGCACTAATTCTCCTATTATTTTTCCCTAAAATCCCGTTGGCTAGATCTCAAAATACGAGTACATGTCCTTCACCATTGTTTCTGTCTTTGTGCGCCTGTCTTGGTATCGATCTTGCTCCATGTCATGTTTTTGCGCTACGAAACAATGGCCATAAGAAGAGCTTTATCTCGCTGGAGTTTTTACGTGCATGATGGAGGATCCAGATGGAAAAACACATTGCAAGGAAACTAGCCGGGCGCCTTGTCAGTTCTCAATCAAGGTAGTGTAAATTCATATTAACTCTCTCAATCTGGATAATTGAGCAGATAAAACAGAAGAAAAAAATTCGAAGAAGGAAAGATCTAGACGATCTCCCTTTTTAACGGGATTTGCTGCCGTCATTTGTGAGCCTTCCATTTTTTACGGATTTATTGTTGCAACTTGCCGATTATGACCCCTGTGGTATGAATCATACCACTATAGTTTTAGGGAGTAGTATGAATCAACACAAACCGTTAGATCTACGAAAATGAATGGTCATATCCAATTGGGGGTACCATAAAAGTCCCCCCCCCCTCCCCCTCAAAAAAAAAAACTCCACTTATGGCCACAACTCTTCAATTCGATATTCGGTAGTGTGTTTGAGCACGGAAATTTCTCATTAGTTTGAAGGGAAAGAGTTCCCAACCGTTTACAAACGAGGCCCTGTAATTGTACTATAATTGAATATATATATATATAAATATATGTTGTTAAATAGTATGTCTCCGGGCTTTGATTGCTTGGGCGTTGTGGTCGTTGACTCGTGTGCGGCTTGTTGTTGCATCGTTTTTTAGCCAGTTTGTACACCTTACTTTTTCTATATCAATGAAGAGATAAGTCTTTTATCTCATTCCAAAAGGATGTGCAGTGATCTACTGCATACTTCATTTCATTTTGAGGGGGAAAGAGATGAATGTGTTGTACATCTCCAAGAAAGAACGCTCAAGCACATGATTGTTGCTCTAATCTTGTTGTCATTAGCACCAAAACCACCTGGAGCGACTTTACTTTTTATCGTCCCAAAACATTATAACTCGTTTTTATGAAAATTAATCTTTAAACCATAATACTATTAGAACACACTCAATGACTCAAAACAAGTTTTCATTTCGCAACCTACTCAAAATCATGGTCCATAAAAGGGATATCATCTATGTTCCCTCTGTTTATAATTACCCTGCGTTTTGGTTTTAGTTAAAGTCAAATTTTACAAATTTTGGCCAAGTATATAGGTAAAATATGTTCATTTATAATACCAAATGCATATAGTATAAAAATAAAATTTATTAAGATTTTAATATTGTTGGTTTTATGTATCATAAGACCTTTTCACGGTATATTTAGTCAAACTTTACAAGAATTGACTTTGACAACCTATAATCTAGGGTACATGAAAACATAGTGAGTATCGTAAGATGGATAAACAACCATCATGTGATATGTGGGAAGGCATCACTAATACAAACTTATCATGCATAGGGAGTAGGCTAAGAAGGTAGGTTTTACCTTGAGCGCAAGCATAACTTAACATGAAAGAGATGCATTCGAATTTTCTTTAAATTTTATTTAACAAATACCTAGCATATATCAAAATCTCGAAGCCACCACGGAACACCTACAACCAATGGGTGAATAACATGTCATCGACGCAGTATGCCCTTAAAACACAAACTGTGCCCCATCAACTTGGTATTGGGAGGCATCACTGAGTCATCCTATGGCAAAACGGGATCACATGACTCTCAACGAGCACCTCATGCACTCGTTCCACAAGCCATCACATTTAGGATTCAGACGGGCCTATAATGTTGGATCATTGTCGCCTCAGGTCCCTTCCGTAGGAGGGTTATTACTCAAAAAATCAAACAAGTAACTGCTAAAATTCTACCGAGAACACATCAATTCATGGGGCTTTGGTCAGTTCCATTTGGAATGTTGCCCCACTCGCTCCTTCCGTAGTCAATTCAGTGGTCAAGTTTACATTCTCCTCGTGCAAGACTCTTGCTATGAAAAAAAATAGAAAAAGGTAGTTATTCGTCTATCTCAACGTAAATGAACAAAATCACTTAAGTCTTCATACTACTGCTGCTCCTTCCATAGTCAATTCAGTGGTCAGATTTACATTCTCCTAGTGTAAGACTCTTGCTATGAAAAAGTAGAAAAATATAGTTACTCGTCTATCTCAACGTAAATGAACGAAGTCACTTAAGTCTTCCTACTACTAGTGCTCCTTCTTACTTATTTCCGTTTTTTCAGGATCTAAAGAAGAAGAGGTTTTTTTAGCGGGTGTGAATCCAGTAGCTTCTACTTATATTCTGTTATCTCAGTTATGAAGAGCTAGTACTTCCTGATCAAGAGTGTAGTGAGCATAAGTATTGCATTGTGAAGTATTTTCTATTCAGGTGTGGTGTGTGAAAGATATCTCATGTATCAAGTTCAGGTTTGGTGTGTAGAGATATCTCATGTATTGCCTTTATGAATAATACTTATGTATTGCCGCTTCTTCTTGTTGTAAGTAGAAGAATATGATCACGTCGATGTTTGTCCAGGAAAACCCAACTAGGAGTATCATCATGAGGACCCAAAATGTCTTTATAGTAACTTGTGACAAAGTTTTCAGTTGATCCTCTCTCTGGTGTATGATTTCACATGTAAAACAAAGGTTGAGATATGAATTTCATAAACATCAATGTGGTTTATATGAATAGGAGAAGGGTACACATATGCCTTTGCAACCACGGATTTTAAACCACATGATCTGGTATAACTAAGATAGTATGCTGCTAAATATTTGGTCCCTTACGTGGTCGTAATTTTCTTCAAAAATAACTTCCAATTGGATAAATTCCCGTGTCTGTTCTTTAAGGCAGAAATAAACTGGAAGCTTTCTCTGTTTTCATTGTGAACTAAACGGATGATTGATGAACAAATATCCCTATTCTCGTGAGGCTTTCGTCCACTGTTTCTTCGAACCCAATCTGTTGGTCTGAAGAAGTTTGAACTTACGAAACGGCAGAAAGTACAGACACATTTTGCAGTTTCCTATTTGAAACTGAGCTTTTGGCAACCTAGGAGAGACCTAAAAAGGTAAACAGAGAATCAAATCTAGATCCCCCGTCATCATCAACATCAACTTGTGTTGGGGAGTGCACCTACATAGGAGGCTAGAGAGAACTGTGGTCGGGTCCAGTCTTGTCGGGCAAGTAAGCAAACAGCTAAAATATGTCCGGTTCGACAGTTTGACATGATTTGCTGCCGCCGACCTTATACTGCATCGACACACAAGCCATTGGCTTCGCACGCAAGCACATGCCACTGTTACTGTACCCTCCATGACTCGGTTCTCCATGTTGTGGTACATGAAGGAAGGGGGAACGGTACTACACGGAAGCGTAGAAGCAAAGTAGAGTCAGATCATTGCTCTGCGGGATAATATTTGTTTTCAAATTCTTCAGAAGAAAAGCTACCCTTGTGGTTTGTGTGAGGGCATCTCCAGAGAGGCGCGACGCATTTTAGTGTCCGCGCGCGTCCGTTTGCGTCGCGCAGCGGATGCTGAAATGACCGTTTTCGTCCGCGTGTCCGTTTGCGTCTGGGGTTGGCTCCAGCGGCCCGACGCATTTTTTTTTCTCCTTTTCATTTCAACATACTTCCAAATATTACAAATTGGAAGATTATTTTACACAAGGACCTCCACGCCCAACGCAGTGGTTGCCTGCCCATGCAAATGCGCGGCTCGACGCGTCGACGAACTCACGAACTTGTCCGGAGACGCTTGATGCCGAGCGGGTCATCGTCGGAGGAGGAACTCGGCGCGTCCCTCCACGTCGGAGGAAGACGAAGAGGGCGCAGCGACGGCGGCGTGGGGCCGTAGCTGCTCCACCACGCCTCCCGCCCGTCCGGGGTGGCCTCGGCCGTGCACCGGCGCACCAGGACCCACCATGGTCTTTCCGCCGGCGCAGGGCAGAACTCAGGCGGCTGGGCCATGGCGCTGGTTTGAGGAGGGAGCCGGATCGTGGCCAGGGCGGAGATAGGAGGAGCCACGTGGCTCAGATTGATGAACATGGTGGCGCCGAGGCGTCACGCCTCCGTGGCTTCGTCGAGACTGCCGACGCGCGCGGGTCGCGGAGCGGTGAGGAGACGCATCGACGCCGGTCGTCATAGCGGGCGACAACGTCCGCCGGATACGACCGGACACTTCGGCACCGCGCAGTGTCCGCGGAGACCATCCGAGCGCATGTTGGCTGTGCAGTCTCCAGGACGGCTGGCACTTTGCGTCAGGAAAAAGGCGATTTCCGTCACGGACGAAACGACCATTTGCGTCGCGCCGCTGGAGATGCCTTGAGGATTTGAGCTCTTAATCTTGATAATAAGATACGATCAGGCGTGGTCTATAGTTATGTGATTATGAATAGATCAGATAAGATGCGGTGTTTGACTCGATCTAGCATTTCGTCTGACCTGAGGTGGGTAGAGAGCTAGCAGAGGTTTTTATCGGAGTCGAAAACATTGACCACTGTTTTATAGTACGAGTGCTCACCAGAAGAGCTGAGGAGACTGTGCGGCGCTAGTCAGCACGCATACACACTGCACCGGCGACTCGTCTACATGCCCTGCGACTCGACGACCAAGGCGATCGAATAAGGACGCATGCATATATCTCGCATGCACCTCACCTCACAACCACTCACGAACCGTGGCTCATCGTGAGTGCATTGTGGTTCACAAAATAATGCTCCAGGAATTTTCGGCTCATACTCATCGTGAGTGCATTGTGGTTCGATTAGCCAGTGCTTGATTAGGCTTCACTCTCTTCTTCGCCATCCCAAGCTGCAAAAGTTCCGGCAGCACTGGATCGATGGTGCTCGCGCGCTACCGTATGTCATCAGCTAGAGATCACAGCCCACGAGTTACTTGCGGGCTGCAAACTTGGTGGTATTTCTCAAACGGCTTATCGAGAAGTCAAAGACTTTGGTCCGGTCATCGGTCTACCGGCAAGGGAAGGCAGCACCGCCTCCAGTTAGTAAAAGTAGCAAACGGAAAGTTATAAGCTGACATAACACCCTGACGCCGTCACAGCCATAGGTACCAGTACATGGCCAAAATGCCAAGCGATCGAAATGTCGACCATGAACGAGTCCTTGTTGCCTACGCCTTCTCGCATGTGCACGTGGAACAGTTCAGAGTACTATCAGACTATTACAATAATGAACTGCAATGCTTGATTAGGCTGATAGCTATGACTGAAACTAAATTGGTTTTCTAAGACATTTACTACTACATTACGAACACATGATGTTTTCGATAAAGGGAATTTATTAATATCAAAAGAAACTAATTACACTTAGCCTATGCAACAACGCAACACCCTAATGGCGGTACAGATGCATACAGCCAAAAAAAGAAAAGAAAACTAAGAAACAATCGCACAGCATACTAACCACCAGCAAAGACAACACCAGAAATAAGGGTTCTCCAAAAACGACGCCTCCAAGAAGGAACACCAAGCACGTCGCCGACCAAAGATCTTGGTTTTCACCGAAGATAGTCCACACTCTCAAAACAATGCCTCCAACAAGGTCATTGGCCAGGCTTAAGACCACACTTGGGTTTTCACCATGAAAGGTAGGACTCAACTTCACATGTTGCGCTCCTTCGATATGACCTGTGAAGCCCGGGACACCAAGCAAGCCCCTCAACAACACGGAGACTTGAACCTCCCTTAGCTAGTTCTCCGCTCCGGCCTTCATGTTATTCCCTTCATCTGACTGTTTCATGGATTAAAATGTCTCTTGATGCTAACACAGACCAGAGCTTCGCTCCTCCGAACCAATCGGCCGGAATAAAAGCATGGGTGCGCACGACCGAATACCACCGATCCAGCAAACCCGGGCAAAAAACATCAGTTACATTCTGGCGCTTGAACACAACACTTCCAGATCGAGAAGAGCAAACCTCAGGTAAGTCTTCATCTTCGCCAAGAGAGACCCTAGGACCGCCGCCTTTATTCAGGTCGGGCCCTCACGCCGGCGACCATCCTAGGCTGGCCACAGTTGCCGCCGGAGACACCAAGCGAAGGTCGCGTTGTCCGGAGACACCGCACACGCCCTAGGCATCTCCGCAACCGATAGCCAACTCTCCACCAGCGACATCAGCTGTCGCCGGCTTCCACGCCTCTCCACCTCGCCACCAGAACGTGGTGACAGATCGAAAGACCCACCACCACCATCCGCAGGCCGACCATCTCCGGCGAAGAAGATGGCCGCCTCCACCGTCAAACCCAAGGATGTTTCCTCGGGCGACCTCGTGTCGCGGGAGAAGCCCAAGATCACCTCCACGCACACACGACAGGCGGGGGGATAGTGGCGTAGATCAAGGACCTGGCTGCCGCCCACCACCAGCCACCTCCGGCGTGCCGTGGTGAGGAGCCGACGGGAGGCGGGGGACCGGAGTGCATCAAGGTCTGTCGCCGCCGCCCAGCACCATCCACGTCTTATCCCGGCCGAGTTTCGAGAGGGATCATGGTGGCGTCTCGGGGAGGCAACGAGGAAGGGCCACCACCGCCGCCACGCCCGCGGTCTTTGCTCGGCGGCGCTGCCACGGCGACGGAGGCGGTTAGGTTGGGAGGTGAGGGTAGGGGGTGGGTTCGTGAGGGGGGGGGGAGCAGACCATCATATGAAGTGTTAGAAGAAATCTCCCAGGATAAATGCAGGTGTTTCTCAAGCGTTGCTGTTTGCGTTTGATAGACCTTACAACTTGAGGTGTTAGTGAAGCGTCCGTCCTTGTTTACCTTCAACGTTGGTATTGTTGTCCTACCCGTCTTATGCGTGTCTCGGGATGCCTAACATCAGAGAAGATTTTGAAAATGTATCAGTTTATTAGTTTTATGAAGGTGGATCGCGTGAGTACTACTCTTTCCATCTCAGTTTACTAGTCTTCTCCGTATCTCTAGATCGCCAATTTGACATATATAATTTAAATTATATAATGAAAAACAATATTATTAGAAAATAGAACATCTAAACTTTCTAATAACATAATTTTTTATAATATATAACTAATGCTAATTTAATTAAATTTACGACCTAGAGGTACGCGCACGCCTAATAAACTGTAAGAGAGGGAGTAGTGTGAGTGGTATGCTGCGTGACTCAATACAAGCGTCTTTTTTTTCTTTTTTTGTGAATACTCAATACAAGCGTCTATAGCGGTGTTACTTGCAAACAATTGTATAAACGTTGTTGCCAAATCGATAAAGCTCACTGTGTTCCTTTTAAAAAAGATAGCTAGAGAAGGTTATGCAAAATAACATCACAACCGGAGCGCTGCTAAATCAGTCAGACACCCACGAAGCCTGAAGCTTGTTTTTATAGCTGACTCCACCATCTCTTTTACTAGCACCGTATGACTGCTGGGGTTTGGGCCAGAATTTCGGGTAACGACTGGACTGGGAGTATGGGCCAAACTGGGGGCCAAAACCTGTTATATTGTATTTACAATTTCCGGTAAAATCGATTTTCTTGTAAAGAGGTACGGACGTGAAGAATTTCGCGTAAAAAAAAGTTGTAATTTGGGCTACATGATTTAAGGATTAAATATTGATAAGGATGGTGAGTATTTTTCTACATGATTTCTTAATTGTATTTGACTGCATAACTTAACCTGTTATATTTTACTTTGTTAACCGGTCATAACTTAATTATTTAATTCGAGAAATGCCAACTTTAAACTTTGTTAACACTTCTATTGAAGTAGATTCTATCATAATTTCTATATACCTTCATCTACCATAACATATAAATCATAAGTCCAAAGCAATTAAAGGAAATATTTGACAAGCTAATATGGGGTGATAACTGCAAGAACACATATCAGATGTAGCTAGTTTCGAAATAAGAGTATCGAACCACGAGAAGCTACTAGTAGTGATCTTAATGCCCCTTGTTATTATTTATCTAGAATTACTTAAAGTTGTACTCCCCTAGGTCCATATTAATTGACTCTAATTGGATGTATCTAGACATATTTTAGTTCTAGATACATCTATATTGAAGTCGATTAATATGAATCGGAGGGAGTATCAAATTTCAAGTGAAGGTTTTAATTGAAAAGGTTTTGTAGGGTGATTTTGTAGAGTAAATAACTGAAATTGAAGAATAGAAATGCAACTAAAGATTATTATTGACTGTAATAATACTTAAAATGTTCTTGGATGTTGTTGGTTTCACCTCTAGTATTAACTAAAAACACAAACTAGATAATTTATATCTTAGCCCTCGTTATATGTGGGAAAGACTCGAAGTTGGAATATGTATCTCATAATATATCCCTGAATAACCACAGCAACGACCTTCGGCAAGCCACCTATTGGCCCATCACAATTAAGGGATTACCACGTGGTTATTTTTTAAGCATTGTGAGTCCCTTCTTATCCCCCTCTTCCATACAATAGTGCACCGCACATGGGATGTCACTTCCCGCCGTATACACTACCGAATTTCTGAAAGGTAGTTCCCTCATGTGACCCTTAGGAAAATATTACATGGTTGACATCATGCAACATCACAAGATAAAACTAACATACAATCATAGTGCAAAGCTATAAATTATCTTAATTCATACAATAAGACTACTAGGGTTTCTCCATCTCCTCCAAGAATGGGATGAACTACTCACACATAGAGACAATCCAGAACATCATCATAAACTTGCCTATGGAATAGGAATAACGGTGTGAATCCAAGTACAAATCCACAATGGTAATAGAGATTACAAAAAATAAGGATTCCAAGTACGTAGCGGCGGTGACATAGCTGCACGGATCTAAATTTCCCAGGAAAGATTCACCTTACCGAAAATTTCACGCGGGATATGAGGAAGTTGTGCGTGGTATGGGGCGTTGATTCCACATAGTTACCGTCATTAGAAAAACACTATAAAATGACTTCTGGATGATATGAAGTCAGAAATGATGAAATTTTGGAAGCTCTTCGAGATTCTCTTCGGATCAAAACGAGGCAGAAGCTAGGCGGAGGAATGTTGAATCTTGAAGACCTTCAGGGGCTACTGTTGTGGGTATACGATGACCCACAAGTATAGGGGATCTAGCACTTTTGGGAAGTAAAACCCAATTTATTGATTCACACAAGGGAGCCAAAGAATATTTGTAAGCCTTAACAACTGAGTTGTCAATTCAGCTGCACTGGAAACAGACTTGCTCGCAAGAGTTTATCAGAGTAACAATTTTATAGCAAGAGTAGTAGTGAAATATCAAGCAGAGTGTAACAAAGACAGCAAAAGAGGATTATAGTAAACAAGAGATTAAAAGATCGTAGGCACAGGGATGGATGAACGGGCGTTGCGTGGATGAGAGAAACTCATGTAAGAATCAAAGTAGGGCATTTGCAGATAGTAATAAAACAGTATCCAAGTACTAAACAATCCATAGGCATATGTTCCGTATATAGTCGTACGTACTCGCAATGAGAAACTTGCACAACATCTTTTATCCTACCACCGTATTGCCTCGGGAATCTATGGAAATTAAGGTACTCCTTTTAATAGAGCACCGAGCAAAGCATTAACACTCCGTGAACACATGTGATCCTCACATCACCGCCTTCCCCTCCGGTTGTCCCAATTCTGTCACTTTGGGGCCTCGGGTTCCGGACAGCAATATGTGTATACAACTTGAGTAAGATCATAAAGCAATGAATATCATCATGAATTGATAACATGTTCAGATCTGAGATCATGGCACACGGCCCTAGTGACAAGCATTAAGCATAACAAGTTGCAAAAATATCATAACCATTACGACACTAGGCACTATGCCCTAACAATCTTATGCTATTACATGACCAATCTCATCCAATCCCTACCATCCCTTCACCCTACAGCGGGAAATTACTCACACATGGATGGGGGAAACATGTTTGGTCGATGGAGAGGCGGTGGTGATGATGGTGATGATCTCCTCCAATTCCCCGTCCCGGCAGGAGTGCCGAACGGAGTTTCGGGTCCCGAGATGGAGTTTCGCGATGGCGGCGGTGTTGGATGTCTTACTCGCGATTTCGTCTCCCCCGTGCGTTTTTAGGTCGAAGCCCTTAAGTAGTCCAAAGGGGGGCACAGGGTTGCCCCAGGCGCCGCCTACCACAGCCTCCGCCCAGGCCCTGTCGCGCCGCTCGTGGGAGTGCTGCCTCATGGCACCCCTCCTTCAGTCTTCGGCTCCGTTATTCTTCTATGAAAATAGGCCCATGGGAATAATCCTGGGATTTTCCTGAAATTTGAGTTTCTGCACAAACGAGACACGGTTCCCTGAAAAGCCGTTAGTCCGTGTTAGTTGTATCCAAAATACACAAATTAGAGGCAAAACAATAGCAAAAGTGTTCCGAAAAGTAGTTTTGGACGTATCAACTCCCCCCAAGCTTAGCTTATTGCTTGTCCTCAAGCAATTCAGTTAACAACTGAGTGCGATAAAAGAACTTTCACGAACACATTTGTTCATATGATATAAATATTCTCATGATATGGACAAGTACTTAGGCAATTCATAATAAGATACATGCAAATAAAGTCATCTAACAACTATGTCAATCATGGAAAAGGTACCAACGAATTAATAATAAGCATCATGAATCATGTCTATCAGCATGATTGCAATGTTCATAAAAGGATATGATAAAGTGGTATCTCGCTTGCCCGTGTTTGTACAGCAAAACATAAATGCCCGGCACCTTTGAAGTTCATGGAAAGACTGGAAATAGAGATTGTCAAAGATAAAAGCATCAAAGTTATACCAGTTAATCACATTTTTGGACAAGCATACTATACTAAGAATGCACATGCCCTCAGAAGGTGCTCAAAGAAAGGATGGTGACTCAACATAAAAGTAAAAGATTGACCCTTCGCAGAGAAGCATGGATTAACATGCGCTAGAGCTTTTCATTTTTAAAACAGGAGTAAAATCATTTGAGAGGTGTTTGTTGTTGTCAACGAATGTATGTAATCAACCAATTCGTCAACCGGCCTTCTCAAGAGCGGCTCCCATGAAGGACGTTATCTCTACCAGCAAGGTAGATCATCCTCTCTTTGTTACACACGTACTTTTAGTTTTATTATATGACACTCCCCCAACCTTGCTTACACAAGCTATGGCTAACCGAATCTCGGGTGCCTTCCAACATTCTCATACCATGAAGAAGTGTCTATTTGCAAATTAAGTTGCTTACTGATAAATCAGGGCAAAATATGTGAAGAGAATTATTGATGAAAGTTAATTAATTGGGGTTTGGAACCCATTGCCAGCTCTTGCAAAATTATTGACAAGCTGACGTGCCACTAGTCCATTAATGAAAGTCAGGAGTAAATGACAAGGTTGAAAGATAAACACCACATACTTCCTCATGAGCTATAAAACATCGACACAAATTGAGAAGCATTTTGAAGGTTTAAAGGTAGCGCATGAGAGTTTACTTGGAATGGTTGAAATGCCATGCATAGGTATGTATGGTGGACACTTTGGAATAACTTGGTTTTTGGGTTTGAAGCACGAGCAATGCTCCCGCTCATACAAGTGAAGGCTAGCAATAGACTGGGAAGCGACAATCAAGAGAGCAGTAATTGTCATAATCATGCTTGCGGCAAAATAAATTAGCGGAGGCACAAAAGTGATACAAGAACTCTGAGGCAAAGTAAATCGTCGAGGCTTAATTCACTTTTGTTCAGTCATATGCATGCGTGAGCATGTGCCAAGTCAATTCAAGTGAATTATTCAGAGGAGGATACCACAATGTCATACCTATTTATGAATAAAACAATGCAAGCAAATATCTATGACATGCTACTCATATTGATAAACTGGAGCTAAACATGAGAGATCATTAACTACTAGACTTTCATTAAATGACATATACCTCACATGAACCAACTGAGCATGCTCACATGGATGAGTATATGTACAAAAATGAGAACAAATAGAGTTCATACAAAGATCTCACCATCAATTGTCGTAGATCGTCATTATTGCCTTTCACTTGTGTAGCTTGAATAATATGGAATGAAAACTAAGCTCCACACCGAAGACCGCTGAACTCCATAATGAACTTTACAAACCAAAAAAGAACAACAAATATTTTTGGTGTTTTAATTGAAACAAGAAAAAAGGAAACAAGCAAACAAAGCAAAATCTTTTTGGATTTTCTTATAGCAAACCAACGATAGCAAATAAAGCAAAATAGAGCAAGAAACCAAAAATAAACAAATGGTAAGAGAAAACAACAGAAATATTTTTGGTCTTTTTGTGTTTTAGGAAAGAAACAAAGTAAACAAGAAAATGAAAACTAAGAGTCACATAAACACAAAGCAACAGAAATTCGTCAAACTTGACAGCACAGTAATCATTTTAAGAAAATCTTCCCTGCTCAACTCGAGTGTTCAACTAATGAAAGTAGATGATAACCTGGGAACATGCACAAAAACTGGCCGCAAAATAACGCACAGCTGTTTTTGAGAATTTTTGGTATCAGTCCAGAATCTGTTTTCAATCAACTTCCCAAATATCATCTCCTTATTAGAAAACCACTTTAAGAAGCTAAACAAGTATATACAAGTATCCAGCAACTATAATATGCAATGAATGAGTGATGCAGATTCCCCCCATGAGCGCACAAGAACACCGTTGGGAACCCAAGAGGAAGGTGTGATGCGACAAAGCAAGTTTCCTCAGCATGAAACCAAGGTTTATCGGAACTTAGGAGCCAAGAAGCACGTTAAAGGTTGATGATGCACAGGCGCAACAAGGATTCCGGGGCCAACGTGGAACCTGCACAACACAAACCAAGTACTTTGCCCCAACGAAACAACAGGTTGTCAATCTCACCTGCTTGCGGAATAAAGGATTAGATGTATAGTGTGAATGATGATTGTCGTAAAAACAAGAGAACAAGATGCAGATTATATTTCTAAGATAGAATTGACCGGGATCCACGGCTCACTAGAGGTGTCTCTCCCATAAGATAAACAGCATGTTGGGTGAACAAATTACAGCTGGGCAATTGACAAATAGAGAGGCATGACAATGCACATACATATTATGATGAGTATAGTGAGATTTAATTGGGCATTACGACAAAGTACATAGACCGCTATCCAGATGCATCTATGCCTAAAAAGTCCACCTTCAAAGTTATCATCCGAACCTCCGCATTAAGTTGCTACAACACAGACAATTGCATTAAGTATGGTAAGTAATCATAACTACATCCTCGAACATAGCACTAATGTTTTATCCCTATGGCACAAAGACATCCATAATCTTAGAGGTTCTCTACTCCCTGATTCACAGACATGAACCCACACATCGAGCATAAATACTCTTGGGTTATAAGCATCTACTTGGCTGCATCTACTAGTAACTAGAGCATGCAAGATCATAAATAACACATAGACATAACTTTGATAATCAACATAACAAGTATTCTCTATTCATCGGATCCCAACAAACAACATATAGAATTACGATAGATGATCTTGATCATGTTCGCAGCTCACAAGACCCGACAATTAAACAATGGGAGAAGACAACCATCTAGCTACTGGACCCAAAGTCCAGTGGGTAGACTACTCACACATCACTCTGGGAGACGACCATGGCGGCGTGAGAGTCCTCCTGGGGAGATGATTCCCCTCTCCGGCAGGGTGCCGGAGGCGATCTCCCGAATCCCCCGAGATGGGATTGGCGGCGGCGGCGTCTCTGGAAGGTTTTCCGTATCGTGGCTTCCTGCCGGGGGTTTCGCGACGAAGGCTATTTGTAGGCGGAAGGGCAGGTCAGGGGCGTCACGAGGGCCCACACCCAAGGTCGGCGCGCAGGGCTTGGGCCGCCGCCCTATGGTGTCGCCACCTCGTGGCCCCACTTCGTCTCCTTCTTCGGTCTCTGAAGTTTCGTGGCAAAATAGGACCCCGGGCGTTGATTTCGTGCCCATCCGAGAATATTTCCTTACTAGGATTTCTGAAACCAAAAACAGCAGAACAGAATCGGCACTTCGCATCTTTTTAATAGGTTAGTTCCAATGCACGAATATGACATAAAGTGTGCATAAAACATGTAGATATCATCAATAATGTGGCATGGAACATAAGAAATTATCGACACGTCTGGAGACGTATCGCATCCCCAAGTAGTTCTGCCGTCCCGAGCAAACTATAAACAAAGATAATTTCTGGAGTGACATGCCATCATAACCTTGATCATACTATTTGTAAGCATATGTAGTGAATGCAGCGATCAAAACAATGTAAATGACATGAGTAAACAAGTGAATCATATAGCAAAGACTTTTCATGAATAGTACTTCAAGACAAGCATCAATAAGTCTTGCATAAGAGTTAACTCATAAAGCAATAATTCAAAGTAAAGCATTGAAGCAACACAAAGGAAGATTAAGTTTCAGCGGTTGCTTTCAACTTATAACATGTATATCTCATGGATATTGTCAACATAGAGTAATATAATAAGTGCAATATGCAAGTATGTAGGAATCAATGCACAACACAAGTGTTTGCTTCTTGAGGTGGAGAGAGATAGGTGAACTGACTCAACAATAAAAGTAAAAGAATGGTCCTCCAAAGAGGAAAGCATCGATTGCTATATTTGTGCTAGAGCTTTGATTTTGAAAACAAGAAACAATTTTGTCAACGGTAGTAATAAAGCATATGTATCATGTAAATTATATCTTACAAGTTGCAAGCCTCATGCATAGTATACTAATAGTGCCCGCACCTTGTCCTAATTAGCTTGGACTACTGGATCATCGCAATGCACATGTTTTAACCAAGTGTCACAAAGGGGTACCTCTATGCCGCCTCGTACAAAGGTCTAAGGAGAAAGCTCGCATCGGATTTCTCGCTATTGATTATTCTCAACTTAGACATCCACTGGGACAACATAGACAACAGATAATGGACTCCTCTTTATGCATAAGCATGTAACAACAATTAATTTTCTCATATGAGATTGAGGATATATGTCCAAAACCAAACTTCCACCATGGATCATGGCTTTAGTTAGCGGCCCAATGTTCTTCCTCTAACAATATGCATGCTCTAACCATAAGGTGGTAGATCGCCCTTACTTCAACAAGACGGACATGCATAGCAACTCACATGATATTCAACAAAGAGTAGTTGATGGCGTCCCGGAACATGGTTATCGCACAACGAGCAACTTAATAAGAGATAAAGTGCATAATACATATTCAATACCACAATAGTTTTTAAGCTATTTGTCCCATGAGCTATATATTGTAAAGGTGAAGAATGGAAATTTAAAGGTAGCACTCAAGCAATTTACTTTGAATGGCGGAGAAATACCATCTAGTAGGTAGGTATGGTGGACACAAATGGCATAGTGGTTGGCTCAAGTATTTTGGATGCATGAGAAGTATTCCTCTCGATACAAGGTTTAGGCTAGCAAGGCTATTTGAAACAAACACAAGGATGAAGCTGTGCAGCAAAACTCACATAAAAGACATATTGAAAACATTATAAGACTCTACACCGTCTTCCTTGTTGTTCAAACTCAATACTAGAAATTATCTAGACCTTAGAGAGACCAAATATGCAAACCAAATTTTAGCATGCTCTATGTATTTCTTCATTAATAGGTGCAAAGTATATGATGCAAGAGCTTAAATCATGAGCACAACAATTGCCAAGTATCACATTATCCAAGACATTATAGCAACTACTACATGTATCATTTTCCAATTCCAACCATATAACAATTTAACGAAGAAGAAAACCATGAATACTATGAGTAGAGCCTAAGGACATATTTGTCCATATGCTACAGCGGAGCGTGTCTCTCTCCCACAAAGTGAATGCTAGGATCCATTTTATTCAAACAAAACAAAAACAAAAACAAACCGACGCTCCAAGCAAAGCACATAAGATGTGATGGAATAAAATATAGTTTCAGGGGAGGAACCTGATAATGTCGTCGATGAAGAAGGGGATGCCTTGGGCATCCCCAAGCTTAGACGCTGGAGTCTTCTTTGATATATGCAGGGGTGAACCACCGGGGCATCCCCAAGCTTAGAGCCACTCTCCTTGATCATGTTGTATCATCTCCTCTCTTGATCCTTGAAAACTTCCTCCACACCAAACTTAGAACAACTCATTAGAGGGTTAGTGCACAATCAAAATATACATGTTCAGAGGTGACATAATCATTCTTAACACTTCTAGACATTGCACAAAGCTACTGAAAGTCAATGGAATCAAAATATCCATCGAACATAACAAAACTGGCAATGCGAAATAAAAGGCAGAATCTGTCAAAACAGAACAGTTCGTATTGACGAATTTTATCGAGGCACCAGACTTGCTCAAATGAAAATGCTCAAATTGAATGAAAGCGCATATCTGAGGATCACTCACGTAAATTGGCATAATTTTCTGAGTTACCTACAGAGAATTTTGCCCAGATTCGTGACAGCAAAGAAATCTGTTTCTGCGCAGTAATCCAAATCTAGTATGAACTTTACTATCAACGACTTTACTTGGCACAACAAACATAAAACTAAGATAAGGAGAGGTTGCTACAGTAGTAAAAAACTTCCAAGACACAAATATAAAACAAAGTACTGTAGTAAAACATGGGTTGTCTCCCATAAGCGCTTTTCTTTAACGCCTTTCAGCTAGGCGCAGAAAGTGTATATCAAGTATTATCAAAGGGTGATACATCTACAGCGGGATGTGGAGTTTTCTCAACCAGGCATAGTATATTAGATACATAAGTTTTAGCGTCTCCCTTTTCATTAGTCTTGGGCTTGCTACTCTCATCAAACAAATTTTCGGGAACAAGCCAAGCATAGTTATTTTCTAGTGCATCATTCATTGCTAGGAGCTTGCATGGTATTGGTGCTTTGATCTCCCCACCATCATTAATATTATTAGTGTACTTTATTCTATCCATATCTATTTTTTCAAGGAGACTAATAAAATTGGTGTGAGAGCCAAGCATATTATATTTAGCAAAGACCTTTCTAGCCTCTCTTGCTAGACCACCAAATTCTCTAAGAAGGGTTTCTAAAACAAAATCTTTCTTTTCCCCCTCTTCCATATCACCGAGTGTAAGAAACATGTGTTGGATTATAGGATTGAGATTAACAAATTTAGTTTCCATCATACGAACTAAAGTAGCAGCGGCAATTTCATAAGTAGGAGCAAGGTCTACCAAGTGTCTATCCTCAAAATCGTCAACAGTACTAACATGGTTGAAGAATTCTTCTATATTATTTCTCCCAACTATAGACCCGCGTCCTACCGGCATGTTTTTTATGGTAAAATTAAAAGGAAACATGATGAAATAAGTAAAGTAAATGCAAGTAACTAATTTTTTTGTGTTTTTGATATAGCAAACAAGATAGCAAATAAAGTAAATCTAGCAACTAATTTTTTTGTATTTTGATTTAGTGCAGCAAACAAAGTAGTAAATAAAACTAAGCAAGACAAAAACAAAGTAAAAGAGATTGGGATGTGGAGAGTCTTATCTCCACTTGCAGCGTGTCTTCTGGCGGCAGAAAAGGCGCCGAGAGAAAAGATCTCCGTGGATGGAAATAAGTTTTCCCTCAAGTAACCAAATCGAACCGCCGCCGTAATTTGCTGATGATACGCGTACGCGCAACGGCGTTGAACCCCAAGAGGAAGTGTGTGATGATGCGACACAATTCCCTTTGCATGAAAACAAGAGGTTTCGAACCAAAGAGAGAGCCAAGAAGCACGTTGAAGGTTGATGGCGGACGAGATGTAGTGCGCGCAACAAGGTTGGGCGATGGCGTGCGAGATACCCTAGTGCGGCGCAACACAGGGGTTGCAGCCGAGTGGAGTTCTCACTGCATCAACACAAGGATTATGATGTATAGTGTAGATGATGATCAATTGTTTGCAACAATGAGAACAAATATTGCAGAATAGAGTTGAAGAAAGAGAAACCGGGGAACACACAGCTCACTAGCATGTCTCTCCACATAACAACATGTTGGGTGAACAAATTATTGGGCAATTGACAAATAGAGGGCATGACCATGCACATACATATTATGATGAGTATAGTGAGATTTAATTGGGCATTACGACAAAGTACATAGACCGCTATCCGCATGCATCTATGCCTAAAAGTCCACCTTCAGGTTATCATCCGAACCCCTCCAGTATTAAGTTGTAACAACGACAATTGCATTAAGTATTGCGCGTAATGTAATCGGTAACTACATCCTCGAACATAGCACCAATGTTTTATCCCTAGTGGACAAGACATCCATAATCTTAGAGGTTCTGTTCCCCAGATTCATGGAGACATGAACCCACTATCGACATAAATACTCCCTCTTGGAGTTACAAGCATCTACTTGGAGCATCTACTAGTAGGAGGCATGCAAGATCATAAACAACACATAGACATAACTTTGATAATCAACATAACAAGTATTCTCTATTCATCGGATCCCAACAAACACAACATATAGAATTACAGATAGATGATCTTGATCATATTCGGCAGCTCACAAGACCCGACAATTAAGCACAATGGGGAGAAGACAACCATCTAACTACTGCTATGGACCCATAGTCCAGGGGTAGACTACTCACACATCACTCCGGAGGCGACCATGGCGGCGTAGAGTCCTCCGGGGAGATGATTCCCTCTCCGGCAGGGTGCCGGAGGCGATCTCTGAATCCCCGAGATGGGATTGGCGGCGGCGGCGTCTCTGGAAGGTTTTCCGTATCGTGGCTCTCGGTCTGGGGTTTCGCGACGAAGGCTATTTGTAGGCGGAAGGGCAGGTCAAGGGGCGTCACGAGGGCCCCACACCCTAGGTCGGCGCGGCCCCAGGCTTGGGCCGCGCCGCCCTATGGTGTCGCACCCCGTGGCCCCCTTCGTCTCCTCTTCGGTCTTCGGAAGCTTCGTGGTAAAATAGGACCCCTGGGCGTTGATTTCGTCAATTCCGAGAATATTTCCTTACTAGGATTTCTGAAACCAAAAACAGCAGAAAACAGCAAATGGCACTTCGGCATCTTGTTAATAGGTTAGTTCCAGAAAATGCACGAATATGACATAAAGTGTGCATAAAACATGTAGATATCATCAATAATGTGGCATGGAACATAAGAAATTATCGATACGTCGAGACGTATCAGCATCCCCAAGCTTAGTTCTGCTCGTCCCGAGTGGAGTTGAATCCCATGGTGCCCATGAAGTGACACCTCCGTAGTACGACGAAGATGGATCCTGTTCCGGGTATGTACTGGAAGACGCACCAGGATACGTGACGGTGTACCCGTAGGAGGGCTCGGCGTCCTCGGAGTCATGCTGCTAGTGGAAGCCATGTATCCTCAGCTGCTCATCCATCTCCTCCTTAGAGCGCGACCACGGTCTCCTGTAAATATCGAACAAATATGTCTGCGGCAAAGGGATTTCCCTCTCGTCCCCGTCAATAAACAACATTTTATAGACAATATTATCTATACTAGAGTCAGTTGTAACAAATTGGTGACTCTTCATAGCAGCAATATCAAACCTTATAGGAGTTAATTTCACATCAGTAGGGTCAAGAGAAAGATCTAGATATGCCAAAATACGTGAGGCAACAATTTCTCCAAAAATAGGTCCCTTATTGGATAAACGACGAGCAACAAGAGCACCAAGATGATAAGGTGTCTTTCCAGTAAGTGCAGCAACTAGGAAAGCAAGATGATAACTAGAAATGTTGCTAGTGTTCTCCCTACCAAGAATGCTAGTAGCAAGATAGTAAGCGAAATATCTAATAGCAGGGAGTTGAATGATTCTTATCTTGCCGCGCTGAATGGTGCGGCTATCATCATTGGTGACTTCTCGATAGAGCTCCGTCAAAGCCTTGGGACTTTTCTCAATCTTCTTCGCTGTACCTACAGGAGCAATATTCAAGGCAGTACAAAAATCCTTCAACTTCATAGTAATAGGCCTATCATAAATCCTGAATGTAACTGATGGTTGGTAGTGCGTGTTGTTGAACTGAATGCTTTCAACAAAGATTTTAGTTAGCATGTAGTATTGATCCCTCTCATTTCCATATAGGTGGATAAGCCCACATTATTGATGAGGACCAAGAAATCATCGAGCAGACCTGCATTGCGCAAAAAGTTATAACATGGAAAGGATGAAGCATTAGGGACTCCATTATCCTCTTCAACTTCGAAGCTCGGTGCGATGACATCCTCATTATAGGATCGTCTAATTCGAGTGGCTGCCCTTGAGGGCCTCCCCGTTCTTGTCGTCTCTCTTTCGAACACTTCTCCAAAGTTATAGTTATCCATCCTCCTTTTCTGAAATTTTTCAACAAACATTATAAAAGTTGATTTGGAGACATATAATTGAGAGAAACTACTACAGGAACTTGGTAGAGTACTAAACATGCATCAAAACTAATTTTTACAACTTAGAACAAGAATGCAAGCTCACTAAACATGTTACCTACAGCAGCAAAATATTCAAGATATACTCAACCAAACAAAATTCTATTTGGATAATCGAAGGAGTCACATACCGGAGAGCAAATATGCCAAATTTCAGACAGAAATCTAGGCTGAGCAAAGAGATCGAAGAATCCCGAGCTCTTGAGCAAAAACGCGAGTGAGAGAAAGTTGGTACGAGTTTTTTCGGGAGAGAGAGAATGGGAGGAAGAGATGAGTAAGTGGGGCAAGGAGGGGCCCCACCAGGGTGGCGCGCCCCCTCCTTGGCTGCGCCGGCACATGGGGGCAGCCCTGGTGCCCCACTGGTCAGCCCCTGGTGCTCCCGGGTAGCTCTTCGAAAAATAAGACCAACGGTATAATTTTTGTAAATTTTTGAAAACTTTGAAAAATGCATTTCTGGGTGTCAAAATTATTATTACTGGGCAGAAAAAGATTTTCAAACCTCTAAACAATTAAAGAACTTTGCAAAACAAGTAGTGCTACAGCGAGTAAAACAAGTGGAGGAAGAAAGAAATGTTGTTTAGCTCCTCTATGCATATAAAATGTACTTGTTAACAAGGTTAATCAAGTCTTGCCACCAAATAAATTTTACATAGCATAAGAAGAAATAAACCTCAAATCAATCATGTTACCTTGAATTGTATTGATATGGATCCAATCATAAGATTTTGATAACCTTCTTTAGGCTCATATATAGGACAATCGATAGTTCCAACTTTGATAGTTCTCACATTAGAAATAGTATTAACTCCACATACTTTATCAATCCTCTTGGGAAATAGACGGTATGCTCCTTATCATCAACATTGAAAGTAACCTTTCCCTTCATTGCAATCAATAACAGCCCTGCGGTGTTAAGAAAAGGTCTCCCAAGAATAATAGACATATTATCATCTTCAGGCATTTCCAACACAACAAAATCAGTTAATATCAAGCAGTTATTAGTAACTTGAACGGGAACATCCTCACATATACCAACAGGAATAGCAGTAGATTTATCAGCCATTTGCAAAGATATATCAGGTTGGTATCAACTTATCAAAAAAGTCTCTTATAAAGAGAAAAAGGCATAACACTAACACCTGCTCCCAAATCACATAGAGCAGTTCTAACATAATTATTCTTGATGGAACAAGGAATAGTCGGTATACCTGGGTCGCCCAACTTCTTTGGAACTTTGCCATTGAAAGAGTAATTAGCAAGCATAGTGTAAATCTCCTCATTAGGAATTTTCCTTTTGTTAGAGACAATATCTTTCATATACTTTGAATAAGGAGGAAATTTAATAGCATCAGTTAAAGGGATTTGCAAGAAAAAAGGTTTCATCCAGTCACAAAATTTATTATAGTGTTCTTCTTCCTTTGATTTTAGTTTCTTAGCAGGAAAAGGCATTTGCTTTTGAACCCAAGGTTCACTTTCATTACCATGTTTCTTAGCAATAAAATCTTCTTTAATATACTTTTTATTTTTAGCATGCTATTCAGGTTCATCTTCAACCTCTTCTTTATCAGAAGCATCATTCTTACCATTATCTTTATCATGTTCATTACCACTTTCAGTTTCAGCATCAAAAATAGAAATACTATTAGGATCATTAACAGGCTCAGAGGATTCTGCAACAGTTTTATGTTTCTTCTTCTTTTTCTTAGAAGGAGCACTAGGTTCGATTCGTTGAGAATCTTGTTCAACTCTTTTGGGATGCCCCTCAGGATATAGAGGATCCTGAGTAGAAACACCGCCTCTAGTTGTTACTTCATAAACATGTTTTTCTTTAGAATTTTTTAACAAGTCATTTTGCACTTTAGTGAGTTGATCAATTTGAGTTTGAACCATATGAAAATGTTTAACAAGCATCTTAACATCATTGGAGGCTCTCTCCACAATATCATGCAATTCACTAATAGCTCGAGAATTTTCCATTAAATGATTCTCTACTCATATTAAAATTATCTTGCTTAACAATATAATTATCAAACGCATCTAAGCATTGAGCAGGAGGTTTTGAGTAAGGAATATCTTCCCTAGTAAAGCTTTGAAGAGAGTGTACCTCAATCATGGATGAAGGGGGAGTTATCTTGCATAAATTTTCTATGGGAGGTAAGTTCTTCACATCTTCAGATTTAATACCTTTCTCCTTAAGAGATTTCTTGGCTTCCCTCATATCTTCATCATTTAATTTAATCAAACCCCTCTTCTTCAATATTGGCGTTGGGGTTGGTTCAGTGTAGTCCAATCATCATGATTTCGGCCTATTTTAGCCATTAATTCTTCAGCTTCGTCCGGAGTTCTTTTCCTGAAAACACAACCAGCACAACTATCCAAGTATGCTCTAGACTCAATAGTTAGTCCACTATAAAATATATCAAGTAAATCATGCTTTTCCAGATCATGTCCAGGTCGAGCTCTGATAAGAGAGCAAAATCTTGCCCAAGCTTCGGGCAATTTCTCTCCATCTTTCCAGTCAAACTATAAATTTTCTAAAAGCAATATGTTGAGCACTAGCAGGAAAGTATTTCCGAAAGAAAACATCAAGCAAACCACTTGGACTATCAATAGAATCGGGAGGCAAACTATTATACCAAGTTTTAGCATCATCCTTTAATGAGAAAGAAAAATTTAGCAACAAAATAAGTACGCTTCTTGATATCATCGAGAAAACAAGCTACTCAAAGTTGAGGCTCATTCATGTGTTCTACATCACTTTCTTTTCAGTACACAAAAAGTTGTTTTCTCAACAATAGATATATGAGATAAATCAAGAGAAAATCATAATCCTTATCCTTAATGTTTATAGGAGATGTGGCAAATTTAGGATCATGGGAGTTTATATCTAACAGTATATGTTGTGCAAGAAGCTTTTAATTTTACTTGCATAGTAGTAGCATTGCATTTAACAATAAAATCATCATCAAGTTCCACATAATCTTCATCAAGATCATCACTAGAGTATTCAGACTAGGTGAATTAACAGGTGTAGTATTTTCATTAGGAGTTTCAGTATTTTTCAATTTGTCTAGACCTAGGAATTGTAGCATCTAGAAAAGATCCTAACGAACCACTATCATCAAGCACAGCAGAAGTATCATCAATATTATAAGAATTTTCAGATTCAGCAGAAGTACCACCATGTGAAGCTTGTGGTGGTGAAACAAGTTGACTTATCACAGATGGTGAATCAAGAGCAGCAGAGGTACTAGTTGTACCTTTTCTTGTAGTGGATGGTAATATGGCGACTTTAGTATCGTGAGGTTTACCTATGATGGAGAATTTGCAGCGAACAATATCAATCCAAGTGAACTTGCAAATAAAGCTATGCTCCCGGCAACGGAGCCAGAAAATAGTCTTGATGACCCACAAGTATAGGGGATCGCAACAGTCTTCGAGAGAAGTAAAACCGAATTTATGATTCGACACAAGGGGAGCCAAAGAATATTTGTAAGCCTTAACAGCGGAGTTGTCAATTCAGCTGCACCTGGAAACAGACTTGCTCGCAAGAGTTTATCATAGTAACAGTTTTATATGAGCAAGAGGTAAATATCGTGACTTGATGTAACAAAGGCTGAGTAGTGATTATAGTAAACAGGGGATTAAAATACGACAGGCACATGGATGGATGAACGGGCATTGCATGGATGAGAGAAACTCATGTAACAATCAAAGTAGGGCATTTGCAGATAGTAATAAAACAGTATCCAAGTACTAAACAATCCATAGGCATGTGTTCCGTATATAGTCGTACGTGCTCGCAATGAGAACTTGCACACCATCTTTTGTCCTAGCCGGTGGCATCCGGGCCTCTAGGGAATCTACCGGAAATTAAGGTAATCCTTTTAATAGAGCACCGGAGCAAAGCATTAACACTCCGTGAACACATGTGATCCTCACATCACTAGCCTTCCCCTCGGTTGTCCCAAATTTCTCACTTTGGGGCCTCGGGTTCCGGACAGCAATATGTGTATACAACTTGCAGGTAAGATCATAAAGCAATGAATATCATCATGAATTGATAACATGTTCAGATCTGAGATCATGGCACTCAGGACCTAGTGACAAGCATTAAGCATAACAAGTTGCAACAATATCATAAAAGTACCAATTACGGACACTAGGCACTATGCCCTAACAATCTTATGCTATTACATGACCAATCTCATCCAATCCCTACCATCCCCTTCGGCCTACAGCGGGGGAATTACTCACACATGGATGGGGGAAACATGGCTGGTCGATGGAGAGGCGTCGGTGGTGATGATGGCGATGATCTCCTCCAATTCCCCGTCCGGGAGTGCCGAAACGGAGTTTCTGGTCCCGAGACGGAGTTTCGCGATGGCGGCGGTGTTCTGGATGTCTTCTTGCGATTTCTTCTCACCCCCGTGCGTTTTTAGGTCGAAGCCCTTAAGTAGTCGAAAGGGGGGCACCTGGGGCTGCCCGAGGCGCCGCCACCACAGGCCGGCGCGGCCCAGGGGCCTGCCGCACCGCCTGGTGGGGTGGCTGCCTCGTGGCCCCCCTCCTTCTGGTCTTCTGGCTCCGTTATTCTTCTATGAAAATAGGCCCATTGGAATTAATCCCGAGGATTTTCCTGAAAGTTGAGTTTCTGCACAAAAACGAGACACCAGAGCAATTCTGCTGAAAACAGCGTTAGTCCATGTTAGTTGTATCCAAAATACACAAATTAGAGGCAAAACAATAGCAAAAGTGTTCGGGAAAGTAGATACGTTTTGGACGTATCAGTATACTTCTTGGGTATGCCAACGACGTGATCTAGATCCGGCAAGCCCAGGTGGCCCACAGATGGTGGTGGTGGCTCATGGCCCATCGGATGGCCCAATTGCTGTTGATAGAATATGGAGGAGGTCCAGCCCAGGAACAGGAGCCGGATCCCAACCGACCTACGCCAGGAGTCGGATCCACGAAGGCCCATTAAGTGTCCGAAGCCATGACGACAAGTTAGGAAGTAGATGGATCCTTGGCGTGCACGGCAATGTATATTCCGTAGTTAGGCATCTTATATTCTGGCTAGGACTCTCCGTGTAAAGTCTAGATCCTGGCGCCTTTCTAAGCCGGATCCTGGGAGCCCTAGAGGCACAACCACAACTCATTGTAACAACGTGAAAGCGCCCATATAATTCCAGACAAGCAGCAATAGGTCACGCCTCCGTGCACCGTGTTCTGAAGATGGGTAAATCGCGTACCACCGTCCCAATGGCGCTCCGCCCTTTGTCTCCCACTTCTTCCCTCCTTCGTGAGGATCCCTCCTCCGGGGTAACATCAAATAGGAAACGACAACCCCCAAGCTAGCGGCTGCAGGCAGGGCACTCGGCAGCGGACACTAGTAGAAAAATGGGCTTCCATCCAGGCCTTTAGTACCGGTTCCCTTACGAACCAGTACTAAAGGGTGCATTAGTACCGGTTGCACTGCCCAGGCCGTCGAGAAACATCAATACCGGTTCGTTGAAGGCCTTTTGTACCGGTTCGTGTTACGAACCGGTACGGAAGGGTTTTCGTCCAATTTTGAGGCGGAGGTGGGGCTAGAGCTGCACCTTTAGTACCGGTTCATATGAAGAACCGGTACTAAATGGTCCCTGCCCTATTTCTTCACCCGATCGGGCCACCCCTGCAGCTCATTTTTCCTTCTCCTCTCACATTTGCAAATATTTTCCACCTCTCACACTCCAACAAATCTCCATTTTTCTCCATCATTTTGTCAATATTGAGGATACCCATCTATCCAAGGGTTAGCAATATCATCCTTTCTTCCGGCGTTCCTAATTTAGCTTATTTCTTTGCTAGTTTAACTTGTATTATTTTTCTAGTGCTAGCAAGGTGTTCGATGAAATGCCTAAGTTAGGGATTTCATTCTTTTTATATGCAATTTGAGCTCAAATTAAAGTATGATTTGTTGGTTTTAGTATCGTCCCCGTCCTCACCGCCGTCGATCGCCAGCGTCAACCCCTAGCCGGCACCACCTCGGCGAGCCTCTTCTTTTTTATAAAAAAAACTTAGTTTTATGTGATGAACGTGAATATTAATTAATTTGGTCACTCATATATCCATGATGTTGTGTAATTAAAATTTTGACGTACTTATATATATATAGTGCAGATGAATCGACAATGGATGTACGGTGACCGATGCCATCCCGAGTTCATTACTGGCATGCATTATTTTCTCAACGTGGATGAGGCAAACAGGCGGTCGAATGGTTTCATTTGTTGTCCATGTAGTTCCTGTAAGAATATGAAGGATTACTCTACCTCAAAGACCCTTCATGTCTACCTGCTTGAGAACGGTTTCATGCCCGGCTATAATTGTTGGACCAAGCACGGAGAAAGATGGGTTATAATGGAAGACAACGAAGAAGAAGAGGATAGTGACAACTATCATATGTTCACTAAAGACGGTGATAGTAGAATGGGGGAGACGAAGCTGAAGTGTAAGGGTACATTGCCCTATGTGTGGTTTTGGTAATTAATGACAACCCCTATAGACTAATGTTTTTCATTGAGTTTATATGAAGGAATATTCCATAGGTTCTACTTGTATTCCATGTGTTGGATTCAAGTATGGATGCCATGAATATAAAGATACACCTTGTGTATTGGCATCAAGATCATCGATTTAAAGATACATATGTGATATGATCAAGAAGATGAAATGAAGATGGAGTTCTTATGTGGAACTCAATATTAGCCATGCTCTATCTTAAGTAAGTATGAGAAGATACAAGGTTGAGTTGGGAAAGTTCAAGATGAGCATCTTGAGTGGATCACATGCTTGAAGCTTGTCGTCCATTTGGTGATAATGGACATGTGAAGATGTGCATCAATGGAGCTTTCCCATCATAGTGTATGGGGGAGCATTTGTGAGTCTTCACGAAGCAACATTGGTCAAGTGAGGCATTCCGGCTTGAGTGAAGCTTGAAGAGTTATCATCAAGATCAAGCGGGATGCGCAAGGCAAAGGTATGGCCTTGCTAGGTTTTCCTTTTACCGGTCTCAAGGTGGATGTTGGGAGACCGGATTATAGGATAGGTAGCCGCACTATTAAGAGGGGCTTTCGGTTGGGTAACTTGATCACATCATCTTAGGGAGCTCAATCCTTTGCATACTTTGCATAACCTTATTGCTTCTTGGTGTATCTCTGTGTGAGGTTCTTGAGCTTGTTGCTAGCTTTACAACAAGCCCAAGTTCATCAACGGAATCCGCATGTATCTTCTATTGCGTTTCGAGTTTGGACGTCTTCACCGTTTCTTGACGGTGGGAGACTCCCTCTCTAAAATCATCTAAAATGTTCTGTGAGGAGTCTCCATATTTCCACTAGTAGGAAAACCCTTATAGGCGGAGCTTAGTTCTGTGGCGCACCACTAAAAATGCGCCACCGAATATTATTTTGTGGCGCACCATGCTGGGTGCGCCACAGAAATAGCTTAATTTTGTGGCGCACTACTGAACCTTGCGCCACAGAAATTATGTGGGGCCCACATCCTGCCACCACCAATTATTAGTGTAGGTATTTCTTTGGCGCACATGGCGTGCTGCGCCACAGAAATAACTCTTTCTGTGGCGCACGTTCTTCGGTGCGCCACAGAAGTAGTTGATTATGTGGTGCACTTGTTCGCGTGCGCCACAGAAATAAGGTAACTTATATTATCATCGCCCGTGCCCTCCCCCACGCCTGTTCACCTCTCCCCTCCCCTCTCCCCTCTCCCCTCCCCTCTCCCCTCTCCTCCGAGCGCCACCATGGTCGTCGCCATCGCCGTCGCCACCGCCTTCCTCCGCGACGGCCGCATGTCGCCACGGTCCTCCCATCCCCGCCACCTGCAGCACAAGCTGCCGCTACGGCGAGGAGGGGCCGCCGCGAGGAGGGGCCGCCACGTCCTCCTCCTCCTCCACCGCTGCCGTCGTCGTCAACCTCCTCCTCCACCCCTTTCGTCGGTGAACTCTCTCCCCTCCCCTCCCTCTTCCTCTCCCGCGCGAGCACAAAGTGCTCGACGAAATGCTCGTGCTCTGGTTGTGCTGCTGTTGCTCTGGATGCTTGCTGTTGCTGTGGATGCATTGATGTTTGTCCTATCCTGTTGTCATTGTTGCTGCAGCTAGATGCATGCTCTGGTTGTGCTGCTGTTGCTGTTGATGTACTGGCTGCTATTGTTGTTGATCTATCTATCCTAGCTTGTTGTCATTGTTGCTGCAGCTAGATGCATGCTCTTGCAGCTTCTCACCATTCCTAGTGAACTATATTGTTGCTATTGCTTGTGTTTCCATGCTCTAAATGGTCAAATGATCATCATGCGCTAGTGATTTACTTACTGGCTCATTGCTCATGGTTGATGTACCTCAGTAGTGGTTCTGGATGCATTGCTGCTGTTGCTCTGGATGCATTGCTGCTGTTGCTCTGGATGCATTGCCCCTAATTGTTATTGATGAACCATGTGATGGTAATGATTCAATTTAATTCAATGATGTTAATTTGATTTCCATCCTTTGTTGGAAATAAATCCATGTCTGAACCTGTACAAGGTAATGAAGACTTGCTCACTTGGTATTGCTTGCTAGTTGGACATTTGGTTGGTTTTGATGCTACTGGTTCATTTAAATGCATTAAATGCTACTATGGTATGCTATTGTGGTATCCTTGTGAAGAAAATGATGGATTCTTGTGAGCTTATGGTATGCTACTATGCTCTTGTGGTATCCTTGTGAAGATTTACTTGATGGATTGTTGTGAGCTTATGGTATGCTGCTATGCTTATAATGCTCTGATTAGTGGGGATGCTTACTGGATCATGTGCATATAGTTCATATAGTTCCCTAAAAATAAAGAATGCTCCCTGGCCAGATGCTTGATTTCTTGGCTCAGCCAATGATGCAAAGGCTGAGGCAAAAACTTGGATAAGAACAGATACTAAAATAGAGATATTCACATTAGGGAATCATGTAAATGAATGCCACTGTGGTATCCTTTGAAGAAAATGGGAAGTTTCTGATGGTTTAAAAGACTAGGTGATGCTAGGTTATTAAGTTGGCTGTCAAGGTTGGTTTTATCTGGTTAACTTGGATAGGCTATGTGTTCTTGCTTACTTATGCATATCCATCTCTCCTGGATTGACTAGCTCAGGCTTGGCCTCTCTCTTGCCAGCATCACTTGGTTACTACCAAGTGATGAATAATCCCTTATGGTACCCCAGCTTTGTTTTGAACTCAACTGAGTAATGATAAATTTCTATTTCTTGTTGGCTTTGATGAAAATAGAGATATCCACAGTAGGGGATCATGTAAATGAATGCCACTGTGGTATCCTTTGAAGAAAATGGGCAGTTTCTGATGGTTTTAAAAGGCTAGGTGGTGCTAGGTGATTCAGTTGGCTACCAAGACTTGTCTCATCTGGTTAGCTGGGATATGCTATGTGTTGTTGCTTGTTTAGGCATATCTATCACTTACTGGATTTACTGGTTCTTGATTGGCCTCTCTTTTGCTAGCATCACTTGGTCTATATACCAAGTGATGAATAATCCCTTTGGAGCATCTGCTCCATGCATGCTATGTGTGTTTGAGCATCTTGACTTATGTCACCATGGTTGCTGGTTTGTTGGTGTTTTTGTACTTGCCGATGATTAGATGGTTGGTCGATCACTCGTACACTCGGGGTGGAGCAAGTGAGGCTTGGTGTGATGGCACAAATATCAACTTGTGCATCCTACCTGGCCTCACTTACTCCATCCCTGGATGTTAATATTTGTTTCGACCAACAAAGTATGAGGCATATGATATCTAGTTGAGATACCACTTGGCTCTTTCTTCCATTTTAGTGCCGATGATTAGAATGTTTGGTCACTTGTACGCCGCAATATACTTTGTAGACGGGCCCCCTTTCCCTGGCCGCCGTTCGTGAACGAGTCCTTGACGAGACAACAACGCCGACCTGCCTCTCCGGCGCAGCACCACTTTTCTTCTCTCGCCGTCCAGTACGTGAACGAGTCCATAATCCAAGACGGTGCCAGCCTCCCTAGCATCATGCCGACCCCTGTTGCCGCGCTTCAGGCCGTGTCTCACGCGCCCTGCACTCTTCGCCTTTTTGCCCGGTGAACGAATAGACTAATCGTTGGAATAAGGAAGCCGATGACGGCCGATCGCAATTTAATCTTGCGACCGGCCGTCATCGGTTTCCTTATTCCAACGATCAGCCTATTGGTTCAAGAAGGCGAACAGTGCAGGGCGCGGGACACAGCCTTGAAGCGCGGCAACACGGCCCGGCATAATGCTGGGCAGGCCGGCACGGTCTTTGCATCAAGGACTCGTTCACTGGACAGCGAGGGACTGCCGTGGTTCTGCGCCGGAGATGCAGATCGGCGTTGTTGTGTCGTCAAGCACCCGTTGACGGAACGCCGACCGGGGAAAGGGGGCCCTTCTGCAAAGTATACGGCGGTGTATACTGCAACTATGGTTTCTGACCATAGTATTTGTGTTGACCAACAATGTATGAGGCACTTATTCCATTTTGTCATTCCATTTGCTTTGAGATTTTCAAAATGCCGATGATTAAAATGTTTGGTCACACACTCGGGGGTGGCGTAAGTGAGCTGGTAAGATAGCACAAATATCAATCTCTTGTGCATCTACCTGGCCTCACTTACACCATCCCTGAATGTTAATATTTGTGTTGACCAACAATGTATGAGGCATTTATTCCATTTCTCTTGTGCATCGGACTTGTTGGTCTCACTTTCTTCCATTTTCATCATAGTAGGAACTGGATGAAGGACCCCGATGCAAGCGAGCCTGGTGGGTAGAGATGAGGGAGCAAAGGAGGAACCGGATGAAGACTACTTTGTATCTCGAAATTGTGAATTTTGTATGAATTAAGAGTTGTATGCAAAACATTTGACACTTGCCACTCTATATGTATCTCGATCGGGCTCTAAGTAATGTGATGATGATGTCTATGTTATATCTGTGCAATGTACAAGATATTTATATTATATCTGAATATTGCTGTATATAACATGTATATTGCTGTCTATAAACTGCATGTGTATAGCAGGCAGTACAAAATCGTGTATAATACAAGCAAATTACGTGGCGCACTGAAAACCAATTCTGTGGCGCACGCGTTTCTGTGGCGCACCTAAGCACAAGTGCGCCACAGAAACCTTAATTCTGTGGCGCATGGTGTTGTGGGTATACTTCATGGGTGTACCATCGACAGTGCCTAGATCCGGCAAGCCCGGGTGGCCCACAGACGGTGATGAGGCATGTGGCCCATCGGGCCCGTTCTGTTGATCATGCAGGAAGAAGTCCAGCCCAGGATCAGCAGGCCGGATCCGTACCGACGTAGGAGTGACCCGGATCCATGGAGGCCCATGAGGGACCCGGATCCAGGACGACGAGTATGGAAGGCGGATCCGTGGCGTGCACGGCAAGATATTGTACCGTAGCTAGGCTATCAATCCGGCTAGGACTCTCCATGTAAACCCTAGATCCGTGCGCCTTTATAAGCCGGATCCCGGGAGCCCTAGGGGCACAACCACAACTCATTGTAACAACGCGAAACGCAAGATAATTGTTTTGTCATCGTGCGAGTGTTCAGCTGGGTAACTCGCGTACCACCGTCCAGGGAGCACTCCGCCCTATGGCCCCTACTTCTCCCCTCGTGAGGATCCCTCCTCCGAGGTACCGTCGATCAGGCAACGACAGTTGGCGCCCACCGTGGGGCCTGTGGCGTCTCGGCCGGAACCGGGAGTTCCGCCATGGGAAGCTACGACGACACCATCGCTGTGGGGCGCGTCCTTTACGCCGGAAATCTGCCGATCGTCCCTCCGGATGAGTGCTGGATTCCGGCTAGAACAAACCCCGTCAAGCTCTCCATCGTGCCAATTGGCGGCATACACATCTTCATCGGGGAAACCGTCGATTCCGACGGAAACCCGCTGGTAAGTAACGCAGACGCGACCGCCGCAGAGCTGGACGCTGTCGCGAAGATCCGATCTGAGACGCAGGAGCTTCCCAAGGAAGATTCCGCCTCGGATCTGGAAATTTCAAAGCCCACCCAATCCGCCCCTGAGCAGGAAACAAAGGTGGAAGACCAATGCAGATCCGCCTGGGTCTCCCAGGTGTTAGAAAAGCAGAGGTGCCACTTCGTACACTTCTTGGCCCATACCGCCGGAACCGCCCCTCAAGAAGACGGAGCTGGTCCTGAGCAGGAAGAGGCACCGGAACACAACGCGGATCCGGATCAGGCTGAGCTTGTCGGAGAGAGCGAGACTCCGGTTGAAGAGTCGATTTTGGGCAACCTGAGCCCAATTTCCGGAGATACTCCCTCTACGGAATCTGATGACTTCGTTCGCAAGATAAGGGAATACGGATACAGTGATCAGCCTGAAGTCGACTCCGCCCAGCCTAAGCAGGTTCTCGCAACGGTAGCAGCGCTGGGACAAACCGGATCCGGAGACCAAGTCAGCCAATCTGACCCCCAACCATCCCATCAAGGATCTCCAATGTCTCGGGTGCGACCCCAAAGGGATTCTTCCTCGGAGGAAATCCTGTCAGCAGAGGAGGTGGCCGCGCGAGCAGTTCTTAACACACCTATAACCCCGGGCGACGCCGCAGATCTGGAGGCTCTAGAGACCGCCAGAAAGGAAATGCTGGCCACAGCCAAGAGGCTCGCCGATACCGAAGCTGCGTTAAGGATAGGAAGGGCAGATCATGCAGCCTGGACGGAAAACTTCGAGAGACAGGACCGCGAGATTACTGCCACACTCGAGCTGGTCAAGAACATGAGGGCTGAGTGGGAGGTAAAGATGACCTATGCGCAGGCGGAGGCCGATCGAATTGTTAGAGAAGCAATTCCGCCTCGAGGATACCCTTCAACACGCCCGCAGATCACCAGCCGCTGGAAACCCCAAAGGACAACATGCTCAAAGCTGCGGAACTATTGAAGAAGAAGACGAAGAGGTTGATATCAACTATCTTCGCACACTCGTCGCTTCAGCAATGCAGCAGCAAAGCAAGGCGGATACTTCGCGCAGGTTGGAATCCAATCCGGATATCTGTATATCTACCGCGTAGAAGGACGCCCGCGCTGATCGGCGAACCGATGACGAATCGCACACCGGATCCTCGGAGCGCAGAAGAAGGGCCAGGGAGCACCCAAATCCGATCCCCGTTCCGTCACAGACGCCTCCGTCGGATCCAAGGAAGGGAAAGGACGCGATGTACTCCGGAAGAGACAAATACCGCAACCCCTCACCTCCACCCAACGGTTACCCGCGACCCCCTCGCCGCCGTAGTCCAGCCGGAAACACCAGGCCCATAGGGCATGGTGCGCTTGTTATCCGCGACAACGTGCTGCCAAGAAACAGAAACAGGGAGCGCTCGCCGGAACCTCGCCGGAATCAGAACAATGTTCATGAGCCTGAGCCCAGGAGGAGTCGGAATGAGGACCGCGGTCGAGGCCTCGCCGGAACCGTGATCCCAGAACCTCGCGGAGCCGCGACCCAGAACCTCGCAGGAGCCGGGACCCAGAGCCTCGTCGGAGCCGTGACCCGGAGCCTCGCCGGAACGACCAGGGCAGCCAGCGCCAAGGCGAAGGCAGCCACAGGAGCCGGAGTCAGCACCAGGAAGGCCGAGGAGATTCAGATGGCGGAAGCAAGAGGTCAGACCGCCCACCTCGCAGGTCTCCCTCACCACCACCTAGCGGTGGCGGCGGAGGTGGAGGCGGAGGCAATGGCCGGAGATCTCGCTCTCGCTCAAAGTCTCCTCGCCACGGCTCGCGCGACGCACGGGACCGCCTTAACGAGTACAGAACCGACTACATTGGCCCGAAGTGCTTTGGCAGGATGATTCGAGAGGAACCAAAGCCAAGGATGAACCTCAAGCTACCCGGAAATCTGAAGCATTATGATGGCACCGAAAGGCCGGATACCTGGATCGAGGATTACTACAATGCGGTAACCTTCGCGGAGGAACCCCTAACATCGCCTGCCGCATGCTCCAGTTGTACCTTGTAGGTCCAGCCCGGATCTGGCTCAGCGACCTTGAGAAGAATTCCATCTTTTGCTGGTTCGACCTGAAGAACGCTTTTGAGAAACACTTCAGGGGCACCTACAAGAGACCTGCCACAACAAGCGACCTGCAGGCATGCATCCAGAAGAAGGGCGAAACATCGAGGAACTTCCTCACCCGATGGTTGGCATGCAGAAACGAGTGCGAGAACGTCGACAACCGCACAGCAATGCACGCCTTCATTGGGGGCTTGCAGCGAGGAGGATTGCTGCGACACAAGCTAACTTGCTTGGTCAATGCAAATAAATTGACGTTGGATGACATGATCACCATCGCTAGCGATCACACTGCCGCCGATGACGACGCAGGCGGTGATCTCGCAGCTACAGCAATCCCCCTGCACCAACAAAAGAAGAACCGTGACAACGGCGGCAGCAGCCATAAGCGCAAGAACCCTGATGACCAGAAGAGTGGCGGATCCGAGATGGTCGCCATGGCGTTTCAACGCGGAGGTCCAGGAGGCGGAAGAGGACGCGGACGCGGAGGCGGAGCCGGCAGGGGTCAGCAGCATACCTCCGAGGTCACTGCTGCCGGATCCCGCGCACCGCAAACCTATGAGGAGTACAGAGACATGCCCTGCCTGGCCCATCTGGATCCGGTTACAGGGAAGTCCACTCATACTAACCGCAACTGCAAGTGGGTCAATGATCTAAAGAACGACCCGGAGGCCGGATACAAGCGCGCCCGGAAGCACCGCCCTCGCGGAAAAGGTGGCAAGGGCAAGAACAAAGACAAGGAGGACGATAGTTCCGAGGCGATGGATGAGGATGATAACTCGCCGGATCCCAAGGCAGGAGCCGCAGGTAAATCCAATCCATTCGACAAAAAGAGCGTGGGGGCTTACCACACTTTCCTCGGAACCCCAACAGTACGCGCCTCCAAGTCAGCTACCCGGATCCTGAACGCCATAGTTCCGGCTGTGCCGCAGTACGTCAGGTGGTCGGAAATTCCGTGCACATTTGATCGGAAGGATCATCCCGCAATTGTGCCAAAGGAATGCTACGCCTTGGTTGTAAGTCCCCGCATAGACGGGTATGACTTCTCCAAGTGCCTCATGGATGGCGGAGCCAGCTTGAACATCATGTACCTGGAGACTCTAGAGCGGATGAACCTCACCAAGGAACAGCTCAAACATAACACCGAGTTTCATGTGGTTCCGGGTAAGAAGGCAAACTCCCTCGGCAGCATCACACTTCCCGTGGCTTTTGGCGATGTTCATAATTTCCGCGAAGAGAAGATCACGTTTGAAGTTGTGCCCTTCAAGAGCTCCTACCACGTCATCTTCGGCTACCACAAGTTCCACGCAAGAGCGTGCTACATCTACAACAAGCTCAAGATTCGGGTCCTAAAGGTATGATTACCGTATCCGGAGACTACAAAAAGGCTCATGAGTGCGAGTTAGGCGAAGCCGCCCGCAGAAGTCTGTGATATCGGAGAAGAGCTGAAAGGCTACGAGCCGCGGTGGATCCGGTAGATGCAGACCACCAAGAAGCAGATCTCCGAGCAGAAAACCTCCTTCAAGCCCGCGATAGAAACCAAGAAGCATGACCTCATTCCGGGTGACTCTTCCAAGCAGGTTTCGGTCGGAGCCCACATGGACCCCAAATAGGAAAGCGCGCTCGTTCCTCGCGCTAACATGGATATCTTCGCATGGCAACCTTCGACATGTCCGGAGTACCTAGGGAACTCGCCGAGCACTACCTCAACATAAATCCGAGGCCAAACAGGTGAAGCAAGCTATGCGACGCTTTGGAATAAAGCCCGCGCCATAGGGATGGAACTAGCAAAGTTACTAGAAGCGGGTTTTGTAATAGAAGTCATCCACACCGATTGGGTCGCGAATCCCGTCCTTGTACCCAAAAAGAACACTGAAATACTAAGAATGTGCATCGATTACTCCGGCTTGAACAAGCATTGTCCGAAGGATCCGTTCCCCTTGCCGCGCATTGACCAAGTCATTGATTCGACGGCGGGGGCGAACTTCTGTGTTTTCTTGATGCGTATTCCGGGTATCATCAGATCCGGATGAAGGAATCCGACCAAGGCGACTTCATTCATTACCCCGTTCGGGGCTTACTTGCTATGTTACTATGCCCTTTGGTTTGAAAAATGCAGGTGCTACCTACCACGACAGATGCAGCGGTGCCTGAAGGACCAAATCGGCCGGAACGTGCACGCTTACGTCGACGACATCGCGGTCATGACCCGGAAAGGATCCGACTTGATCAGCGACCTCACAGAAACCTTCGACAACCTCCGCGGGTACAAGATGATGTTAAATCCGCTGAAGTGCGTTTTTGGCGTGCCAGCCGGAAAACTCCTTGGCTTCATAGTCTCTCACCAGAGGCATTGAGGTTAACTCGGAAAAGATCAAGGCAATCCTGTGTATCAAAAGGCCAACTTGTCTCAAAGATGTGCAACGACTAACTGGTTGTGTCGCAGCAATCAGTAGGTTTGTTAGCCGTCTTGGCGAGAAGGCACTACCTCTGTACAAGCTGCTGAAGAAAACAGACAAATTTGTCTGGGACGACGCAGCTGATGCAGCTCTTCGAGGGTTGAAGGAAATACTCACCTCCCCGCCTATCTTGGCAGCTCCAAGAGTCGAGCCAATGCTCCTTTATCGCGGCTACCAACAAGGTCGTCAGCCTCGTCATTGTGGTGGAGCGAAAGGAAGAGTCATGAGTATGACGTCCAGAGACCTGTCTACTACATTAGCGAGGTGCTGACGGAATCAAAACAGAGATATCCTCACTTTCAGAAGCTAGCTTATGGCGTGTTCCTAGGCAGCCGGAAGCTGAGGCATTATTTCCAAGAGCATCCAGTATCGTGAGCAAGGCTCCGCTGTCAACAATTCTCAACAACGCTGACGCAACAGGACGTACGGCTAAATGGGGCATCGAATTATCTGCCTTCGACATCGCTTACAAGCCAAGGACTGCGGTAAAATCCCAGGTTCTGGCAGATTTTGTTGCAGATTGGACAGAAGCTCCGGATGCAAGTCTGGAGCCGGAACCAGAGACATGGGTTATGCACTTCGATGGATCCAAGCAGCATCAAGGCTCGGGAGCCGAGTCACCCTGAAATCCCCTACCGGAGAAGAAGCTGTATGTTCGCAGATCCACTTAAGCTACTAACAACATGGCGGAATATGAGGCTCTACTACACGGGTCTGCATCGCTAAGGAAATGGGGATCAAGCACATCATATGTTGTGGAGATTCCGACCTGGTGGCCCAACAAGTAGCCGGAACCTGGAACGCGAGAAATTCCGTCATGGCGGCCACAGAGACGAAGTTGACGAGATCGCCAAGAGCTTCCTCGGATACGAAGTCAAATACGTCGAGAGACGATAACACAGCGCGGACATGCTATCCAAGCTCGGATCCGGCAGGAAACCAATTCCGCTGGCATTTTCCTGGAGCATCTCCGGATACCCTCGCTAAGGGCGCTAACCCGGAAAACCCAGAGGTGGCGTGTCTCCGGCTAGGGAAGTGATGGCTACCATTCCGGCTTGGACACAGCCTTTCCTGGACTACCTCATCGATCAGAAGCTGCCGGAGGACGAGGTCCTCGCGCGCCAGATCGTCAGACGAGCAAGAACCTACACAATAGTTGATGGACAGCTCTACAAACGAAGTGCAGCAGGGGTATTTCTCAAATGCGTCTCCAATCAAGATGGCATTGAAATCCTCGAGAGATCCACGCAGGGGATTGCGGGCATCACGCCGCTCCCAGATCTCTCGTTGCAAAAGCTTTTCGGGTTTTTCTATTGGCTTACAGCTAAAGAAGACGCTGATAAAATAGTCAAGACCTGCCGCGGTTGTCGGTACTACGCTACTCAACCAAACGCTCCAGCCCAAGAGCTGAAGACCATACCTATCACCTGGCCGTTTGCGATGGGGGCTCGATATGGTTGGTAAGTTAAAAAGATCATCTCCTGGCGGTTTTGAGTACCTCCTGGTCGCTGTTGACAAGTTCAGCAAATGGATCGAGGCTAAGCCAGTGAGAAAAGCCGACGGTGCTACGGCACTAAAATTCGTCTGCAGCCTCGTAATGAGATTCGGCATCCCACACACATAATCACAGATAATGGCACAAACTTCGCTCAAGGAGAGTTAAGGGATTATTGTGACACAATGGGGATCCGACTGGACCTTGCATCTGTGGCTCATCCACAATCTAACGGTCAGGTTGAAAGGGCTAACGGCCTAATATTATCAGGAATTAAACCACGCCTTGAAGGACCGCTGCGACGAGCAGCTGGAGCTTGGGCTGATGAGTTGGAAGCTGTTCTGTGGAGTTTACGAACTACCCCTAACAGATCAACAGGGTTTACCCTTTTTCCTGGTATACGGATCCGAAGCCGTGCTCCCCTCGACATCATCCACGATTCACCGCGAGTTTCCGCCTACAATGAAGAAACAGCTGACGAGGCCAGACAGCTATCTGTGGACCTGATCGAGGAAGCTCGAACTTAGCTGACCAGAGATCCGCCATCTACCAGCAAAAGCTCCGACGTTATCACAGTCGTCGAGTTCGGAAACGCTCCTTCATGGCAGGAGACCTGGTCCTCCGCCTTCGACGTGAAAGACCATAAGCTGCAATCTCCATGGGAAGGACCCTTCGTCGTTAGCAAAGTGCTTCATAACGGGTCGTATTACCTTGTTGATTTCCGCGAGCTAAGGGATAGACCTGCTTGGCACCGGAAACGCAAGCGTGAGGATCCGGATGACATCTACGATGAAACAGATCGCCCTTGGAATATCGCACAGCTACGTCCTTTCTACACTTAGCATATATTTTTTCCGAGTTCTAAACTCTGTAGTTATACATGATCAATGAAATAAAGCTTCTGGTTCACTCTTTGAGTCTTTTACCTCCTTTACTTGTTCATTTTAGATCGTGTATGTTTTTTCCGACTAAAACCGCAGCTGGATATTTCCGCCTAGGCGTGTATGAAAGTTGTGATTTTCAAAATCGTCCTTTAGGACGTAAGCTTAAGTTTTCTGATTAAGTTGTTATCTGTTGCGAACTCGTGGATTCCTAGTAGCGATTTCCGGCACCTATGCCTGGGGGCTTGTTTCCGTGGTTATGGACGGACTGCCATTGGGCTTCGTCGCCGCTGGCGAGCGTCTCCGGCTAAGGTTTTCCGGCTCGTGGAAGGTCAAGCGGGCAAGCCGGAAAATAACGAAGTCAGCACTTGCTTTCCGACATAAAACGAAACATGCACATAATACTTAACGGATAGCAGGATAAGTGTTTCCGCCCCATGCATAATCGTTTCGTTCCTAGCTACTTAAGAATTTAAAGTCTTATTACAAACCCTCGCTGGGGCCAAAATGATGCAACTTGTTTCATTGTTTCAAACAGGAACTCTACTCGGAGTCCTCCTCTTCAGATTGCTGGTAGGTGGAGCCGTCGTCGCTGCCGCCAGATCCGGCTTCAGAGTCGTCTCCAGAGTTTTCTCCGGAGTGCTCGCTGCTGGACCCGGATCCTTCCCCATAATACTCTGGCTCGCCTGCTTCCTCCTCCGCATCGGAAAAACCTTCGGGCAGATTGTGCTGCTTGTACCAGAACGAGTGATCCACTCGCCTGACAAACAGCTCTTCATAGCCTTCAGTTTCCGCGAGGAGGGCGCTCATGTCGGAACTCTCGGGGGCTCCGCGTGCAACTTGCGCCAGGTTGAGTGAGGGGAAGAAAGCCTTGCAGGTGGCCAAGACTAAGGAGGCGGCTCCGCGTGCTGAAGACTTCTGCCAGTCCTTGATGAACTCCGGCACCTGTCGCATGAGTTTGGTCATCGTGTCGATGACTGTGGTTTTGGCCTTCTTCAGCGACAGAGCCGTGGCGATTCCGCGACAGGCTCCAAACAGCGCATCAATTGAGATCCGCGCTTCATCGTACGCCTCCGTCCTCGTCAGGTTTGAGTCCTTTGTCCACTCAAAGCCGAGGCTTGCTGTGAAAGAGAGAGGTTCAGTTCCGTCAGAGAAAACATGCAAGGTGGTCGGAGCAACGACGCGGAAAAATGCTTACGAAAGATAAGCTTGTCAATGGCTTCCGCCTCCGCTTCTAGGGCTTTGTTCTTGGCAATTATGGAGATCACGCGGCCTTGGCTTTTCTCCAGCTTGTCGATCAGTTCCGCCTTCTCACGGGCATGCTTCTCGGAGAGCTCCTTCCTCGCCTCAGTCTCTTTGCTTGAAGATTCTTTCATGAAGTTTTGGAGGGACTCGTTCTCCGCCTCAAGCACCTTGACCTTGGCGGATAGTTCATCAAGCGAGGAATGCTTGGCAGTTTCTTCTGAAAGCAGAATTGAACATGTTATGCACCCTGAACAACTGTCAGCACAAAAAAAAGTAAAGATCCGGATCTCGTACCTTGAAGTCGGGTCTCAAGCAGCTGGATAGCCTTTCGGCTATTTTCCGCGTGTTCGCGCAGTCCCTCGATCTCCTTGATTTGCTCCAGCACGTGAATGCGCAAATCTTCGTGCAGTTTCCGCGTGGACTGAGAAGCAGCAGAGAGTTAGTCGGATATTAAAATCTGGGGGGCTGGCGAAGATTTCAAAGGCTTGGATAAACATTTCAAATTTCCGCCTAACAGTACATTTGGAGAAAGCATCGGCTAATACATGTTACATGGAACTATATCACCCAATGCTTGGGGGCTAGTATTACCTGCCGCACTTCCTTGTGCTTGGCGAAAAATTCCTTCAGGCTGTCCTCCAGTTCCGCGAGATAACCCACCTCCTCTTCCGGCTTCCCCCATACCTTATTCAGCATGGCGGAAACTTCCGCGTGACGCTCGGCGAGGGAAAGTTTTTGGAGGGATGGAGTTGGCTCGAGGCTGACTCGGGTCGCATTGGTAACTTGGAGGAGCTTGACCTTTTGCTCTTGCTCTTCCTCAGTAGGTCCCGCGAAAGCGGAACTTGGTTGATCTGGTGGAGGAGTGGGTGAGGAGGTCCCCTGGGCGGAGTCGCCATGGTGGGCAGGGTCTTCCGGAAGGTTATCAAGGTCAATGATGTCCTTCGGATCCGGCTTGCTGGCAGATGAAGCTTTAGGCGGAACTTCCACCTCAGGAGTGATAGGGAAGGAAGCCGGAGATGGTTTGGCCTTCTTCTTAAGGACCCTTGGGGCCTTGGGAGGCTGGCTTCCGGAACTTCAGGAAAACATACAAATATAAGAGCGAGTGTTAAACCAGAACTTGGGTCTCGGAAGAAGACGCTTACCCGGAAGGCTTGAAAAAGTGCTGGATGGCAGGCTGCCCCTTGTTGCTGGTATTAATCAGCGCGAGGCGCTTCTTTTCCGCCTCAGCTTTCCGGGTAGCCGCGATGCTGAGCGTTTCGCGGGGGCGTTTCGCGTGAGGGCTGGAAGGGGCTGGCTTCTTCCTCTTCGCGGGACGTGGAGCTTCAGGAGCTTCCGCCTCTGACGTGGCTTCCGGATCCGCGTGGCCGGTGGATGGGACTCGGAGGAGAGTTCCGAGTTGATTTTCCTCAAGCGCCTCGAGCTAGTTCAAAGTTACACTTAGCCAAAAGTTTGAAGAAAAGCGATAAACCAAAGTCAAGACGACGTACCGCAGTTCCGGATCCCTCCGTGTGGATGTCTTTGTTGCATACGTGAACGTGGAGTTCACGTGGGATTTTGATGAGGACCCGGATCCTCTTGTCGATGGCGTCGGCGGAGAGATTATCCTTGGTGGCGCGCATCGGATCGTCGCGCCCTGTGTATTCAAACATCAGGCGGTCCCGATGTTGCAGCGGCTGGATCCGCTTCGTGAACCAGGAGAGGGTTAGGTCTTTTCCCGTCAGCCCCTCCTCCGTAGCTTGCAGATCCGCGACAGCGGCGGGTCAGTGAGCGAGTCGGAGAAGTGGGGCAGTGCGTCCATGACGAGCTCGGTGGCGGGGCAGTTCTTGAAAGGTGGTAGCTTCTTGTCGCTCGCGGGGTCGGAGGCGTCCTTCAGATAGAAGAAACCCCCAGACCAGTACCTCGCGGATTCGTGGCGGTCGGTCGGGGGGTAGACGCGGCCCGGGCGGATGATGAAGGTGACAGATCCGCAAGTCGCCAACTCGGAAGTTTGGCGGATCTTCTCCTTCTTCACAAAAAGTAGTATTGGAAGAGAGAAAGCTCTGGGGTTACCCGGAGGTGGCCTTCGCAGAGAGCGACGTGGTTGCTGATGGCGAGCACGCTGTTCGGAGATATGTTGTGGGGTTGGAGTCCGTATGTCTTCAGAATCTCCCGGAAGAAATCCGAAGGCGGAAACGAAAATCCGCGCTCCACTAGTGCCTTCGTCAGCACCATCTCGTCGTCCCTTGGAGCCGGAGCTGGTTCATTCGGAACTGACCTCCAGCTTCCGGGTTGCAGGAAGCCTTCCGCCTCGAGGTTCTTCAATTCCATCTCGGTGGTGGTACAGGGCCACCACTTTCCCTTAGCTTCGGAGTCGCGCTTCCGAGCTTTCGATTTCTTGGCAGCCTCTTCCGCCTGCTGCTCCGTCTGACCCGCCCCGGAGGTTTTTTCCGGGTGAGCTGAGGTCCCCTCAGTCTCCTTGCCGGAATCCTTTGAAGGATCCAGCCTCACTGGAGCGAAGGGAGGAGGGGCGGAGGAGATTGGCGTCGCCATGATCGGTTCCGAGGTCGGAGGCGGAGTTGTTGAAGACATCTGAAGAAAAAGAGTTTGGCGGAAACTTTCCTCAGTCGGATCCCACATCGTCTTCCCCAGGTTCACCCCTACCAACTACGGCGCAAAAGTGAAGCTCGAAGCTTACCGTAATGGCGTGTCGGCGGTCGGAGTTGGCGGCGAGTTTTCCGGGCGGTGGCTCGCCGGAGTTAAGAACACGAAGAACACTGCGGCGGAGGGCTCGCTCCGGCGATGCTCCGGTGACTTTCCGGCAGGTTTCGGCGCGGCGGAGGAAGGGCTCACGGGCGGCGCTCGGCAGAGAGGTGAGAAGGGGGTGAATGAGGGGTAAAGGGGTCGACGGCTGATATTTATAGGCTGAGGGATAAGATTCGTGTTCCGCATCCTGTGGTCGGAACGCAAGCGTCGCGCCGTTGGATGCGTGACACGTGTCCCAAACCTAGCGGTAAATATGGCTAGAGATAAGTTACCGCGCAAATCGCGCGAAAATGGCGCCAGAATTGGCGGAACCGTTTGAGTCTTTTAAGATTCCGGGTAATTGCGTGAAGATAAGTTGGCTCTCGTTCGCGAGCAGGGAGTAACCCGGAAATGTTCTTTGGAACGTCGATGGATGAAGTCCCGCAGGATGAGCACTGTAAGTTGGGAAAAGAAGAAAATGCAAAGTTGGAGCTCTTCAAGTTTCTCCGCGTTGCCGACGATGCCGGAAACCTAAGGAGCAAGCATGGCGGAAACTGCAGGCGAAACTCGGAGAACTCTGGGGGCTCTGTTGTGGGTATACTTCATGGGTGTACCATCGACAGTGCCTAGATCCGGCAAGCCCGGGTGGCCCACAGACGGTGATGAGGCATGTGGCCCATCGGGCGGCCCAGTTGCTGTTGATCATGCAGGAAGAAGTCCAACCCAGGATCAGCAGGCCGGATCCGTACCGACGTAGGAGTGACCCGGATCCATGGAGGCCCATGAGGGACCCGGATCCAGGACGACGAGTATGGAAGGCGGATCCGTGGCATGCACGGCAAGATATTGTACCGTAGCTAAGCTATGTAATCCGGCTAGGACTCTCCATGTAAACCCTAGATCCGTGGCCTTTATAAGCCGGATCCTGGGAGCCCTAGGGGCACAACCACAACTCATTGTAACAACGCGCGCCCAGATAATTCCAGACAAGCAGCTGTAGGCCCTGTCATCGTGCAGGTGTTCCGAAGCTGGGTAACTCGCGTACCACCGTCCCGAGAGCACTCCGCCCTATGGCCCCTACTTCTCCCCCTCGTGAGGATCCCTCCTCCGAGGTACCGTCGATTAGGCAACGACACATGGGCCGGTGCGCCACAAAAACCTTATTGTTGTGGCGAAGTTTCTGTGGCGCACCTCCCATGCGCCACAGAATCCATTTTTGGTGCGCCACTGATGAGGCTTTTCCTACTAGTGTTCCAACAAAATTGGTTTCATGTCAATCGGGGTCTGGACACAAAAGTTATCACAGTTTTTGTATAACATGTTTTCCTGCTCACCCGGTCAGGGACCCAGTCGGACCGGCCCATGTGCCGGCCGGTTCCGGTCTACCGCCCGGTCGGCCGGCCTCCAACCAGCGGCCCGGCGTGCCGACGGTCAACCGGGCGCCATCCGAGCGCCAACCGGGTGACCTCTGGACAACACAAAGTGACCCCGGTCAGTCCGGCCTGCCGACCGGTTTGGACCGGCTGGTCCGGTCTGTGGCCCGGTCTGACCGGGCCCTGGACCGGACGGCCCGGCCCCAGGCCCTTGACCGGCCTCCTCGATGGTTGACTCAGCCCAACTTTTCCCCAACGGTTATATTTGCTCTTGGGCTATAAATAGCCCTTCTTCCACCTTGGGCTGAGTCAGTTCTTCCCCTTTCTTCACCTCCATTGTTGCTCTTAGAAGAACTTGCTCTCCCTTTGCTTCCTCCCATGATTCTTGCCCATTCTTGAGGATTTGAGAGAGGAGATCTGGATCTACAATCCCCAACAATCCATTTCTCCTCTAAGTGAGGGGAACTCTTGGGATCTAGATCTTGGAATCTTTTGTTGACTTTCCCCATTGTTCTTCCTCTCCAATCTCATCCAAGCATTTGTTGTTTGGGTGGGATTTGAGTGTGAAGGACTTGAACACCTCTAGTGTTCTTGCTTTGCATCATTGCATAGTGTTGAGCTCTCCACCACGATTAGTTCGAGTGAGAGACCGTGACCTTGTTACTCTTGGAGGGAAACCTCCTAGTTGGCTTGGTTGGTGTGTTATCACCAGAATTTGACCTAGTTAGAGGTGGGCCGCGATCAAGATGGGCTTGAAGAATATACATGGAAGAATATACGTGAATCGGCCTTATATGCAAAGTTTGGGCTAGTTTGCCCGTGTATCTGTAATATAGTAGGATACGTATCGATTAGATAGAGTTTGGCTCGTGCCCGGTTGGGATTATTCCCACGATTAGAAAGTCTACGGACTATAAATATGTATCTAGGGTTTATGAAATAAACAACAATCACGTTCACCACAAACCAATCTAGGCGCATCGCCAACTCCCTTGTCTCGAGGGTTTCTTCCGGGTAAGCATCATGCTGCCTAGATCGCATCTTGCGATCTAAGGCAAGTTATTCGCTGTTTATGCGTTGCTCGTCTGAAGCCTTTTGATGGCGAGCAACGTAGTTATCTTAGATGTGTTAGGGTTAGCATTGTTCATCGTATCATATGCTGTCGTCGTGCAACCACGAGGCATCTAGCCGCCCTTACACCTATCTTAGGTGTAGGGCGGCCCGCTTGATCTTTATTTAGTAGATCCGATCCGTTATGGTTGCTCCTTGTTCTTCAAGGATTAGTTTAATATCTGCATAGTTAGGCCTTACAAACGGATTGAAGGATCCAGTGCGCGTAGGGTGTAGTTTGCTAGCCCTAGACAGGATGTTCCGGGATCAACCTCGTGTTGGTTTTTAGGCCTTGTCTAGGGACGGTTTACGATCACCGTGCGTGGCCGCCAGGCTCAATCACGAGTAGGATGTTCCGATTATGTGGTGAAAACCCTAAATCGTAGTAGATTGTTTTAGCTTTATATTGATCAAGCAGGACCACCATATATTCGTACACCTCGTGCGAATCATGGGTGGATCGGCTCTTTGAGCCGATTCACAGGGACAACCTGAGCCGATCGAGGCTCGTATTTAATGTTTACGTGTATGCCATGCGAAACTAAGCGAGGCACATCCATCACCTTCCTGACCAGTATGTCAGGTGGCACGCTTGCACCAGCATCGGACGTGCGTGCGGTCTTTGCGGGCCGTCGCTTGGAGGGACCAGGGCCAGCCGCAGTCCTGGGAGCCTCCCGGCTCTACTGTGTTGCCCATCGCTGCTCGCCGGTGGGTTTCTGACCGTAACACATTCTGGCACGCCCGGTGGGACCGTCTTCGACATCAACCGCATCGCCATCTACATCGAGATGGCGGACGGCAGTCACGTACGAGGATTTGACCGAGGAGCTCAAGAAGAAGTATGACGAGGTCAAAGCGATCCTCGAAGCCGACCTCATCGGCTCTTTTCACAGAACCCGCTCACATGGCATCGGTGGAAAGGGTTCTCACCTGAAGGCGCGCTCGATGGAGTGGACCTGTCCGCCCCGTCAGAAGAACGCACCAGGTCCCTGCGTCAGGAGGTTAACTTCATGGTAGCTCATTCGCTACACCGCCATTCTGAGAGCCTGGTGAACACTTTGGAGCGTGTCGCTCTTCGGGTGATCCAGGAAATCATGAGGCATCAGTCTCTCAGGACCAGCTCTCGGGACTTACCAAGGAGAGATGCCACTCCAGTCCCGTCCACCGCTGCCATTCGCGTTGGCAGCACCAGAAGTGCCGAATTCACCGGCATACGCCGTTGACATGGTGGAATGCACGTACCCTGGGAGGTGCCAGCCAAGATTCTCGTTCAACATCAACATGGTAGGACTTGGGCGCCACCCTGGTAAGGACAGAGACGAGGGCAGCTGCTCTCATAGCGAGGACAAGGAGGAAGCCGTTCCACGCGATCGGCCCCGACAATTCCAAAAAGTCCCGGTTACAATCAAGATGAAGGCCGATTCCAGCAATCGGCCCGTATTATCCTTACCACACGTTCTCCCTGAATTTAGTGTCGATCTAACGGGTGACGGAAAGCTAGGGTATGGGTTTACATCGGCTGATGAGCTAGAAGAAGTCGACATCGGACCTGGGGATAAGCCGCGACCAACTTTCAGCAAGAAGTTAGATCCACATCTTAGGAGTCAGATGATAGCTCTGTTAAAAGAATGCTTTGCATGGGATTACACAGAGATGCCTGGGTTAGACAGGAGCATCATTGAGCATCGGCTCCCCCTTAAGAAAGGATTTCGGCCGTTCCAACAACGAGCACGTCAGATGAAGGCAGAAATTCTGGAAGAGTCAAGAAAGAGATTGAGAAGATGTTGGCCGCCGGGTTCATCAGGCCATGCAGGTATGCTGAATGGATCTCCAGTATCGTTCCTGTAGAAAAGAAGGACGGCCGATGGCGTGTGGCCATCGATTTCCGAGATCTCAACAGAGCCACTCCAAAAGATGAATATCCGATGCCTGTGGCAGAAATGTTGATCAATGCAGCTGCTGGCCACAAGGTGTTGAGCTTCATGGACGGCAACGCCGGCTATAACCAAATCTTCATGGCTCCGGAAGATATACACAAGACCGCATTCAGAGTACCAGGGGCAGTAGGCTTGTTTGAATATGTAGTCATGACCTTTGGGTTGAAGAATGCTGGTGCAACGTACCAAAGAGCCATGAATTATATATTTCATGATCTGATCGGCAAGTTGGTGGAAATCTACATCGATGACGTGGTAGTCAAATCTGTCTCCATGGAGGGACACTTGGATGATTTGCGACGCATCCTAGACCGAACTCGGAAGTTTGGACTGAGAATGAATCCAAAGAAGTGTGCTTTTGGTGTGACGGCTGGTCAGTTCCTAGGTTTTCTGGTTCATGAACGAATTGAGATCGGCCTGAAAAGTCAAGAGGCGTGCGTACCATGCAGCCGCCCACCACGAAGAAGGAGCTCCAACGTCTCATCGGCAAGATCAATTTTGTCCGACGGTTCATCTCTAACCTGTCGGGACGAATCGAGCCGTTCATAGCACTTGTGAAAATTAAATGATGACGAGTTTCAGGGGGCAGAACAGCAGCAGGCGTTTGATGAGATTAAGCGGTATCTGACAACGCCGCCGTGCTAGTTCCGCCCCAACAAGACAGGCATTCTATATCTACTTGTCGTGGCGACACGTCCATCGCTTCGGTGGTGGTGCAACTCTATGAGGGTGTTGAAAAGGTCGTTTTCTACCTCAGCAGAAGGATGTTGGACGCGGAGACAAGGTATCCCGAGGTCGAGAAGCTTTGCCTTTGTTCTTCACCTGCACCAAGCTTCATCACATCCTTTTGACGGCGAGATCATCGTCATATGCAAGTCGACGTTGTCAAGCACATGTTGTCGGCCCCTGTTTTGAAAGGCCGACTTGGCAAGTGGATGTTTGCGTTATCGGAGTTCGATCTTCGGTATCAGCCTGCGAAAGCAGTCAAGCGTTGGCCGATCTTATAGCTGAATGGATCAATACCAATATAGCAGCACTATCTATACGTGCATGGGCTATGTTCTTCGATGGATCGGCTTGTGACGATGGTTGTGGCATCGGCATTCGCTCGTGTCGCCTCGGGGGGCAATGTACTCCTTCTCCATCAGACTATCTACCCTTGCACCAACAATGTCGGCGAGTATGAGGCATACGTAGGGAATGGAGTTGCTGCTGGAGCCGGGGCAAGCGGTAGAGCTTTTTGGAGACTCGAAGTTGGTGATTAACCAGCTCACGGATGAATATAAGTGCGAAAGTGAATCGCTTTTCCATATTGGATGGAATGCCGTGAGTTGATGACACGGTTTCGGTACATCAACTTTAATTGGGTCCCAAGATCCCGAAATACCGAGGCCAACGATCTCGCACAAATGGCGTCAGGCTATAAGGACATATCAGACGGGTCAGAAGTTCAGGTGCAGTTCCTGGAACAGGATGATTGGAGAGCCGAAATCTTCAATTACTTAAAAGATTCGGCTCGGGGGCACTTAAACGGATAAGATACAAGGCCATGAAGTATGTCCTCATAGGAGACGACATGTTCTACGGGACGTTGGAAGGGTTACTACTCAAGTGCCTGGGACCAACCGAGTCTAATCGGCTCTTACATGAGGTGCATGAAGGCGCTGTGGAACTCACCAGTCGGCTCATAAGATGAAGTGGCTAATTAGGCGATCAGGGTTTTATTGGCCCACCATGCTTGAGGATTGCTTCAAGTACTACAAGGGGTGCCAAGCGTGCCAGATGTTCGGGAAGATTCAGATGGTACCCGCATCGCAATGAACCCTATCATCAAGCCGTGGCCGTTTCGAGGGTGGGGCATGGATATGATCGGCAAAATCCATCCGGCGTCGAGTAAGAAACATGAATGGATTTTGGTCATTACAGATTACTTCACCAAGTGGGTGGAGGCCGTCCCTATGAAGAAGGTAAAATCAGAAGATGTGATCAAGTTTGTGAAAGAACACGTCATTCATAGGTTCGGGATTCCCCAAACCATCACGACCGATGGAGGTTCGGTCTTTGTTTCTAAAGAATTCAGAAAGTTCTGTGATGACATGGGGATTAAGCTGATCCGATCATCTCCATACTATGCTCAAGCCAACGGGCAAGCTGAAGCGTCCAATCAGAGCCTGATCAAGCTGATCAAGAGGAAAATTGACGAGAACCCTAGGGATTGGCATGAAACGTTATCAGAAGCTTTGTGGGCCTACCGCATGTCGTGCCATGGAGCTATAAAAACTTCGCCATACCAGCTCGTCTATGGGCAGGAGGCCGTATTACCTTGGGAAATTTCGGCTGGATCAAGACGTGTCACGTTTCAGAATGATCTAACAGCTGAAGAATATGCAGCTTTGATGAGTGACACTATTGAGGATGCAACGGAACTTAGACTTTGGTCGTTGGAGAAGATTAAAGAGAACAAAGCCAGGGTAGCTCGTGCATACAATAAGAAGGTTAGACCAAAGGAGTTTCAAGTTGGTGATCTAGTGTGGGAAGCTGTGTTGCCATTAGGAACCAAGGACAAAGCATATGGCAAATGGTCTCCTAATTGGCACGGTCCGTACAAAGTCATCCAGGCCTTGAAGGGTAATGCATACATGCTAGAGCAGCTGGACGGCGTTAAGTTCCCAGTAGCCGTCAATGGTCAACACCTCAAGAAGTATTTCCCAAGCATGTGGGATGACCAGTAAATGAAGTATGAAGGGGGGGCCGATTGGAAATCGGCCAGTGAAATTTTTTTATACGAATCTTAGCCGATGCGCAGACATTGACTTGAGAAATATGGATACCAGTATAGCCGATGTACGGACATCGACTTTAGAATAATGAAAAAGCCGATGTGTAGCCATCGACTCTAGAGGAACAAAACTCAATGGAGCGGATTAGATCATGCCAGAATTCATGGCACCTGAGGTATTTTTCCCGTGGATTTTGCTGAATCTGTGCGTTTGAGACCGGGAGATGGCGTGGACACGAATTGGATCTGTTGACCGCGTGAATAGGCAACTTTTATGGCCTTAAAGCATGTTTATGGCATAAGCCGATGCCCTGCCATCGGTTCTTTGTGCATCGACTTCGTTTGACAATCGGCAAAATCGACAAAGAAGCAAATTAATTGGGGAATATTTCTTCATTAATAAAGGATTTCTTACAAGGAAAGAGCCGATTGCTCAGGGGAGGAAGAACAAAAGAAGGGCCTATCGGCCGATCTGCTACTATTACTAGACCTATACTAGTCATCCCTACTCTACGGGCCGTCGCTGCCCTCGTCGTCGGAGCTCTCGTCGGCGCTGCTGCCGGCGAGCTCCTCGTCGCTGCTCCCATAGCCCTCTATGGGAGCCTCCTCCTCCTCGTCGTCGTCGTCGTCGTCGTCGTCATCATCCGATCCGGCGCGGAAGCGCTTCGCCGGCGGGTAGTCCTCGAGGGAGTCGTCGTCTTCTTCTTCTTCCTCCTCTTCGGAGGAAGTGTAGCCATCCCACGAGAACGAGTCGTCCTCGCTCATCGCTTCCAGCTCCCCATCGGCGAGGAACTGAAGGTCGTCGTCGCCACTGGTCAAGGACTTGTCGTCCTCGGACCAGACGTAGGGCTCGTGGTCCTCCTTGTCCCACTCCGATGCGGCGAGGATGTCGTGCGCCGCCAGCGAGCCCCACTCCGGCGTCGGCTCGCGAGATGAGGAAGAGTCAGACTGACGAGGCGGAGGAGGACGAAGAAGAGAAGGACTGGGAAGAAAGATCCAACGAGGCGGAGGAGGAAGAAGAAGAAGACATGGCTACGGGAGATTGGGGATTTTTGGGTGCCGATGTGTAATATCCCAGCTAATGGGGTTACAAAAATAGAGGAAACAGATGTGTGCATTGCATTCATGCATAGAAAATCTGGGGAATTTTCGCGCTTTAAAGTAAAACAGTCACAGTAACTGAAGTTTCACTTGACCTTGGTGGAATTGAAGTAGTTCATCAAGTCAAGCACTATAAACCTCAATGTGACTTTGTTAAAACCTTGTTTTGGGTAGAGGTAATTTGATCTAAGGGGTTAGATCAAATGGAACTAATAATCAATACATCAACACTTTACTCAATGATCAATTGCTTGATCTTATAAAAGATCATAATAAGGTAATCCCTGTCATAACATATGAACATACAATTAATTGTGAATCAAGTAACAATAATTGGGAAACCATTCTTCACTTATCTTTTCCATGCCTTAAACTAATCCATGATCCTACATGAAACCTCATGGAATTCACTCCACTTCAACATTGGAGTTATCACAAGAAGATCCACTCCAGAAATAGATATTCTTCTCCATTCCAAGTTATTACACATCAAACCTAGAGAGGTGAGAGTTCTATAGTATTTATTAGAAAAGCAATAACAAACCTTGAGCTAAACCTTGGATATACATCCAAGTATTCAAATCATCATTTTCAAGAGGAACCCTAGAGTATCATTCAAGTCCTTCCCAAAATGAGTGAGACCATTCATACCACTCTTAGCTTTACCTATTTAAGACTCAAGGACAATCATTGAATTAAAGTATTAGGTTGAAAACCATTTCCTTGGAGTGGTGAGATAACCTAATATCACATGAAATAATACCATACCCTGAATTGATAAGGTGAGGAAGAGACTAACCCAATTAAACTAGCCAAATGAAACCTTAGCCTAGATACCTAAGGAGATATTAGGAGTACACCATAAACCCTAGAATAACCATTCTTAAATGAGAAAGCTCAACCTATGGTGTTACACTCAAGATAATTGAGACAACCATAACCATGCCCATTCAAGAAACTATAAAAGAAAGTATATATATTTAACTGATCAAGACAACACTTGATCTTGAGAGTGGGAAACCTATTAAATGAGAGATATCATAGGAAGCCAAACTTTGATCATTATAAATTGAGTAATGATCATAAACCCTAAGAACTTGAGGTAAGGATATTAAGAACAAGTGGATCAAGCCTAATCCATGACCATACTTTGGAGAAATAGGAGAATAATCCAAATGCTAACACTTATATGACTAGTAAATCTTATTCACTACATGAAATCATAGGGGGATCACTAGTAAGCAAATCTAGATTTATATCTCAATCCCAACTTGTGGATCACTAGGTGATCATAAGTAGGACTATAGAATATCTATAATCTATTTATTCCTCAATTAAAGGACCTAAGAAAACTTTAGAGTAAAACTCCATACTTTATATGGTGAGAAATCATTAATCCATATAACCAAAGTTAACTATAAAAAGAACCATAATCATTCTAGTTACTTTAATGATAAGTTGGGGATAATAATAGAAGATAATTGGTAGAAGATAAAACCAATTCTCAAATCCTTAGTAATTAGGGAAGCCCATGAAATATTAAGCAAGTAACCATTTTATCATGTATAGAGGAGAGTAAACCCTAACAAATGCAATATGAGGTCATCCCAATTCTATAAACTAGAATTATAACTCAACCCTAGTTTATACATCACTATGGTAATCATAATATAAACCCAGGCCATAATTGAGATACAACCCAGGTGTCATTAGATAATTAGCATATAAACCCTAAGGGTTCATTAACAAAATTTTATGCTTCAATTATTAAACATAAGAAACACCTAATGCTAAGTTCCATAATCAAAACCAATGTGTGGAGAATAACCACTCATATAAACCATTTGATTAGACCTATGGTGGTGATCAACCACTTATCATTATAACCAAGACCCAACCATGATGAGAGTAATATCTACTCTAGGTAATTCAAGGTGTTATTAAATATAATCCTAGAGCTAACCTTGAAATAGGATTATAATAAAACTTACAAGATCTTAACAAATAGATGCTCAAATAAAATATTATGCAAGTAGTTAAACTATCAAATAAGCTATCAAGCCCTATAAATAATTAGGCACATGAAATCACACTCTTGAAAGCCTATTTTATAATAGAAGACTAAGCACTAAGATCACAATCCATCAATTAATCCTTGCTAGATAAATCAAAGCCAACATTTCATCTATTATTAACAAGTATTACAAGTATTAGAAATACTTGGAATTCCAAAAGAAAGAGAATGGAAATTATAAATTATTAACATGCATATTTGAAATATTGTGTATGTTGAACCTATCATCATATTAAAAATCAAAATAGTAAGTCTCACATAGAATTATTACTTAAAAAGGTAATTGCCAATTTAAAAGTATATGCAATTATATGCAGGGCAGAATTGAATTCAAATTTGAATCCAAACAATAAAATAGAAACCAGTAAAATAAAACAGAAATAAGAAATAAAACAGAAAATAGAGGGAGGAGGAGCTTACCTGATGGACTGAAGCAGCCCACGTAGCAGCCCGGCAATCAGCCCACGAGCCAGCCCACACCGGCCCAGCCCACCATCAAATTCAGACCACGTACCGTTTCACCGTGGATATGGATGAGACGAAGAGCATCGTCTTCGTCTTCTCCTCTGGGCGCACGAGAGCTCGCCACCGAGCCAACCTTCGCCACGTCCGCGTCGCCGCCGCAGTTTTTGACCGCCAGCGCACGTCGGAGAGGCTATAAAACGCGCCAACGCCCTCTAATTTCCTCTCCTCTGCTCAATTTCCCCTCTTGCCGAAACCCTAGCCGACAGGGCACCGGTCATCGCCGCCGGTAGGGACCTCCCCGAGCCTCGTTAGGACCACCATAGGAATCGCCGTCCTCGACATGGTCACTGTGTGCAAGGAATCGAGCCAGCAAGCCTCCAATCGACCGTGCCGAGTTGTCTTCTCCGGCGCCGGTATCGAGCTAATCCGGCGACATAGGCCCCCATTGACCTCGCCGTCAAGCTCATCGTGCTCCTGGTGAGCCTCTCTACCGCTCAACATGCCCGCTTTGCTCTGTAGCGCTTCGTAGCAGCGTCTCGCCGTTCATCCGAGACCGCCGCCGCGGCACGTCGCCGCCGGCCAAGCTCCGGTGACCACACCGGAGCGGCGCCACCACCATTAGGTTCGCCTCGGCGTCCTCTTCCCAACGAGCCCACGCACAGCCTCGCGGGAGCCCCGAATCGCCGTCGTCGTCGGGAACTGGCCGCCGGCCAGGAGCTTCCCGGCCACGTCGAAGATAATTTTGACCCAGTCAACCGCCAACGTGGCAGTTGACGTGGCCAAGGCCCACCTATCAGTGGCAGAGAGTAGAATAGCCCGGGTGCATTTAGTAATTCGCTGTTTAATTTCAAATCCTATTTAATTACTGAAACTTTGTAAATTTGTAGAAAATTCATAAAAACTCAGAAAAATACAAATAAGATATCAAAATTCTTATAAAAGAAAAATCTATCCAATAAAAATATAAAATGAAAATTATATTTTTAATAAAAATTCAATTATTTAATACTTGTTAATTAAGCCTTTAATTTTAATTCCAAATTCAATTAAAATTCAATAATTAGTAAAAATCTCATAAAATAAATAAAAACCAGTAAGTAAATAAGGAAAACATTAAAATTAGTTTTCCTTTTCTATTAACTTATAAAATCCTTATTAGGAGGATTTAAAACCATGATTAATAAATACCTTAATTATTAATTATTTAAAAATAATAAAATATCAAATCTAATATTATTTTTATTTCAAATTTATTAATAACTTCAACTTTATCAATGAAGTTATTAATCCAATAATTATAGGGTTAATAGCAAACCCTAATTCCATATGGAATAATATTACAACCCTATCATTTCATGTTGAACTCTAAAACCCTAAATTAATTAGGAACCCTAAATTCCATTATTACATATGAACCTAAATTGCTTCTAACCTAAACCCTAGGTTAGAACATGTGATCATGGTACCTTCGTTCAAAGCATAGAACCCTAGTAGCAAATAAATACCTGTCCTGACCACATAAAATGTAGAAGACCTATCACTAATATATGAATATCCCATGTGTTCATCTTCATCAAACCTAGATAATCAAAGTAGGGTGAACCAAGTGTAAACCCTAGATCCTATTACCAAAGCCATCATCCATATTCATTCCTACTTAGCATCACACCATTGTGATGAACCCTAATAGCAACCATACCCACTAATTTACATTACATAAACCTGTTCAATTAAACCCTACTAGTGTGAGATACTTATGAACCATCCTATTTAAGAACCAACTATTCTCTACTTAGAGATCCAATAGCTAATACAAGACAACCTCAACCCTAATTGATATACTTCTTATTATTTAAGAAGTATGTTCTTCAAAAGTTATTCTTTTGAAGTAAATAAAGAATCATCACCAACCCTGCTTATAAAGACCTATCAACCTTAGCTAGCTATCACTAGCAAGATAAACCCACCTTGACAACAACCATGTATAATGAATTGCTTAGGATGCCTAGGCATTAACTCAATCCATACAAGCCCTAGTTATTAATGAATCCAACCCTGTTTGGATCCATCTAATACTTACTCCAGAAACTAACTGAAACCATAGTCAACCATAGAACCCCTCAACCTAATTATCATACTTGTTCTTTATTAAAGAACATGTTCTTCAAAAGTTATTCTTTTTAAAGTATATGATAATTAATCATTAACCATGCCATATAGTGTTAAAACTAACAACTGTTCTTTACATACTAACATTATACCAATTATCATTCTTTGTGTGCTCAATTGATTACTGTGCTTTATTACCTACCTGTTTATAATATCAAGTAATCACACCTGAATAAGAACCTTGTTTGTGAATCACTCTAAAAGTGCAACACACCCTGAACTGATCATTACCACTCACTAATCCTAAATCATCGGGGTTAGGTCACGCTTAGAACGATTGCATCTCATACTTATGCATTATTGCACCCTTGCCAATCTTTTAGACATCGTCCTTACCGGACGATGATGCTATTTCAGAATTTGGAGTTATTGCGTATCGAAGACCTTGTCTGCATAATCTTGCAGTCAAGAAAGGCAAGTTCATCACTTGCTCATGTCATTTGTGTATTTCTATCAAATTACTTGCAAAGTATTATGGTTATCACTATTGCATAAAAATCAAAACCACTACTTTCATAACTATGAATATGACTATGTGGTGGGCAATGGAACCATGGATTGTGTTGATATGGTGGAGGTTCCATTGCAAGGGTTTATATCCATCTAGGATTAAACAACAAATGTCGCCAGTGATTCTTGTGCCGTAATACCCGTGTTAACCATAAGATCCGGAGTGGGACGGAGTAGTCAAAAGTGTTTCCACCTCTCGTACATCAACGGATGCGCTTACCGTAGACACTTGACCCAGGTTGGGCAAGCGGTGGGGTGGGGATCCCATTCTAATTCCCCACGGTAAGTGGTCTATGATGGGTTGCAGCTGCCGGCGAAGGAGTTTGGTTAACGAGTCCCAAACTGTTGTCGTGGTCGGGGTCCATCCTTAATTGGTATAAGAGGACCGACGAGGACCCAGGGTCGGGGTATGCAACAAAGGGTGGGTGTGCGAGGTAGCGGAGGAACATGATTGGCTAGACCTTATACCGGGCCTCACACCATAGGAAGTGTGGACGGGAAGATCACCGGTTGGCACCAAGGTTAAGATCTCTTATGGGTAAAGCAACACACCTCTGCGAGTGTAAAGAACCGTGACCTGTCACTCCCTGTTCGGGATATGGAACTGCGCGGAAAGGAGCTCCATGAAGTTCTAGTAAACCGGTGAAGGCTGACGGACATAGTTCTTCTGAATAAAAGCAACCTCTTGAAGAAATGATTATGAAAACCTGCATTGGTATTAGACTTTCTGGTCTAATGCGTAGCTAGTGCATTAAACACCTCTTTCCTATAATGAACTTGTTGAGTACGCTCGTACTCATCCCACTCTTAAATCCCCTGCTTAGATATGGAGGCCACGATGGAGGATCTACAGTGCAACTCGAAGGCCGAGGAGTCAACAAGTACTTCAAGAAACAGGACCTACCAGAGGAGTCAGATTCCACATCCAACAAGGAGAAACCTAGATTAGCAATAGAAAGGAACTAGCTTCCTAAACTTAGCTCCTATTTAGCTAGAATCTATTCATAGCCTCTGTAGCTAGTTAAATACTCTACAAATAGAGTTCGTGATAGGATTAGACTACGAGTCGTTCTTCTGGAATTTATTTGCAGTGTTACCTCATTGTAAAGTAGGAGGTTGTGATGATCTTATGTAACAGAGTCATTGTTGTAATTCTATAGACATGCCTTGGACCCGCATATGTTTCTGTTGTACTCTGAGCGATATAATACTAGTGGAACGGTGTTTCATTGGTGTTATATCAGACTTGCATACTACACCATGCAGTGGTATGCCGGGTCACCACAGTTGGTATCAGAGCAAATGCTTTGACCTAGGATTAAAACCCTTTAAATGAGACCTATAGGATTGGTAGTGTCTATAGGGAGTTGTCTTAGTTAACCAAATACTTTTTATGACTTGAGATGGATATTCACTTGAGAATAATCCTGACACACTTGAGTCAACATTTCTTACCTAACTTACCAAGATAAAGTAAAGTTAGTCAGCTAATCCCAAACATGTAGAACACCATTAAGACCTTAAAACAATAGATGAGTAGATCGCAGTTGGTATACAATACATGGTAGTCCAAAGAGAGGATACGACCATAAGGAAGATATCCTATTGGAAGATGTGTACCAACACATGTTATAGTTAAATAAGAATTACTCAGACCTGTTATAGGAATAATATCAAGTGATGAAGGTAATTAAGATATCCTAATAGAAGATGTAGACCAAGTTAAGTAATGAGTAAGTAAAATTATCTAGACATGTGAAACAATTGATAGTAGGTGATAACTATGAGTCATATAAGGTAGTATAGACCATGATGAGTCAATCATGGGAAATAGGGAAGAGTGATAGGAATAATATATGTCTACTTACATGGTAGAGTTGTTACTCATATATGATTCACCTGAGAATCATTATGTGATGGACTAGAACCTCATAATTAATTAAGAGGAGTACAATAAGAAGCCAAGTGCAAAACAATAGTGCAAGAATTGTGTTCCAAAACCATGGGAAGTGTGTCCAGAACATTAGGTCCATAGCCTTACGATACAATAACTTGGAAGTATAGGAGCTATATTCCAATACTTATGTGTCTAGAATAGTGATGTTAGAACCAGACATATCATTGAAGTCGTCCTCAACAAAATGGAAGTTAAGTAGTATTTCCAGAGAAAACTAGGTTAACTTTAACTATTCTAGCCTACTTTGTTTCAAGTTTATCTCATTGCAAATGTGCAATTATGATAAAGACTGAGACCAATAGTAGAACTCCCCATATTCGTGCTAAGTATCATGATACAGACCTATCTTATGTGGTGTTGTATACTACACATCAGAGCCTGATGATTAGAGATGTCTTGCTCAACTATTATATTCAGGCTTATGATGGTGTGTACTATAAACACAAAGCTGAATCTTATTGGATTTTAATGGATTTTCATTGTTTGACTAGATCCATACATGAGGTTAGACTTTGATATGCAAATGCATGTTGTAATATCAAGCTCTTACTTGATGCTATCGATCTAGAGGGTAATGGTATTCATGTGAGGAAGTGACAAATTCTGTATATCTTGAAGACAAGATGAAGGTTCATCAGATAAAGGAAACAAAGTTGTGGGAAGCAACCATAATACTCTGAAGGAAGTGCCAATCAACATTCATGCTTTACCTCAACAGAGGAGTACTTTAGTACATGAGAAGCATGAAGGTAAAAAATATGGTGATTATGGTGAAGCTGAAGTAGATCCATAGTCAACATAGAAGAGGGAATGCATGGGAAATCACTTATGATACTATATTCATAGTGTCAGCTAGTGGTTTTCTTGTAAAATAAACCCTGAATGAAGGAAGGTGATATACGAAATCATAGCAGACATAAGAAGACCATAGTCGATATCAGAAGACCACAATTGGTATAATATCAATACTGCGAGATAAAGTAGAAGATGTCTCGTCCAGTTGATCAGAATCTATAATAGAATCCATTTTTAGATATCAAATAGCCACAGTTGGTATAATAACCACAGCTGGTATCAGTTGGTAATACAAATAGTCCACAATTTAATTATTTGTAACAAAAGTTTGTGAACAAATAAAAAGTCTTGTCAGCCAAATACCTAGATCTATAAACATTTAGTCAAAGGATTCACATTGGATGTCCACAATTGAGTGGATACACCATAAGGATTCTTCACAAGACCTTAGAAGAATACAAACCATAAGCTATACTTAGACCAATATTCCAACCATTAATCCAAGGGTTGGAAGAAAAGGAGTTGAAGACCAGAAGAAAACTCTAAGGGGTGGAGTAAAGATTGAGTTAGATGTACAATAACTCAATATTTTGAGCAAGATAGAATAAGAAGGTCTGAACTGAGAGGAAGTTCGATCTTATTTTAATAAGAATAATAAACACTACTTTCAGAAAGATGTCAGACTAGAAGCCGAGGTCCATACCTCGAGGAAGTAAGAAGTGGACTAGAACTTAAGAAAGTGAGTAATATTTACTCAGAAGTACGAAAGCTCAAGTAAATCAAGCATAAAGAAGTTGGACGAAGAAAATATCATAGACCAAATACAGCTTAATAAGGCCAAAGACCGAAGGAGATTGATCATACCAAAACTAAAGACTAATAGAATGATTCCTTTCATGGAACCTAAATAATCCAAAATAGTTATAAGTATCAATTATAAACCATGACTGGATGGACTAAATGAGTCTAATCCATTCTTAGAGGAATGAACCATCATGATTATTTCCATGTTAAGTACCTTAACAAGTATCATTACTGCAGTTTTGGTAGTAAGAGGAAAACAAAGACCTATTTTATCAAATAGGAGAATGTTATCCAATTAGTCCTCAATTAAGACTGTCAGGACCAGAATAAGTCCTAATCAATGAATCTTCAATGAGAAAGGAAACAAGATAATGATATTAGAAGAAATCAAAGAATAAAAGTAAGAACCATGGTTCAGAGACAAACTCTAATGGATTCCAGGAAGAGTCTGGACAAGAGATATATTCAATTATATCCAGTGAGATCACCAACGAGTTTGAGAAAAGATGTAGTCTGCACAAGTCAGATCCACACTCCGAAACGTGAGAGATATCAAACTTCGAGGATGAAGTTTAGTTTAAGGGGTAGAGACTGTAATATCCCAGGTAATGGGGTTACAAAAATAGAGGAAACAGATGTGTGCATTGCATTCATGCATAGAAAATGGGGAATTTTCGCGCTTTAAAGTAAAACAGTCACGATAACGAAGTTTCACTTGACCTTGGTGGAATTGAAGTAGTTCATCAAGTCAAGCGCTATAAACCTCAATGTGACTTTGTTAAAACCTTGTTTTGGGTAGAGGTAATTTGATCTAAGGGGTTAGATCAAATGGAACTAATAATCAATACATCAACACTTTACTCAATGATCAATTGCTTGATCTTATAAAAGATCATAATAAGGTAATCCCTGTCATAACATATGAACATACAATTAATTGTGAATCAAGTAACAATAATTGGGAAACCATTCTTCACTTATCTTTTCCATGCCTTAAACTAATCCATGATCCTACATGAAACCTCATGGAATTCACTCCACTTCAACATTGGAGTTATCACAAGAAGATCCACTCCAGAAATAGATATTCTTCTCCATTCCAAGTTATTACACATCAAACCTAGAGAGGTGAGAGTTCTATAGTATTTATTAGAAAAGCAATAACAAACCTTGAGCTAAACCTTGGATATACATCCAAGTATTCAAATCATCATTTTCAAGAGGAACCCTAGAGTATCATTCAAGTCCTTCCCAAAATGAGTGAGACCATTCATACCACTCTTAGCTTTACCTATTTAAGACTCAAGGACAATCATTGAATTAAAGTATTAGGTTGAAAACCATTTCCTTGGAGTGGTGAGATAACCTAATATCACATGAAATAATACCATACCCTGAATTGATAAGGTGAGGAAGAGACTAACCCAATTAAACTAGCCAAATGAAACCTTAGCCTAGATACCTAAGGAGATATTAGGAGTACACCATAAACCCTAGAATAACCATTCTTAAATGAGAAAGCTCAACCTATGGTGTTACACTCAAGATAATTGAGACAACCATAACCATGCCCATTCAAGAAACTATAAAAGAAAGTATATATATTTAACTGATCAAGACAACACTTGATCTTGAGAGTGGGAAACCTATTAAATGAGAGATATCATAGGAAGCCAAACTTTGATCATTATAAATTGAGTAATGATCATAAACCCTAAGAACTTGAGGTAAGGATATTAAGAACAAGTGGATCAAGCCTAATCCATGACCATACTTTGGAGAAATAGGAGAATAATCCAAATGCTAACACTTATATGACTAGTAAATCTTATTCACTACATGAAATCATAGGGGGATCACTAGTAAGCAAATCTAGATTTATATCTCAATCCCAACTTGTGGATCACTAGGTGATCATAAGTAGGACTATAGAATATCTATAATCTATTTATTCCTCAATTAAAGGACCTAAGAAAACTTTAGAGTAAAACTCCATACTTTATATGGTGAGAAATCATTAATCCATATAACCAAAGTTAACTATAAAAAGAACCATAATCATTCTAGTTACTTTAATGATAAGTTGGGGATAATAATAGAAGATAATTGGTAGAAGATAAAACCAATTCTCAAATCCTTAGTAATTAGGGAAGCCCATGAAATATTAAGCAAGTAACCATTTTATCATGTATAGAGGAGAGTAAACCCTAACAAATGCAATATGAGGTCATCCCAATTCTATAAACTAGAATTATAACTCAACCCTAGTTTATACATCACTATGGTAATCATAATATAAACCCAGGCCATAATTGAGATACAACCCAGGTGTCATTAGATAATTAGCATATAAACCCTAAGGGTTCATTAACAAAATTTTATGCTTCAATTATTAAACATAAGAAACACCTAATGCTAAGTTCCATAATCAAAACCAATGTGTGGAGAATAACCACTCATATAAACCATTTGATTAGACCTATGGTGGTGATCAACCACTTATCATTATAACCAAGACCCAACCATGATGAGAGTAATATCTACTCTAGGTAATTCAAGGTGTTATTAAATATAATCCTAGAGCTAACCTTGAAATAGGATTATAATAAAACTTACAAGATCTTAACAAATAGATGCTCAAATAAAATATTATGCAAGTAGTTAAACTATCAAATAAGCTATCAAGCCCTATAAATAATTAGGCACATGAAATCACACTCTTGAAAGCCTATTTTATAATAGAAGACTAAGCACTAAGATCACAATCCATCAATTAATCCTTGCTAGATAAATCAAAGCCAACATTTCATCTATTATTAACAAGTATTACAAGTATTAGAAATACTTGGAATTCCAAAAGAAAGAGAATGGAAATTATAAATTATTAACATGCATATTTGAAATATTGTGTATGTTGAACCTATCATCATATTAAAAATCAAAATAGTAAGTCTCACATAGAATTATTACTTAAAAAGGTAATTGCCAATTTAAAAGTATATGCAATTATATGCAGGGCAGAATTGAATTCAAATTTGAATCCAAACAATAAAATAGAAACCAGTAAAATAAAACAGAAATAAGAAATAAAACAGAAAATAGAGGGAGGAGGAGCTTACCTGATGGACTGAAGCAGCCCACGTAGCAGCCCGGCAATCAGCCCACGAGCCAGCCCGCACCGGCCCAGCCCACCATCAAATTCAGACCACGTATCGTTTCACCGTGGATATGGATGAGACGAAGAGCATCGTCTTCGTCTTCTCCTCTGGGCGCACGAGAGCTCGCCACCGAGCCAACCTTCGCCACGTCCGCGTCGCCGCCGCAGTTTTTGACCGCCAGCGCACGTCGGAGAGGCTATAAAACGCGCCAACGCCCTCTAATTTCCTCTCCTCTGCTCAATTTCCCCTCTTGCCGAAACCCTAGCCGACAGGGCACCGGTCATCGCCGCCGGTAGGGACCTCCCCGAGCCTCGTTAGGACCACCATAGGAATCGCCGTCCTCGACATGGTCACTGTGTGCAAGGAATCGAGCCAGCAAGCCTCCAATCGACCGTGCCGAGTTGTCTTCTCCGGCGCCGGTATCGAGCTAATCCGGTGACACAGGCCCCCATTGACCTCGCCGTCAAGCTCATCGTGCTCCTGGTGAGCCTCTCTACCGCTCAACATGCCCGCTTTGCTCTGTAGCGCTTCGTAGCAGCGTCTCGCCGTTCATCCGAGACCGCCGCCGCGGCACGTCGCCGCCGGCCAAGCTCCGGTGACCACACCGGAGCGGCGCCACCACCATTAGGTTCGCCTCGGCGTCCTCTTCCCAACGAGCCCACGCACAGCCTCGCGGGAGCCCCGAATCGCCGTCGTCGTCGGGAACTGGCCGCCGGCCAGGAGCTTCCCGGCCACGTCGAAGATTTTGACCCAGTCAACCGCCAACGTGGCAGTTGACGTGGCCAAGGCCCACCTATCAGTGGCAGAGAGTAGAATAGCCCGGGTGCATTTAGTAATTCGCTGTTTAATTTCAAATCCTATTTAATTACTGAAACTTTGTAAATTTGTAGAAAATTCATAAAAACTCAGAAAAATACAAATAAGATATCAAAATTCTTATAAAAGAAAAATCTATCCAATAAAAATATAAAATGAAAATTATATTTTTAATAAAAATTCAATTATTTAATACTTGTTAATTAAGCCTTTAATTTTAATTCCAAATTCAATTAAAATTCAATAATTAGTAAAAATCTCATAAAATAAATAAAAACCAGTAAGTAAATAAGGAAAACATTAAAATTAGTTTTCCTTTTCTATTAACTTATAAAATCCTTATTAGGAGGATTTAAAACCATGATTAATAAATACCTTAATTATTAATTATTTAAAAATAATAAAATATCAAATCTAATATTATTTTTATTTCAAATTTATTAATAACTTCAACTTTATCAATGAAGTTATTAATCCAATAATTATAGGGTTAATAGCAAACCCTAATTCCATATGGAATAATATTACAACCCTATCATTTCATGTTGAACTCTAAAACCCTAAATTAATTAGGAACCCTAAATTCCATTATTACATATGAACCTAAATTGCTTCTAACCTAAACCCTAGGTTAGAACATGTGATCATGGTACCTTCGTTCAAAGCATAGAACCCTAGTAGCAAATAAATACCTGTCCTGACCACATAAAATGTAGAAGACCTATCACTAATATATGAATATCCCATGTGTTCATCTTCATCAAACCTAGATAATCAAAGTAGGGTGAACCAAGTGTAAACCCTAGATCCTATTACCAAAGCCATCATCCATATTCATTCCTACTTAGCATCACACCATTGTGATGAACCCTAATAGCAACCATACCCACTAATTTACATTACATAAACCTGTTCAATTAAACCCTACTAGTGTGAGATACTTATGAACCATCCTATTTAAGAACCAACTATTCTCTACTTAGAGATCCAATAGCTAATACAAGACAACCTCAACCCTAATTGATATACTTCTTATTATTTAAGAAGTATGTTCTTCAAAAGTTATTCTTTTGAAGTAAATAAAGAATCATCACCAACCCTGCTTATAAAGACCTATCAACCTTAGCTAGCTATCACTAGCAAGATAAACCCACCTTGACAACAACCATGTATAATGAATTGCTTAGGATGCCTAGGCATTAACTCAATCCATACAAGCCCTAGTTATTAATGAATCCAACCCTGTTTGGATCCATCTAATACTTACTCCAGAAACTAACTGAAACCATAGTCAACCATAGAACCCCTCAACCTAATTATCATACTTGTTCTTTATTAAAGAACATGTTCTTCAAAAGTTATTCTTTTTAAAGTATATGATAATTAATCATTAACCATGCCATATAGTGTTAAAACTAACAACTGTTCTTTACATACTAACATTATACCAATTATCATTCTTTGTGTGCTCAATTGATTACTGTGCTTTATTACCTACCTGTTTATAATATCAAGTAATCACACCTGAATAAGAACCTTGTTTGTGAATCACTCTAAAAGTGCAACACACCCTGAACTGATCATTACCACTCACTAATCCTAAATCATCGGGGTTAGGTCACGCTTAGAACGATTGCATCTCATACTTATGCATTATTGCACCCTTGCCAATCTTTTAGACATCATCCTTACCGGACGATGATGCTATTTCAGAATTTGGAGTTATTGCGTATCGAAGACCTTGTCTGCATAATCCTGCAGTCAAGAAAGGCAAGTTCATCACTTGCTCATGTCATTTGTGTATTTCTATCAAATTACTTGCAAAGTATTATGGTTATCACTATTGCATAAAAATCAAAACCACTACTTTCATAACTATGAATATGACTATGTGGTGGGCAATGGAACCATGGATTGTATTGATATGGTGGAGGTTCCATTGCAAGGGTTTATATCCATCTAGGATTAAACAACAAATGTCGTCCAGTGATTCTTGTGCCGTAATACCCGTGTTAACCATAAGATCGGAGTGGGACGGAGTAGTCAAAAGTGTTTCCACCTCTCGTACATCAACGGATGCGCTTACCGTAGACACTTGACCCAGGTTGGGCAAGCGGTGGGGTGGGGATCCCATTCTAATTCCCCACGGTAAGTGGTCTATGATGGGTTGCAGCTGGCGAAGGAGTTTGGTTAACGAGTCCCAAACTGTTGTCGTGGTCGGGGTCCATCCTTAATTGGTATAAGAGGACCGACGAGGACCCAGGGTCGGGGTATGCAACAAAGGGTGGGTGTGCGAGGTAGCGGAGGAACATGATTGGCTAGACCTTATACCGGGCCTCACACCATAGGAAGTGTGGACGGGAAGATCACCCGTTGGCACCAAGGTTAAGATCTCTTATGGGTAAAGCAACACACCTCTGCAGAGTGTAAAGAACCGTGACCCGTCACTCCCTGTTGGATATGGAACTGCGAACGAGCCGGAAAAAGAGTGAAGTTCTAGTAAACCGGTGAAGGCTGACGGACATAGTTCTTCTGAATAAAAGCAACCTCTTGAAGAAATGATTATGAAAACCTGCATTGGTATTAGACTTTCTGGTCTAATGCTGTAGCTAGTGCATTAAACACCTCTTTCCTATAATGAACTTGTTGAGTACGCTCGTACTCATCCCACTCTTAAATCCCCTGCTTAGATATGGAGGCCACGATGGAGGATCTACAGTGCAACTCGAAGGCCGAGGAGTCAACAAGTACTTCAAGAAACAGGACCTACCAGAGGAGTCAGATTCCACATCCAACAAGGAGAAACCTAGATTAGCAATAGAAAGGAACTAGCTTCCTAAACTTAGCTCCTATTTAGCTAGAATCTATTCATAGCCTCTGTAGCTAGTTAAATACTCTACAAATAGAGTTCGTGATAGGATTAGACTACGAGTCGTTCTTCTGAATTTATTTGCAGTGTTACCTCATTGTAAAGTAGGAGGCTGTGATGATCTTATGTAACAGAGTCATTGTTGTAATTCTATAGACATGCCTTGGACCCGCATATGTTTCTGTACCACTCTGAGCGATATAATACTAGTGGAACGGTGTTTCATTGGTGTTATATCAGACTTGCATACTACACCATGCAGTGGTATGCCGGGTCACCACACGATGGCCAGAACACCTCTAGTGTTCTTGCTTTGCATCATTGCATAGTGTTGAGCTCTCCACCACGATTAGTTCGAGTGAGAGACCGTGAGCTTGTTACTCTTGGAGGGAAACCTCCTAGTTGGCTTGGTTGGTGTGTTATCACCAGAATTTGACCTAGTTAGAGGTGGGCCGCAATCAAGATTGGCTTGAAGAATATACATGGAAGAATATACGTGAATCGGCCTTATATGCAAAGTTTGGGCTAGTTTGCCCGTGTATCTGTAATATAGTAGGATACGTATCGATTAGATAGAGTTTGGCTCGTGCCCGGTTGGGATTATTCCCACGATTAGAAAGTCTACGGACTATAAATATGTATCTAGGGTTTATGAAATAAACAACAATCACGTTCACCACAAACCAATCTAGGCGCATCGCCAACTCTCTTGTCTCGAGGGTTTCTTCCGGGTAAGCATCATGCTGCCTAGATCGCATCTTGCGATCTAGGAAGTACAAGTTTATTCGCTGTTTATGCGTTGCTCGTACTGAAGCCTTTTTGATGGCGAGCAACGTAGTTATCTTAGATGTGTTAGGGTTAGCATTGTTCATCGTATCATATGCTGTCGTCGTGCAACCCTGAGGCATCTAGCCGCCCTTACACCTATCTTAGGTGTAGGGGCGGCACCCCGCTTGATCTTTATTTAGTAGATCCGATCCGTTATGGTTGCTCCTTGTTCTTCAAGGATTAGTTTAATATCTGCATAGTTAGGCCTTACAAACGGATTGAAGGATCCAGTGGCGCGTAGGGTGTAGTTTGCTAGCCCTAGACAGGATGTTCCGGGGATCAACCTCGTGTTGGTTTTTAGGCCTTGTCTAGGGACGGTTTACGATCACCGTGCGTGGCCGCCAGGCTCAATCACGAGTAGGATGTTCCGATTATGTGGTGAAAACCCTAAATCGTAGTAGATCGTTTTAGCTTTATATTGATCAAGCAGGACCACCATATATTCGTACACCTCGTGCGAATCATGGGTGGATCGGCTCTTTGAGCCGATTCACAGGACAACCTGAGAGCCGATCGAGGCTCGTATTTAAGGTTTACGTGTATGCCATGCAGAAACTAAGCGAGCACATCCATCACCACCTCGACCAGGTATAGGTCGTGGCACGCCTGCACCAGCATCGGACGTGCGTGCCGAGTCTTTGCGGGCCGTCGCTCGGAGGGACCAGGGCCAGCCGCAGTCTGGGAGCCTCCCGGCTCTCTTGTGTTGCCGTCGCTCGCGGTGGGTTTCTGACCGCAACATGGTGTCCCGGTGATCTCTTCGTGGAATATTGTGAAGGGGCCCGGGCTTCTCCTTCATGGAGCTTGTGAAGTGGTTGTGGAGCTTGCCATCTCCGGAGCGGAGGAAAAGCTAACCATAAGGAAAGGGCCATTATCCTTCGTGGGTGTGGTTCGGAGAATAGGGTGAGCCTTCGTGGCGCGGGGAATCCTTCGTGGGACCTCCACTCCTCCAAACGTGACGTACCTTCTTGCAAAGGAAGGGAACACGGGAATACATCCTCGTCTCCGCGTGCCTCGGTTATTTCTATACCCGAGCTCTCTTTCCTTGTGATAGACATCGTGCTTGAAGTACATATATCTTGCTATCACTTGTGCTACATATATCTTGTGCCTATCTTGCTTAGCTCTAGTTGATATTGTTACACTTAGTTGAGCTTAGCATATTTAGGGTTTGTGCTTGTAAACTAAACGATAGTTTAATTCCGCATTCTTACAAGACAAATCCGCAAGAGTTTTTAATTGCCTATTCACCTCCCATCTTTTTTATGAGCCGATTTTTTATGAGCCCGATGACGATTTGGGTCGGATCATTCTTGATCCCGAAGATAAACTGCGGAAGTGAAAAGGAGAGGTTGAAGTTGGAGAAAATGTTAGAGGATCACAAGAAACTGTTGTACCCAAATTGCAAAGATGGCCCGAAAAAGCTGGGTACCACACTGAAATTGCTGCAATGGAAGGCAGAGAATGGTACTTCTGACAAGGGATTTGAAAAGTTGCTGAAAATAATAAAGAAGATGCTTCCAGGGGAGAACGTATTGCCCTCTAGTACGTACGAAGCAAAGAAGGTTGTCTGCCCTCTAGGATTAGAGGTGTAGAAGATACATGCATGCATCAATGACTGCATCCTCTACCGCGAGGAGTACGGGAATTTGAATGCATGTCCGGTATGTGGTGCATTGCGATATAAGATCAGGCGAGATTACCCTGGCGATGTTGAGGGCGAGTCCACCCCCAGGAAGAGGGTTCCTGCGAAGGTGATGTGGTATGCTCCTATAATACCACGGTTGAAATGTTTGGTCCAAAACAAGGAGCATGCCAAGTTGTTGCGATGGCACAAAGAGGACCGTAAGAAAGATGTGATGCTGAGACACCCCGCTGACATGTCGCAGTGGAGAAAAATCGACAGAGAGTTCAAGTCATTTCAGATGAAGCAAGGAACTTAAAATTTAGTCTAAGTACAGATGGCTTTAATCCTTTCGGGGAGCAGAGCTCCAGTCATAGCACCTGGCCAGTGACTCTATGTATCTATAACCTTCCTCCTTGGTTGTGCATGAAGCGGAAGTTCATTATGATGCCAGTGCTCATCCAAGGCCCGAGGCAACCCGGCAACGACATTGATGTGTACATGAGGTAATTGGTTGAAAAACTTTTACAGTTGTGGCGTTAAGAAGGTGTACATGTGTGGGATGAGCACGAACAAAAGGAATTTAATCTACGAGCGTTGTTTTTTGTAACCATGAATGATTGACCTGCTCTTAGTAACATTTTAGGACAGTCAAATAAGGGATACAATGCATGCACGTACTGTTTAGGTGAGACTGACAGTATATATTTGGGAAACAAGAATGTGTACCTGGGGTATCGTCAATTTCTTCCAAAACAACATCACGTAATAAAGAGAGGAGAGCATTTCAGAGGGGAGGCAGATAACCGAACGAAGCCTACTGGGGATGTTATATATGATATGGTCAAGGATTTAAAAGTGATCTTTAGAAAGGGTCCTGGCAGACAATATGTTCCGCATGATGTTGATGGACACGTACCCATGTGGAAGAAGATGTCTATATTTTGGGAGCTACCCTATTGTAAAATCCTAGAGGTTCACTCTACAATCGACGTGATGCACGTGACGAAAAATATTTGCGTGAACCTGCTAAAATTCTTGAGCGTGTATGGGAAAACAAAAGATACACCGGATGCACGGTAGGACCAGCAATGTATCCACGAAGGGAACAACCTGAATCCAGAGAGGTATCATGGTACTGCCAGCTACGCTCTTACCAAAGAAGAGATGGAGATCTTTTTTGAAGTCCTGAGTAGAATCAAGGTCCGGTCTGGCTTCTCGTCGAATATAAAGGGAATAATAAACATGTCGGAGAAAAAGTTTCAAAACCTAAAGTCTCATGACTGCCACGTGATTATGACACAATTACTTCCGGTTGCATTGAGGGGGCTTCTGCCGGAAAATGTTCGAGTACCCATTGTGAAGCTATGTGCGTTCCTCAATGCAATTTCTCAGAAGGTGATCAATCCACTAACTCTACAAAATTTACAGAAGGATGTGGTGCAATGTCTAGTCAGCTTCGAGTTGGTGTTCCCACCATCCTTCTTCAATATTATGACGCATCTCCTCGTTCACCTCGTTGAAGAGATTGGCGTTCTCGGTCCTATGTTTTTACACAACATGTTCCCCTTTGAGAGATTCATGGGAGTCTTCAAGAAATACATTCATAACCGTGCTAGGCCAGAAGGAAGCATCTCCAAGGGCTATGGAACAGAGGAGGTCATTGAGTTTTATGTTGACTTTATTCCTAACCTTAAACTGATCTATGTTCCTGAATCGCGCTATGAGGGGAGACTGCGTGGAAAAGGCACACTAGGAAAGAAAGCAACAATGTGTATGGACGGACATTCTTTCACTCAAGCACAGTACACAGTTCTACATAATTCCAGCTTGGTGGCTCCGTACATAGTGGAACACAAGAATATTTTACGCTCTGAATACCCGGAGCAACGTGAAGATTGGATTGATGGAGAATACATGAAGACTTTCGGCGGTTGGTTGCAAATGTTGGAGATATGCCCAAGAGGCAATAATAAAAGTGGTTATTATATATCTTTATGTTTATGATAAATGTTTATATACCATGCTATAATTGTATTAACCGAAACATTGATACATGTGTGATATGTAAACAACAAAGAGTCCCTAGTATGTCTCTTAACTAGCTTGTTGATTAATGGATGATTAGTTTCATAATCATGAGCATTGGATGTTATTAATAACAAGGTTATATCATTATATGAATGATGTAATGGACACACCCAATTAAGCGTAGCATAAGATCACGTCATTAAGTTATTTGCTATAAGCTTTCGATACATAGTTACCTAGTCCTTATGACCATGAGATCATGTAAATCACTTATACCGGAAAGGTACTTTGTTTACATCAAACGCCACTGCGTAAATGGGTGGTTATAAAGGTGGGATTAAGTATCCGGAAAGTATGAGTTGAGGCATATGGATCAACAGTGGGATTTGTCCATCCCGATGACGGATAGATATACTCTGGGCCCTCTCGGTGGAATGTCGTCTAATGTCTTGCAAGCATATGAATAAGTTCATAAGAGACCACATACCACGGTACGAGTAAAGAGTACTTGTCAGGAGACGAGGTTGAACAAGGTATAGAGTGATACCGATGATCAAACCTCGGACAAGTCAAATATCGCGTGACAAAGGGAATTGGTATCGTATGTGAATGGTTCATTCGATCACTAAAGTCATCGTTGAATATGTGGGAGCCATTATGGATCTCCAGATGCCGCTATTGGTTATTGGTCGGAGAGAGTACTCAACCATGTCCACATAGTTCGCGAACCGTAGGGTGACACTTAAGTTTGATGTTGAAATGGTAGAACTTGAATATGGAATGGAGTTCGAAGTATTGTTCGAAGTCTCGGATGGGATCCTGGACATCACGAGGAGTTCCGGAATGGTCCGGAGAATAAGATTCATATATAGGAAGTCATTTTATAAGTTTGAAAATGATCCGGTGATTTTACGGAAGGTTCTAGAAGGTTCTAGAAAAGTCCGGAAGGAATCACTAAGGAAGGAGGAGTCCCGGAGGGACTCCACCTCCCCATGGCCGGCCAACCCTAGTGGGGGAGTCCAAGGTGGACTCCACCTAAGGGGGCCGGCCACCCCCACATGGAAGGGGGGAATCCCACCTCAAGTGGGAGTCCCACCTTGGGTAGGTTTCCCTACTACATGGAAGGTTCTTGTGTTGGGGTCTTATTCGAAGACTTGTAGTCCAACACTTGGGGATCCACCTATATAATGAGGGGAGGGGGGGGGCCACCCCAAGACCACAAGGTGGCCGCACCCTATAGTGGCGGCGCCCCTCTCCCAAACCCTAGCCGCCCCCTCTCTCCTCCACCTCTCCCGCACGCTTAGCGAAGCTCCGCCGGATTTCTTAACCACCACCGCCACCACGCCATCGTGCTGCCGGATTCAAGGAGGAGCTAATACTTCCGCTGCCCGCTGGAACGGGGAGAAGGACGTCGTCTTCATCAACACCGAACGTGTGACCGAGTACGGAGGTGCTGCCCGATCGTGGCACCGTGATCAAGATCTTCTACGCGCTTTTGCAAGCGGCAAGTGATCGTCTACCGCAGCAACAAGAGCCTCATCTTGTAGGCTTTGGAAATCTTCAAGGGTGAGTCTCGATCATCTCCTCATTGCTCCCGTCTTCTAGATTGCATCTTGGCTTGGATTGCGTTCTCGCGGTAGGCAAATTTTTGTTTTCTATGCAACGAATCCTACAGTGGTATCAGAGCCGTGTCTATGCATAGATGGTTGCACGAGTAGAACACAATGGTTTTGTGGGCGTTGATGCTCTTGTTGTCTTTAATTTGAGTACTTTGCATCTTTGTGGCATAGTGGGATGAAGCGGCTCGGACTAACTTTACATGACCGTGTTCATGAGACTTGTTCCTCGTTCGACATGCAACTTGTATTGCATAAGAGGCTTTGCGGGTGTCTGTCTCTCCTACTATAGTGAAGATTCAATTTACTCTTCTATTGACAACATTAGTATCACCGTTGTGGTTCATGTTCGTAGGTAGATTAGATCTCTCTCGAAAACCCTAAACCACGTAAAATATGCAAACCAAATTAGAGACGTCTAACTTGTTTTTGCAGGGTTTGGTGATGTGATATGGCCATAATGTGATGAGGAATATGTATGAGATGATCATTATGGTATTGTGGCAACCGGCAGGAGCCTTATGGTTGTCTTTAAATTTCATGTTGAGTAGTATTTCAAAGTAGTTGTAATAGTTGCTACATGAGGTGAACAACCATGAAGACGGCGCCATGGACCTTGACGCTACACCGATGATGATGGAGATCATGTCCGTGCTTTGGAGATGAAGATCAAAGGCGCAAAGACAAAAGGGCCATATCATATCACATATGAACTGCATGTGATGTTAATCCTTTTATGCATCTTATTTTGCTTAGATCGCGACGGTAGCATTATAAGATGATCCCTCTCACTAAAATATCAAGATAATAAAGTGTTCATCCTTAGTAGCACCGTTGCCAAGACTTGTCGTTTCGAAGCATCTCGTGATGATCGGGTGTGATAGAATCAACAAGTGCATACAACGGGTGCAAGCCAGTTTTGCACATGCGGATACTAAGGTGGCCTTGACGAGCCTAGCATGTACAGACATGGTCTCGGAACACGTGATACCGAAAGGTAGAGCATGAATCATATGATTGATATGATGAATACTTTGAGTGTTCGCCATTGAAATTACACCTTGTCTCGTGATGATCGGACTTAGGTGTGGTGGATTTGGTTCGTGTGATCACTAAGACAATGCGAGGGATATTGTTTTGAGTGGGAGTTCACCTAGATTTTTAATTATGTTGAATTAAAATTTGAACTCAATTTGTCATAAACTTAGTCTAAACTATTGCAAATATATGTTGTAGAGATGGTGTCCCCAATCAATTTTAACCAGTTCCTAGAGAAAGAAAAGCTTAAGAGCAACGGTAGCAACTTCACCGATTGGTTCCGTCATGTGAGGATCTTCCTCTCGGCGGAAATCTGCAATATGTGCTTGATGCACCGCTAGGTGACCCTCCTGCAGAAACTGAAACCGATGAAGTAAAGAATGTTTACGCGACTCGGAAAGCTCGGTACTCTCAAGTTCGGTGTGCCATCTGTGCAGTCTGGAAGCCGATCTTCAAAAACGTTTTGAGCACCACGATCCTCATGAGTTGGTCAATGAGCTGAAAGCTATATTTGAAACTCATGCGGCCGTGGAATGCTATGAAGCATCGAAACACTTCTTGTGCATGATGGAAGAAGGCAGCTCCGTTAGTGAGCACATGCTCGCCATGACCGGGCATGCGAAGAAACTCAGTGACTTGGGAATAGTGATTCCTAACAGACTGGGGATTAATCGTGTCCTTCAATCACTGCCACCAAGTTATAAGAACTTTGTGATGAACTACAATATGCAGAACATGAACAAAGAGTTACCTAAACTCTTTGGCATGCTAAAAGCTGCTGAGATTGAGATCAAGAAAGAGCACCAAGTGTTGATGGTCAACAAGACCACCAGTTTCAAGAAACAGGGCAAGTCTAAGGGAAAATTCAAGAAGGGTGGCAAGAAAGCTGCCACGCCTCCTATGAAACCTAAGAACGGCCCTAAGCCTGATGCTGAGTGCTATTACTGCAAGGAGAAGGGACACTGGAAGCGTAATTGCTCCAAGTATCTGGCTGATCTGAAGAGCGGCCTTGTCAAGAAGAAGAAAGAAGGTATATTTGATATACATGTTATAGATGTTTATCTCACTGGTTCTCGTACTAGTACCTGGGTATTTGATACTGGTTCGGTTGCTCATATTTGTAACTCGAAACAGGAAATAAAGAATAAATGAAGACTACTGAAAGATGAAGTGACGATGCACGTTGGAAACGGATCCAAAGTCGATGTGATCACTGTCGGCACACTTCCTCTACATCTACCTTCGGGATTAGTTTTAAGCCTAAATAATTGTTATTTTGTACCCGCGTTGAGCATGAACATTATATCTGGATCTTGTTTAATGCAAGACGGTTATTCATTCAAGTCTGAGAATAATGGTTGTTCTATTTTTATGAATAATATCTTTTATGGTCGAGCACCCAAAAGAATGGCTTATTTCTGTTAGATCTCGATAGTAGTGATACGCATATACATAACATTGATGCTAAGCGAATTAAATTGAATGATAATTCTACTTATATGTGGCACTGTCGTCTTGGTCATATTGGAGTGAAACGCATGAAGAAACTCCATACCGATGGATTACTTGAATCACTTGACTTTGAGTCACTTGATAGATGCGAAGCATGTCTAATGGGAAAAATGACTAAGACTCCATTTTCTGGTATGATGGAGCGAGCTACTGACTTATTGGAAATCATACATACCGATGTATGCGGACCAATGAGTGTAGCATCGCGCGGTGGTTATCGTTATGTTCTAACCTTCACAGATGATATGAGTAGATATGGGTATATCTATTTCATGAAACATAAATCCGAAACTTTCGAGAAGTTTAAGAAATTCCAAAGTGAAGTAGAAAATCAACGTAACAAGAAGATTAAATTTCTACGATCTGATCGTGGAGGTGAATATCTGAGTTATGAGTTTGGCATGCATTTAAAGAAATGCGGAATACTTTCACAATTGACACCGCCGGGAACACCACAACGAAACGGTGTGTCCGAACGTCGTAATCGAACTCTCTTAGATATGGTTCGTTCTATGATGTCTCTTACTGATTTGCCGTTATCATTTTGGAGTTATGCATTAGAGAAAGCTGCATTCACTTTAAATAGAGCACCATCAAAATCCGTAGAAACGACACCGTATGAATTATGGTTTAATAAGAAACCTAAGCTGTCGTTCCTTAAAGTTTGGGGTTGCGAAGCCTATGTAAAGAAGTTACAACCGGACAAGCTAGAACCCAAAGCGGAGAAATGCGTCTTCATAGGATACCCTAAGGAAACTATAGGGTACACTTTCTATCACAGATCCGAAGGCAAAATCTGTAGGATAACGTTGCATAGAAAACAAAAAATTTCCTATCGCGAACACGCAATCCAAGCCAAGATGCAATCTAGAAGACGGTAGCAACGAGGGGGTATCGAGTCTCACCCTTGAAGAGATTCCAAAGCCTACAAGATGAGGCTCTTGTTGCTGCGGTAGACGTTCACTTGCCGCTTGCAAAGCGCGTAGAAGATCTTGATCACGATCGCTTCCGGCGCCACGAACGGGCAGCACCTCCGTACTCGGTCACACGTTCGGTTGTTGATGAAGACGACGTCCACCTCCCCGTTCCAGCGGGCAGCGGAAGTAGTAGCTCCTCTTGAATCCGACAGCACGACGGCGTGGTGTCGGTGGCGGTGGAGAACTCCGGCGGAGCTTCGCTAAAGCTACGCGGGAGATATGGAGGAGAGGGGGCGGCTAGGGTTTGGGAGGGGGTGGCCGGCCACTTCAATGGGGCGGCCAACTTGTGGTCTTGGGGTGGCCGGCCCCCTCCCTTGGCCCCTCATTATATAGGTGGAACCCCAAGTGTTGGACTCCAAGTCTTCGAATAAGACCGAAACCAAAACCTTCCATATGAAAAGGAAACCTACCTAGGGTGGGAATCCCACTTGAGGTGGGATTCCCCCCTTCCATATGGGGGTGGCCGGCCCCCTAAGGGGGAGTCCACTTGGGACTCCTCCCCCACTAGGGTTGGCCGGCCATGGAGGTGGAGTCCCACCGGGACTCCACCTTCCTTGGTGGTTTCTTCCGGACTTTTCTAGAACCTTCTAGAACCTTCCATAGAACCTTCCGCATCATTTTAATTCACATAAAATGACATCCTATATATGAATCTTATTCTCCGGACCATTCGGAACTCCTCGTGATGTCCGGGATCTCATCCGGGACTCCGAACAAATATTCGAACTCCATTCCATATTCAAGTTCTACCATTTCAACATCCAACTTTAAGTGTGTCACCCTACGGTTCGTGAACTATGCGGACATGGTTGAGTACTACTCCGACCAATAACCAATAGCGGGATCTGGAGATCCATAATGGCTCCGACATATTCAACGATGACTTTAGTGATCGAATGAACCATTCACATACGATACCAATTCCCTTTGTCACGCGATATTTTACTTGTCCAGGTTTGATCTTCGGTATCACTCTATACCTTGTTCAACCTCGTCTCTGACAAGTACTCTTTACTCGTACCATGGTATGTGGTCTCTTATGAACTCATTCATATGCTTGCAAGACATTAGACGACATTCCACCGAGAGGGCCCAGAGTATATCTATCCGTCATCGGGATGGACAAATCCCACTTGTTGATCCATATGCCTCAACTCATACTTTCCGGATACTTAATCCCACCTTTATAACCACCCATTTACGCAGTGGCGTTTGATGTAATCAAAGTACCTTTCCGGTATAAGTGATTTACATGATCTCATGGTCATAAGGACTAGGTAACTATGTATCGAAAGCTTATAGCAAATAACTTAATGACGAGATCTTATGCTACGCTTAATTGGGTGTGTCCATTACATCATTCATACAATGATATAACCTTGTTATTAATAACATCCAATGTTCATGATTATGAAACTAATCATCCATTAATCAACAAGCTAGTTTAAGAGGCATACTAGGGACTTCTTGTTGTCTACATATCACACATGTACTAATGTTTCGGTTAATACAATTATAGCATGATATATAAACATTTATCATAAACATAAAGATATAAATAATAACCACTTTATTATTGCCTCTAGGGCATATCTCCTTCAGTCTCCCACTTGCACTAGAGTCAATAATCTAGATTACATTTTAATATACCTAACACCCATGGCATTCTGGTGTTGGTCATGCTTTGCCCTAGGGAGAGCTTTAGTCAACGGATCTGCTACATTCAGATCAGTGTGTACTTTGCAAATCTTTACTTCTCCATCTTCGATGTACTCGCGAATCGAGTGGTAACGCAGCTTGATATGCTTCAGCCTCTTGTGTGACCTTGGCTCTTGTGCATTGGCGATGGCACCCATGTTATCACAGTAAATGATTAATGGGTCCAATGCACTAGGAACCACACCGAGCTCTACAATGAACCTCTTCATCCATACCGCTTCTGATGAAGCCTCTGAAGCCGCTATGTACTCCGATTCTGTTGAAGATTTCGCCACCGTGCACTGCTTCGAGCTTGCCCAGCTTACTGCAGCACCATTCAATATAAACACGTACCCAGACTGTGACTTAGAGTCATCAGGATCAGTGTTCCAACTTGCATCGGTGTAACCACTTACAACGAGCTCTTGGTCACCTCCATAACAAAGAAACATATCCTTAGTTCTTTTCAAGTACTTCAGGATATTCTTGACCGCTGTCCAGTGTTCCATTCCTGGATCACTTTGATATCTGCTAGTCAAACTAACAGCATGTGCTATATCCGGTCTAGTACATAGCATGGCATACATGATAGATCCTACTGCCGAGGCATAGGGGATATTACTCATCCTTTCTCTTTCTTCTGCCGTAGCCGGTCCTTGAGTCTTACTCAAGACCTTGCCTGGTAACATAGGTAAGAACCCTTTCTTACTTTCGTCCATTCTAAACTTCTTTAGAATCTTGTCCAGATATGTACTCTGTGATAGCCCTATTAGGCGTCTTGATCTATCTCTATAAATCTTGATGCCTAATATATACGATGCTTCACCAAGGTCTTTCATTGAAAAACTATTATTCAAATAACCTTTTACACTGCTTAATAGTTCTATATCATTCCCGATCAATAATATGTCATCTACATATAATATCAGGAATGCTACAGAGCTCCCACTCACTTTCTTGTAAATACAGGCCTCTCCATGACACTGTATAAACCCGAAGTCTTTGATCACCTTATCAAAGCGTCGGTTCCAACTTCTTGATGCTTGCTTCGGTCCATAGATTGAACGCTGAAGTTTGCATACTTTGTCAGCATTTTTAGGATCGACAAAACCTTTGGGTTGTACCATATACAACTCTTCCTCAATGTCTCCATTAAGGAACGCCGTTTTGACATCCATCTGCCAAATCTCATAATCGAAAAATGCAGCTATTGCTAACAAAATCCTCACAGATTTTAGCTTCGCTACAGGTGAGAAAGTCTCATCGTAGTCAACTCCTTGAATTTGTCGGAAACCCTTTGCGACAAGTCGAGCTTTATAGACAGTAATATTACCATCAGCATCTGTTTTTCTCTTGAAGATCCATTTATTCTCGACAGCCTTTCGGCTATCAGGTAAGTCTACCAAAGTCCATACTTTGTTATCATACATGGATCCCATTTCGGATTTCATGGCTTCTTGCCATTTGTTGGAATCTGGGCTCATCATCGCTTCTTCATACGTCGCAGGGTCCTCATCATTGTTATCCACAATCATGACATTTAGACAAGGATCATACCAATCAGGAGTGGTACGCTCCCTTGTCGATCTGCGAGGTTCAGTAGTTTCCTCGTTCGAAGTTTCATGATCATTATCATTAGCTTCCTCTGTTGCCGGTGTAGGCGGTACAGGTACAACTTCCGGTACTGCGCTACTCTGATCAACGAGTATAGATTCATCAATCTCATCGAGTTCTACTTTTCTTCCAGTCACTTCTTTAGTGAGAAATTCTTTCTCAAGAAAGGTTCCGTTCTTAGCAACAAAGATTTTGCCTTCGGATTTGTGATAGAAAGTATACCCTATAGTTTCCTTAGGGTATCCTATGAAGATGCATTTCTCCGCTTTGGGTTCTAGCTTGTCCGGTTGTAACTTTTTTACATAGGCTTCGCAACCCCAAACTTTCAGGAACGACAGCTTAGGTTTCTTATTAAACCATAATTCATACGGTGTCGTTTCTACGGATTTTGATGGTGCTCTATTTAAAGTGAATGCGGCTGTCTCTAATGCATAACTCCAAAAGATAACGGCAAATCAGTAAGAGACATCATAGAACGAACCATATCTAAGAGAGTTCGATTACGACGTTCGGACACACCGTTTCGTTGAGGTGTTCCCGGCGGTGTCAATTGTGAAAGTATTCCGCATTTCTTTAAATGCATGCCAAACTCATAACTCAGATATTCACCTCCATGATCAGATCGTAGAAATTTAATCTTCTTGTTACGTTGATTTTCTACTTCACTTTGAAATTCCTTAAACTTCTCGAAAGTTTCGGATTTATGTTTCATGAAATAGATATACCCATATCTACTCAGATCATCTGTGAAGGTTAGAACATAACGATAACCACCGCGCGATGCTACGCTCATTGGTCCGCACACATCGGTATGTATGATTTCCAATAAGTCAGTAGCTCGCTCCATCATACCAGAAAATGGAGTCTTAGTCATTTTTCCCATTAGACATGCTTCGCATCTATCAAGTGACTCAAAGTCAAGTGATTCAAGTAATCCATCGGTATGGAGTTTCTTCATGCGTTTCACTCCAATATGACCAAGACGACAGTGCCACATATAAGTAGAATTATCATTCAATTTAATTCGCTTAGCATCAATGTTATGTATATGCGTATCACTACTATCGAGATCTAACAGAAATAAGCCATTCTTTTGTGGTGCTCGACCATAAAAGATATTATTCATAAAAATAGAACAACCATTATTCTCAGACTTGAATGAATAACCGTCTTGCATTAAACAAGATCCAGATATAATGTTCATGCTCAACGGGTACAAAATAACAATTATTTAGGCTTAAAACTAATCCCGAAGGTAGATGTAGAGGAATTGTGCCGACAGCGATCACATCGACTTTGGATCCATTTCCAACGTGCATCGTCACTTCATCTTTCAGTAGTCTTCGTTTATTCTTTAGTTCCTATTTCGAGTTACAAATATGAGCAACCGAACCAGTATCAAATACCCAGGTACTAGAACGAGAACCAGTGAGATAAACATCTATAACATGTATATCAGATATACCTTCTTTCTTCTTCTTGACAAGGCCGCTCTTCAGATCAGCCAGATACTTGGAGCAATTACGCTTCCAGTGTCCCTTCTCCTTGCAGTAATAGCACTCAGCATCAGGCTTAGGGCCGTTCTTAGGTTTCATAGGAGGCGTGGCAGCTTTCTTGCCACCCTTCTTGAATTTTCCCTTAGACTTGCCCTGTTTCTTGAAACTGGTGGTCTTGTTGACCATCAACACTTGGTGCTCTTTCTTGATCTCAATCTCAGCAGCTTTTAGCATGCCAAAGAGTTCAGGTAACTCCTTGTTCATGTTCTGCATATTGTAGTTCATCACAAAGTTCTTGTAACTTGGTGGCAGTGATTGAAGGACACGATTAATCCCCAGTCTGTTAGGAATCACTATTCCCAAGTCACTGAGTTTCTTCGCATGCCCGGTCATGGCGAGCATGTGCTCACTAACGGAGCTGCCTTCTTCCATCATACAGCTGAAGAAATGTTTCGATGCTTGATACGTCTCCGACGTATCGATAATTTCTTATGTTCCATGCCACATTATTGATGATATCCACATGTTTTATGCATACTTTATGTCATATTTATGCGTTTTCCGGAACTAACCTATTGACGAGATGCCGAAGGGCCAGTTCCTGTTTTCTGCTGTTTTTGGTTTCAGAAATCCTAGTAAGGAAATATTCTCGGAATCGGACGAAATCAACGCCCAACATCCTATTTTTACACGAAGCTTCCAGAACACCCGGGAAGGACCGAGAGATGGGCCACGGGGCCCCAGGGTGGCCGGCGCGGCCCAGGCCCTGGCTGCGCCGCCATACCCCCTCACCGCCTCGTCGCCCCTCCGACTCTGCCTCTTCGCCTATATAAAGGTCCTCGACCTAAAACCTCGAGACGAAAAAGCCACGGTACGAGAAACCTTCCAGAGCCGCTGCCATCGCGAAGCCAAGATCTGGGGGACAGGAGTCTCTTCGGCACGCCGCCGGGACGGGGAAGTGCCCCGGAAGGCTCCTCCATCGACACCACCGCCATCTTCATCACCGCTGCTGTCTCCCATGAGGAGGAAGTAGTTCTTCATCGAGGCTCGGGGCTGTACCGGTAGCTATGTGGTTCATATCTCTCCTATGTACTTCAATACAATAATCTCATGAGCTGCCTTACATGATTGAGATTCATATGATGATGCTTGTAATCTAGATGTCATTATGCTAGTCAAGTGGATTTTACTTATGTGATCTCCGGAGACTCCTTGTCCCACGTGTGTAAAGGTGACAGTGTGTGCACCGTGTGGGTCTCTTAGGCTATATTTCACAGAATACTTATTCACTGTTATGAATGGCATAGTGAAGTGCACAATTCATCTATGTGCTACTCTAGTGATGTTATTAAAGTAGTTTATTCCTCCTGCACGATGTAATGGTGACAGTGTGTGCATCGTGTAGTACTTGGCGTAGGCTATGATTGTGATCTCTTGTAGATTATGAAGTTAACTATTGCTATGATGGTATTGATGTGATCTATGCCTCCTTTCGTAGCGTGAAGGTGACAGTGTGCATGCTATGTTAGTACTTGGTTTGGTTATGTTGATCTGTCATGCACTCTAAGGTTATTTAAACATGAACATCGAATATTGTGGAGCTTGTTAACTCCGGCATTGAGGGTTCGTGTAATCCTACACAGTTAGTGGTGTTCATCATCCAACAAGAGAGTGTAGAGTCTAGCATCTATTTATTTATTCTGTTATGTGATCAATGTTGAGAGTGTCCACTAGTGAAAGTATGATCCCTAGGCCTTGTTTCCAATACTGCTAACACCTTTTTGCTCTCTGTATTTATCCTCCAATATTACCACCATCAACCACACGCCAGCAAGCACTTTTCTGGCGCCGTTACTACTGCTCATACTTATTCATACCACATGTATTTCACTATCTCTTCGCCGAACTAGTGCACCTATTAGGTGTGTTGGGGACACAAGAGACTTCTTGCTTTGTGGTTGCAGGGTTGCATGAGAGGGATATCTTTGACCTCTTCCTCCCTGAGATCGATAAACCTTGGGTGATCCACTTAAGGGAAACTTCTGCTGTTCTACAAACCTCTGCTCTTGGAGGCCCAACACTGTCTACAAGAATAGAAGCACCCGTAGACATCAAGTACTTTTCTGGCGCCGTTGCGGGAGGAAAGGTAAAAGGCACTCATACTCCGGTTCCAGGTAACAGTACTTTTCTGGCGCCATTGTGTTTGTGCTCGAAGCTATTTCCTTTAGATCCTGCAATTGCATCTTTTTATTTCTTGTTTACACTAGTTAGTCATAATGGAAAACAACAAAAATATGAAAGATCTTTATGAACTTTATCTTGAATTAGGACATGATGTGTTTGAAGAGAGAATTAAAAAACCCATGGAACTTTATATGCATGCTAATGGGAATGTTATTAATATGAATGCTTTGAACACTATTGTTGCTAATGCTATGGAAAATTCTAAGCTTGGGGAGGTCGGTTTTGATGAAAATGATCTCTTTAGCCCTCCGGGTATTGAGGAGAAAGTTTATGTTGATTATGATATGCCTCCCATATATGATGATTATAATGATAGTAGTCTTTTGTTACCACCTGTTATGGAGGATAAATTTGATTATGATTACAATATGCCTCCTATATTTGATGATAGCTACTTTGTTGAATTTGCTCCCACTATTACTAATAAAATTGATTATGCTTATGTGGAGAGTAATAATTTTATGCATGAGACTCATGATAAGAATGCTTTATGTGATAGTTATATTGTTGAGTTTGCTCATGTTGCTACTGAAAGTTATTATGAGAGAGGAAAATATGGTTGTATAAAACACCTCTCTATGTGCTGAAATTTTTGAAGCTACACTTGTTCTATCTTCCTATGCTTGTTACTTTGCTCTTCATGAACTTGTTTATTTACAAGATTCCTATGCATAGGAAGCATGTTAGGCTTAAATGTGTTTTGAATTTGCTTCTTGATGCTCTCTTTTGCTTCAAATACTATTTCTTGCGAGTGCATCATTAAAACTGCTGAGCCCATCTTAATGGCTATAAAGAACTTCTTGGGAGATAACCCATGTGTTTATTTTGCTACAGTAACTTTGTTTTATATTTGTGTCTTGGAAGTTGTTACTACTGTAGCAACCTCTCCTTATCTTATTTTATTGCATTGTTGTGCCAAGTAAAGTCTTTGATAGAAAGGTTCATACTAGATTTGGATTACTGCGCAGAAACAGATTTCTTGTTGTCACGAATCTGGGCCTAATTCTCTGTAGGTAACTCAGAAAATTATGCCAATTTACGTGAGTGATCCTCAGATATGTACGCAACTTTCATTAAATTTGAGCATTTTCATTTGAGCAAGTATGGTGCCTCAATAAAATTCGTCTTTACGAACTGTTCTGTTTTGACAGATTCTGTCTTTTATTTCGCATTGCCTCTTTTGCTATGTGGGATGGATTTCTTTGTTCCATTGACTTCCAGTATCTTTGTGCAATGTCCAGAAGTGTTAAGAATGATTGTGTCACCTCTGAACATGTGAGTTTTTGATTATGCACTAACTCTCTAATGAGTTTGTTTCGAGTTTGGTGTGAAGGAAGTTTTCAAGGGTCAAGAGAGGAGGATGATATACTACGATCAAGAAGAGTGAAAAGTCTAAGCTTGGGGATGCCCGGTGGTTCATCCCTGCATATTTCAAGAAGAATCAAGCATCTAAGCTTGGGGATGCCCAAGGCATCCCCTTCTTCATCGACAAATTATCAGGTTCCTTCTCTTGAAACTATATTTTTATTCGGTCACATCTTATGTACTTTACTTGGAGCGTCTGTGTGCTTTTGTTTTTGTTTTTGTTTGAATAAATGCTTGTGTGGGAGAGAGACACGCTCCGCTGGTTCGTATGAACACATGTGTTCTTAGCTTTTAATGTTCATGGCGAAGGTTGAAACTGCTTCGTTAATTGTTATATGGTTGGAATCGGGAAATGCTACATGTAGTAATTGGTATGATGTCTTGAATAATGTGATACTTGGCAATTGTTGTGCTCATATTTAAGCTCTTGCATCATATACTTTGCACCTATTAGTGAAGAAATACATAGAGCTTGTTAAAATTTGGTTTGCATGAGTGGTTTCTCTAGAGTCTAGATATTTTCTAGTAAGGGTTTGAACAACAAGGAAGACGGTGTAGAGTCTTATAATGCTTGAAATATGTCTTTTATGTGAGTTTTGCTGTACCGCTTCATCCTTGTGTTTGTTTCAAATAACCTTGCTAGCCTAAACCCTTGTATCGAGAGGGAATACTTCTCATGCATCCAAAATCCTTGAGCCAACCACTATGCCATTTGTGTCCACCATACCTACCTACTACATGGTATTTCTCCGCCATTCCAAAGTAAATTGCTTGAGTGCTACCTTTAAACAATTCAAAATTAATTACCTCTGATTTGTGTCAATGTTTTATAGCTCACGAGGAAGTATGTGGTGTTTATCTTTCAATCTTGTTGGGCAACTTTCACCAATGGACTAGTGGCTTCATCCGCTTATCCAATAATTTTGCAAAAAGAGCTGGCAATGGGATTCCCAGTCCCAAATTAATTAACAAAAATAGACACTCCTCCATGGTATGTGATTGTTGGACGGCACCCGAAGGATTCGGTTAGCCATGGCTTGAGAAAGCAAAGGTGGGGAGGAGTGTCATCATAATAAAACTAAAATAAAAAAGGCACTCCTTCATGGTATGAGATTGTTGGCAGGCACCCGAGGATTCGGTTAGCCATGGTTTGTGAAAGAAAGGTTGGAAGGAGTGCCACCCAAAAATAAAAATAAAATGGGAGCCGCTCTTTGAAGGTTTGTCTGGCAAGGGGGTTAGAGTGCCCACTACCATTCGTTGACAACAACAAACACCTCTCAAAATTTTACTTTTATTGCTCTCTATATGTTTTCAAAATCAAAGCTCTAGCACAAATATAGCAATCAATGCTTCCCTCTGCGAAGGGCCATTCTTTTACTTTTATGTTGAGTCAGTTCACCTATTTCTCTCCACCTCAAGAAGCAAACACTTGTGTGTGAACATTGATTCCTACATACTTGCATATTGCACTTGTTATATTACTTTGCATTGACAATTATCCATGAGATATACATGTTACAAGTTGAAAGCAACCGCTGAAACTTAATCTTCCTTTATGTTGCTTCAATGCCTTTACTTTAAATTATTGCTTTATGAGTTAACTCTTATGCAAGACTTATTGATGCTTGTCTTGAAGTACTATTCATGAAAAGTCTTTGCTTTATGATTCAATTGTTTACTCATGTCATATACATTGTTTTGATCGCTGCATTCATTACATATGCTTACAATAGTATGATCAAGGTTATGATGGCATGTCACTCCAGAAATTATCTTTGTTTATCGTTTACCTGCTCGGGACGAGCAGACTAAGCTTGGGGATGCTGATACGTCTCGACGTATCGATAATTTCTTATGTTCCATGCCACATTATTGATGATATCTACATGTTTTATGCATACTTTATGTCATATTTATGCATTTTCCGGAACTAACCTATTGAGATGCCGAAGGGCAGTTCGTTTTCTGCTGTTTTTGGTTTCAGAAATCCTAGTAAGGAAATATTCTCGGAATCGGACGAAATCAACGTCCAGCATCCTATTTTTACACGAAGCTTCCAGAACACCCGGGAAGGACCAGAGATGGGCCACAGGGGCCCTAGGAGGGTGGCCGGCGCGGCCCAGGCCCTGGCTGCGCCGCCATACCCCCTCACCGCCTCGTCGCCCCTCCGACTCCGCCTCTTCACCTATATAAAGGTCCTCGACCTAAAACCTCGAGATGAAAAAGCCACGGTACGAGAAACCTTCCAGAGCCGCCGCCATCGCGAAGCCAAGATCTGGGGGACAGGAGTCTCTGTTCGGCACGCCGCGGGGGGAAGTGCCCCGGAAGGTCCTCCATCAACACCACCGCCATCTTCATCACCGCTGCTGTCTCCCATGAGGAGGGAGTAGTTCTCCATCGAGGCTCGGGGCTATACCGGTAGCTATGTGGTTCATCTCTCTCCTATGTACTTCAATACAATAATCTCATGAGCTGCCTTACATGATTGAGATTCATATGATGATGCTTGTAATCTAGATGTCATTATGCTAGTCAAGTGGATTTTACTTATGTGATCTCCGAAGACTCCTTGTCCCACGTGTGTAAAGGTGAGTGTGTGCACCGTGTGGGTCTCTTAGGCTATATTTCACAGAATACTTATTCACTGTTATGAATGGCATAGTGAAGTGCTTATTTATATCTCTTTATGATTGCAATGTGTTTTGTATCACAATTCATCTATGTGCTACTCTAGTGATGTTATTAAAGTAGTTTATTCCTCCTGCACGGTGTAATGGTGACAGTGTGTGCATCGTGTAGTACTTGGCGTAGGCTATGATTGTGATCTCTTGTAGATTATGAAGTTAACTATTGCTATGATGGTATTGATGTGATCTATGCCTCCTTTCGTAGCGTGAAGGTGACAGTGTGCATGCTATGTTAGTACTTGGTTTGGTTATGTTGATCTGTCATGCACTCTAAGGTTATTTAAACATGAACATCGAATATTGTGGAGCTTGTTAACTCCGGCATTGAGGGTTCGTGTAATCCTACATTAGTGGTGTTCATCATCCAACAAGAGAGTGTAGAGTCTAGCATCTATTTATTTATTCTGTTATGTGATCAATGTTGAGAGTGTCCACTAGTGAAAGTATGATTCCTAGGCCTTGTTTCCAATACTGCTATCGCTTGTTTACTGCTCTACTGTATTTGTACTGCCTGCAATATTACCACCATCAACCACACGCCAGCAAGCACTTTTCTGGCGCCGTTACTACTGCTCATACTTATTCATACCACTGTATTTCACTATCTCTTCGCCGAACTAGTGCACCTATTAGGTGTGTTGGGGACACAAGAGACTTCTTGCTTTGTGGTTGCGGGGTTGCATGAGAGGGATATCTTTGATCTCTTCCTCCCTGAGATCGATAAACCTTGGGTGATCCACTTAAGGGAAACTTGCTGCTGTTCTACAAACCTCTGCTCTTGGAGGCCCAACACTGTCTACAAGAATAGAAGCACCCTTAGACATCAATGCTTCATAGCATTCCACGGCCGCATGAGTCTCGAATATAGCTTTCAGCTCATTCATCAACTCATGAGGATCGTGATGCTCAAAACGTTTTTGAAGATCGGATTCCAGACTGCACAGGATGGCACACTGAACTTGAGAGTACCGAGTTTTCCGAGTCTCGTAAACATCTTTTACTTCATCGGTTTCAGTTTCTGCAGGAGGGTCACCTAGCGGTGCATCAAGCACATATTGCAGATTTCCGCCAGAGAGGAAGATCCTCACATGACGGAACCAGTCGGTGAAGTTGCTACCGTTGCTCTTAAGTTTTTCTTTCTCTAGGAACTGGTTAAAATTGATTGGGGACGCCATCTCTACAACATATATTTGCAAAAGTTTAGACTAAGTTTATGACAAATTGAGTTCAAATTTTAATTCAACATAATTAAAAATCTAGGTGAACTCCCACTCAAAACAATATCCCTCGCATTGTCTTAGTGATCACACGAACCAAATCCACCGCACCTATGTCCGATCATCACGAGACAAGGTGTGATTTCAATGGCGAACACTCAAAGTGTTCATCATATCAACCATATGATTCATGCTCTACCTTTCGGTATCACGTGTTCCGAGACCATGTCTTTACATGCTAGGCTCGTCAAGGCCACCTTAGTATCCGCATGTGCAAAACTGTCTTGCACCCGTTGTATGCACTTGTTGATTCTATCACACCCGATCATCACGAGATGCTTCGAAACGACAAGTCTTGGCAACGGTGCTACTAAGGATGAACACTTCATTATCTTGAGATTTTAGTGAGGGATCATCTTATAATGCTACCGTCGCGATCTAAGCAAAATAAGATGCATAAAAGGATTAACATCACATGCAGTTCATATGTGATATGATATGGCCCTTTTGTCTTTGCGCCTTTGATCTTCATCTCCAAAGCACGGACATGATCTCCATCATCTTTGGGCATGATCTCCATCATCGTCGGCGTAGCGTCAAGGTCAATGGCGCCGTCTTCATGATTGTCCTCCATGTAGCAACTATTACAACTACTTTGATAATACTACTCAACATGAAATTTAAAGACAACCATAAGGCTCCTGCCGGTTGCCACAATACAATAATGATCATCTCATACATATTCATCATCACATTATGGCCATATCACATCACCAAACCCTGCAAAAACAAGTTAGACGTCTCTAATTTGGTTTGCATATTTTACGTGGTTTAGGGTTTTCGAGAGAGATCTAATCTACCTACGAACATGAACCACAACGTTGATACTAATGTTTTCAATAGAAGAGTAAATTGAATCTTCACTATAGTAGGAGAGACAGACACCCGCAAAGCCTCTTATGCAATACAAGTTGCATGTCGAACGAGGAACAAGTCTCATGAACGCGGTCATGTAAAGTTAGTCCGAGCCGCTTCATCCCACTATGCCACGAAGATGCAAAGTACTCAAACTAAAGATAACAAGAGCATCAACACCCACAAACCATTGTGTTCTACTCGTGCAACCATCTATGCATAGACACGGCTCTGATACCTTTGTAGGATAACGTTGCATAGAAAACACAAATTTTCCTACCGCAACACGCAATCCAAGCCAAGATGCAATCTAGAAGACGGTAGCAACGAGGGGGTATCGAGTCTCACCCTTGAAGAGATTCCAAAGCCTACAAGATGAGGCTCTTGTTGCTGCGGTAGACGTTCACTTGCCGCTTGCAAGCGCGTAGAAGATCTTGATCACGATCGCTTCCGGCGCCACGAACGGGCAGCACCTCCGTACTCGGTCACACGTTCGGTTGTTGATGAAGACGACGTCCACCTCCCGTTCCAGCGGGCAGCGGAAGTAGTAGCTCCTCTTGAATCCGACAGCACGACGGCGTGGTGTCGGTGGCGGTGGAGAACTCCGGCGGAGCTTCGCTAAAGCTACGCGGGAGATATGGAGGAGAGGGGGCGGCTAGGGTTTGGGAGGGGTGGCCGGCCACTTCAATGGGGCGGCCAACTTGTGGTCTTGGGGTGGCCGGCCCCCTCCCTTGGCCCCTCATTATATAGGTGGAACCCCAAGTGTTGGACTCCAAGTCTTCGAATAAGACCCGAAACCAAAACCTTCCATATGAAAAGGAAACCTACCTAGGGTGGGAATCCCACTTGAGGTGGGATTCCCCCTTCCATATGGGGGGTGGCCGGCCCCTAAGGGGGAGTCCACTTGGGACTCCTCCCCCACTAGGGTTGGCCGGCCATGGAGGTGGAGTCCCACCGAGACTCCACCTTCCTTGGTGGTTTCTTCCGGACTTTTCTAGAACCTTCTAGAACCTTCCATAGAACCTTCCGCATCATTTTAATTCACATAAAATGACATCCTATATATGAATCTTATTCTCCGGACCATTCCGGAACTCCTCGTGATGTCCGGGATCTCATCCGGGACTCCGAACAAATATTCGAACTCCATTCCATATTCAAGTTCTCAAATGAAGCCTGGTGTACACATGGGTACGTGAGCACGCGGTAATTAGCTAACACGTGTCTAACGGCCGTTGTCTATCTGTTATCTATGGTGGAAATACTGCAGCGTGTGGTACTTAAAAAAATGGCTCCTTTATGGCTTTATCCCATCTCCCATCAGATGAGGGGTGTTCGTTCTTTTTATCCCCAAAGTCGGGTGCTCACGCACGGGCCACCTGACGCGGCGACTCCTTCTTCCCCAATCCCAGCCGGACCACCGCCCTTGCTCAGCACCACAGTCCACAGCAGCGGCCCAACTACAACGCGCCGCCGCCCCATCCGCCCTACCTCACCCTAGGCACCAATCCTCCTCCCAGCGGCAGGTGCGCCGCCTCTGCCCTCTCCCGCTGACCTGAGGTGCATAGATGCGAGGAGATGGTGGGGAAACCGGCGGCGGCGGTTGGTACCACGGCCGGACAACGGCTTCTCCCGTCGGCGGCCAGCCTCCTGCACCTCTGGTGGGGAAACCATCTCCGGCGTGGGCAACACCGGCGTGTAAGGAGGTGTTTCGCCCCTTGCTTCGCCTGGGCAGCTCGAGCCTGACCGTTGGAGGATCTGGTTCGCCTCTTCCTGGCCGGACGGGAGAGATGCAGGGTCGCGCGGTGGCCGACGGTTGATGGAGGATTGGTGCGTTCGGCTCCGTGTGAAGGAGAGAAGCGTGGAACCATCGAGTGTTGCTGGTATGAGATCGGCCGGCAAGTTCGCTTCTCAGCTTTAATGATGATGATCAAACGGCTGCAAGTATATTTTGTCATCCACGGCTCCCCCGATCTATTAGGCCTCGACTGCGATTATCAATTCCCACTGATTCTGAGTAGTTACGCCTGTTACTTTGGATAGCTGACATGTACTTCTGGCCAATGTAAAGAGGAAACTAACCAACATGAATATTTTCTTAGTTACCTGCTGTACAAACAAACTACAGAAGTTTCAAGTGTTGTACAATGTGGATGCACATAGAAGACATCTGATGGTGAGCATGGATCTCTTATAACAATGTAAATTTGCATATCTTATTTTGGGAAGTTATTGCAGATTACTGATGTATTTCTCTCCGTTTGATTCTTGCAGACATACTCTCTAACAGGAACTGAAGGCTTGGCGGAATTTTGTGGCAGCATAATGTACATTTGAACTGAATTTTACTGGGTATACGGGCTGGTGGGTTAACTTATGCCCAATGAAAGGCAGATACATGTGTGTCAGATCCAGCGTCGGCAGTGGACGACGAGGACGGCGACGGGAAGGAGGCGGCGCCATTGCCGTTGCAGCCGTCGGTGTCCAAGAGGCTCGGCTCCAGACGCGGCAGCCTGCACTCCTCCTCGACGCGCAACAATCTTGCGCTTCAGCATCAAGCGCGGCCTAGCAACATCACGAGCTGCAGCGCGCGTCCCTTCACGTACAACCAGCTCGCGGCCGCCCGCGCCGACTGCCTCCGCGAGGCGGCCGTCGACGAGCACACAACGGGGATTCCGCCGCCGAGGATGGAGAGAGAAGCGCGCCGTCGATGTGCACGCGGAGGCGTCCGCCAGATGAGCAGACCGGCGGCCAGCATTATGATTGCCTTCGTCACTTGATTTTTGTTGGAGCCGTGATTTTTTTTCCATCTGAACTGATCCCTCTGAGTTATTCTTTGCATGTGTCTCCTGTTCTTCTTTCTTGAGATCAGCCCCATGTAGCGACAACAATTATAGTATCTACCTTTTTTTATTCTCTACATGAAGTGGGCCCCACGAAACATGCATCATGTAGCAGGATGAAAAGTCCCTATTGAACCGTGTAGTCTCCGTTAGTAGACAAGTTAGGATGGGGAGCATCCAACGGTGCTCTACTAAATCCAACGGTGCTGAGCGCGTGCACACGTACCCATCTGATCACCAAATCCACTCTCTTCAAGTTCTACCATTTCAACATCCAACTTTAAGTGTGTCACCCTACGGTTCGTGAACTATGCGGACATGGTTGAGTACTTACTCCGACCAATAACCAATAGCGGGATCTGGAGATCCATAATGGCTCCCACATATTCAACGATGACTTTAGTGATCGAATGAACCATTCACATACAATACCAATTCCCTTTGTCACGCGATATTTTACTTGTCCGAGGTTTGATCTTCGGTATCACTCTATACCTTGTTCAACCTCGTCTCCTGACAAGTACTCTTTACTCGTACCGTGGTATGTGGTCTCTTATGAACTCATTCATATGCTTGCAAGACATTAGACGACATTCCACCGAGAGGGCCCAGAGTATATCTATCCATCATCGGGATGGACAAATCCCACTGTTGATCCATATGCCTCAACTCATACTTTCCGGATACTTAATCCCACCTTTATAACCACCCATTTACGCGGTGGCGTTTGTGTAATCAAAGTACCTTTCCGGTATAAGTGATTTACATGATCTCATGGTCATAAGGACTAGGTAACTATGTATCGAAAGCTTATAGCAAATAACTTAATGACGAGATCTTATGCTTAATTGGGTGTGTCCATTACATCATTCATACAATGATATAACCTTGTTATTAATAACATCCAATGTTCATGATTATGAAACTAATCATCCATTAATCAACAAGCTAGTTTAAGAGGCATACTAGGGACTTCTTGTTGTCTACATATCACACATGTACTAATGTTTCGGTTAATACAATTATAGCATGATATATAAACATTTATCATAAACATAAAGATATAAATAATAACCACTTTATTATTGCCTCTAGGGCATATCTCCTTCAAAATCTTTGTTGCTAAGAACGGAACCTTTCTTGAGAAAGAATTCCTCACTAAAGAAGTGACTGGAAGAAAAGTAGAACTCGATGAGATTGATGAATCTTTACTCGTTGATCAGAGTAGCGATGCAAAGCTGTTCTGTACCGCCTACACGGCAAGGAAGCTAATGATAATGATCATGAAACTTCGAACGAGGAAACTACTGAACCTCGCAGATCGACAAGGCCTGATTGGTATGAACCTTGTCTAAATGTCATGATTGTGGACAACAATGATGAAGACCCTGCGACGTATGAAGAAGCGATGATGAGCCCAGATTCCAACAAATGGCAAGAAGCCATGAAATCCGAAATGGGATCCATGTATGATAACAAAGTGTGGACTTTGGTAGACTTACCTGATAGCCGCAAGGCTGTCGAGAATAAATGGATCTTCAAGAAAACAGATGCTGATGGTAATATTACTGTCTATAAAGCTCGACTTGTCGCAAAGGGTTTCCGAAAAATTCAAGGAGTTGACTACGATGAGACTTTCTCACCTATAGCGAAGCTAAAATCTGTGAGGATTTTGTTAGCAATAGCTGCATTTTTCGATTATGAGATTTGGCAGATGGATGTCAAAACGGCGTTCCTTAATGGAGACATTGAGGAAGAGTTGTATATGGTACAACCCAAAGGTTTTGTCGATCCTAAAAATGCTGACAAAGTATGCAAACTTCAGCATTCAATTTATGGACTGAAGCAAGTATCAAGAAGTTGGAACCGACGCTTTGATAAGGTGATCAAAGACTTCGGGTTTATACAGTGTCATGGAGAGGCCCTGTATTTACAAGAAAGTGAGTGGGAGCTCTGTAGCATTCCTGATATTATATGTAGATGACATATTATTGATTGGGAATGATATAAAACTATTAAGCAGTGTAAAAGGTTATTTGAATAATAGTTTTTCAATGAAAGACCTTGGTGAAGCATCGTATATATTAGGCATCAAGATTTATAGAGATAGATCAAGACGCCTAATAGAGTACATACCTGGACAAGATTCTAAAGAAGTTTAGAATGGACGAAAGTAAGAAAGGGTTCTTACCTATGTTACCAGGCAAGGTCTTGAGTAAGACTCAAGGACCGGCTACGGCAGAAGAAAGAGAAAGGATGAGTCAGATCCCCTATGCTCGGCAGTAGGGTCTATCATGTATGCCATGCTATGTACTAGACCGGATATAGCACATGCTGTTAGTTTGACTAGCAGATATCAAAGTGATCCAGGAATGGAACACTAGGACAGCGGTCAAAAATATCTGAAGTACTTGAAAAGAACTAAGGATATGTTTCTTTGTTATGGAGGTGACCAAGAGCTCGTTGTAACAAGTTACACCGATGCAAGTTGGAACACTGATCCTGATGACTCTAAGTCATCAGGTACGTGTTTATATTGAATGGTGCTTTGCGTGGGGCAGCTCGACGGTGCACGGTGGCGAAGTCTTCAACAGAATCGAGTACATAGCGGCTTCAGAGGCTTCATCAGACGTGGTATGGATGAAGAGGTTCATTGTAGAGCTCGGTGTGGTTCCTAGTGCATTGGACCCACTAGTCATCTATTGTGACAACATGGGTGCCATCGCCAATGCACAAGAACCAAGGTCACACAAGAGGCTGAAGCATATCAAGCTGCGTTACCACTCGATTCGCGAGTACATCGAAGATGGAGAAGTAAAGATTTGCAAAGTACACACTGATCTGAATGTAGCAGATCCGTTGACTAAAGCTCTCCCTAGGGCAAAGCATGACCAACACCAGAATGCCATGGGTGTTAGGTACATTACAATGTAATCTAGATTATTGACTCTAGTGCAAGTGGGAGACTGTTGGAGATATGCCCAAGAGGCAATAATAAAAGTGGTTATTATATATCTTTATGTTTATGATAAATGTTTATATACCATGCTATAATTGTATTAACCGAAACATTGATACATGTGTGATATGTAAACAACAAAGAGTCCCTAGTATGCCTCTTAACTAGCTTGTTGATTAATGGATGATTAGTTTCATAATCATGAACATTGGATGTTATTAATAACAAGGTTATATCATTATATGAATGATGTAATGGACACACCCAATTAAGCGTAGCATAAGATCACGTCATTAAGTTATTTGCTATAAGCTTTCGATACATAGTTACCTAGTCCTTATGACAATGAGATCATGTAAATCACTTATACCGGAAAGGTACTTTTATTACATCAAACGCCCTGCGTAAATGGGTGGTTATAAAGGTGGGATTAAGTATCCGGAAGTATGAGTTGAGGCATATGGATCAACAGTGGGATTTGTCCATCCCGATGACGGATAGATATACTGGGCCCTCTCGGTGGAATGTCGTCTAATGTCTTGCAAGCATATGAATAAGTTCATAAGAGACCACATACCATGGTACGAGTAAAGAGTACTTGTCGGAGACGAGGTTGAACAAGGTATAGAGTGATACCGATGATCAAACCTCGGACAAGTAAAATATCGCGGGAATCGGTATCGTATGTGAATGGTTCATTCGATCACTAAAGTCATCGTTGAATATGTGGGAGCCATTATGGATCTCCAGATCCCGCTATTGGTTATTGGTCGGAGAGAGTACTCAACCATGTCCACATAGTTCGCGAACCGTAGGGTGACACACTTAAGGTTTGATGTTGAAATGGTAGAACTTGAATATGGAATGGAGTTAGTATTGTTCGAAGTCTCGGATGGGATCCGGACATCACGAGGAGTTCGGAATGGTCCGGAGAATAAGATTCATATATAGGAAGTCATTTTATAAGTTTGAAAATGATCCGGTGATTTTACGGAAGGTTCTAGAAGGTTCTAGAAAAGTCCGGAAGGAATCACTAAGGAAGGAGGAGTCCCGGAGGGACTCCACCTCCCCATGGCCGGCCAACCCTAGTGGGGGAGTCCAAGGTGGACTCCACCTAAGGGGCCGCCACCCCACATGGAAGGGGGGAATCCCACCTCAAGTGGGAGTCCCACCTTGGGCAGGTTTCCCTACTACATGAAAGGTTCTTGTGTTGGGGTCTTATTCGAAGACTTGTAGCCCAACACTTGGGGATCCACCTATATAATGAGGGGCATAGGGGAGGGCCGCCCCTAAGACCACAAGGTGGCCGCACCCTATAGTGGCGGCCGCCTCTCCCAAACCCTAGCCCCTCTCTCCTCCACCTCTCCCGCACGCTTAGCGAAGCTCCCGGTTCTCCACCACCACCGCCACCACGCCGTCGTGCTGCCGGATTCAAGGAGAAGCTACTAATTCCGCTGCCCGCTGGAGGGGGAGAAGGACGTCATCTTCATCAACACCGAACGTGTGACCGCGGAGGTGCTGCCCGATCGTGGCACCGTGATCAAGATCTTCTACGCGCTTTTGCAAGTGGCAAGTGATCGTCTACCGCAGCAACAAGAGCCTCATCTTGTAGGCTTTGGAAATCTTCAAGGGTGAGTCTCGATCATCTCCTCGTTGCTCCCGTCTTCTAGATTGCATCTTGGCTTGGATTGCGTTCACGCGGTAGGAATTTTTTGTTTTCTATGCAACGAATCCCTACATCAAACACATCTCATTAATGTCACTGATGAAGAACAGCTATACTTGTTGGCCAAGTAACCATCTTCGACTATATCGACTTTTCAATGGTACGAGATAAATGTGAATACATTTTACACGATCGCCCAAGATAAAAAAAGAGCACCAACCAAAATAGTGGTGTCCGCTTTGATGCAGTAGAGGACAATGGGAAGAAGGTCACATATTATGGGTACATAAAGGAGATATGGGAACTTGACTATGGACCTAATTTCAAGGTCCATTTGTTCCGGTGCAAATCGTTCAACCTAAAAGATGTGGTACAGGTAGACCCACAGTACGGAATGACTACAGTGGATCTCAAGAATCTAGGGTAGGACACCGAACCATTCGTCCTAGCCAGTGAAGTGGCTCAGGTTTTTTATGTGAAGAACATGTCTACCAAACCTAAAAAGAGAAAAGAAAGGCAAGAGGACACATCATACGATGAGCCAAAGCGCCACATAGTTCTTTCAAGAAAAAAAAACATCGTGGGAGTAGAGGACAAGATAGACATGTCAGAAAATTATAATAATTTTGATGATATTCCACCCTTCAAGGTGAAAACTGACCCAAGCATCATGTTAAATAATGAAGATTGTTCATGATTGCGTCGCAATCAGAAGAAAGGGAAACACACGAAGAAAACTCAAAAGACTAGATAGGGATCATAACTTGTGTATCTCAATATGGAAATCACTTTCTCATTTATTTTTGTGTAATGATGTTACTGTATGTAAGATATTAACAATGAAGATGGTTGGCTTGTTTTACTAGTTAAGTAGCTTTCACGGGCTTGCAGGTAAATTTTTCCGAGGCGGAGCTTCCGAAGATGTCGTAGGGTGTGAGCACCAACGACATCTTCGAAAAGCTCCGCCACGAGAGATTTCTCAACCCTTTCCCCCAACACTGTTAGAGGAGATGGATTCTTTTACGGGCTTGCAGGGAAATTTTTCTGAGGCGGAGCTTCCGAAGATGCCGTAGGGCGTGAGCACCAACGACATCTTCTAGAAGCTCCGCCACGGGAGATTTCCCAACCCTTTCCCCAACACTATTAGAGGAGATGGAGTCTTTCACGGGCTTGCAGGGAAATTTTCCCGAGGCGGAGCTTCCGAAGATACCATAGGGCGTGAGCGCCAACGACATCTTCGAGAAGCTCCGCCACGGAAGAATGGACGCTTTGCAATTTGGCAATACTCAGTTTTTTCGGGGTGCTTTAGGGACTTCACCTAATTGCTTTAGGTATGTCATCATATATCATGTCGAGCATATATTTTGAACCGAAGGGTAAACCAATTGTTTCTACTACAAACATAAGAATGGAGATAATCTGAAATAGGACACTAAGTACATGACACCAATTCGCTAAAACGAACTAAGTATGTGTCACCTTAATAACAAAGTTGTATATTAACATATAGGATGGTCAACTCAATGAAATATCTAATTGCAAAATAGTGGGCTACCATGGGTGCTAACTATGCACCCACATCTACACTTTAGGGCGTTTTGTTATGTATGTCATATACAAATTTCCTGTAACATATTTCTTTTTGTCAATGAAAGCCTCGACGTCATGCCGAACAAAGAACTCTGGCAGCATCTCGTTTGTCACAGAACTGAGAGATCACTTCCACGAGTTCGTTCATGCTTCAGCACAGGACATGTTTAACAAATACTGACAAGAAAATATTTGCGATGTCAAAGGCCTTCACAGAGAGAAGCAAAAGAAGCTGGAACTGAAAGCTCTTTGTCACTTTAGACTGAGGTGTCACAGTACGTAGGAAGATGATACAACGGTAGTGCTCTGTAGCCAAATGTTTTCACTGTCATTAAGCATAATCCTGAAGTAGAAAACAGTATAGTTACACCTTTTGATGAGTATATTATGTACAGTTGCAATGCTGACGTCCTTTTGACTTTGCAAAAGCAATTTATACAAGAATGGAAACACTTCTTCTGTAGAATCACGCTATATATCCAACTGGTACCTTTTTGCCTATAAAAATATGCCATAGTACTATCTATAAGTGCGTCACGAGTATGACCAAGACTGCGCTAACTATTAACCTAGCGGAAGAAACGACCCAACTGGTCCTCTCTGGTGCCATGGAAGGGTCCTGCTCTTTGTGGAGGGAGCTGAGCCTGAACTTCGGGTTGGGTCCGTAGAGCATCTGCACGCCTTGCACGTCGTCCACAGTGAGGTCTGCCCTCTTCTGCAGCGCGTTGATGCTCGGGTACATGACCGCGTGCGGCGACGTGGAGTGCCCAAGTCCGAGGACATGGCCAATCTCGTGCATCGCCACCGACTCCAGGTCGATGGATTCTGACGTCGTTTCCGTTCCATCGCCCAAGCTCAAAGCCCACTGCTCCGACGCGTCGAGGTGGAGCCGCCCGTTCTCGGGGGTGGCATGGGCGAGCACGCCGACTAAAGCTTGATACACGCCCGTTCTTGGGGGTGGCATGGCATGCTGTGGTGAAGTTGTTCCTTAAATTTGTACTCGGAGATTACAATCTGCGATGAATTGTGTATTGCTTGATACTAGTACTGAAATTTGTACTCCGAGTTGTTTATCTCATGTATTATGTCATAATTTAATAGAGCTTTGAGAAACGTTTCATGTTTGACTCGCTAGACTAAAGCTTTGCTCTACTTGTCTACTATGACTAGCTAGTGCCTCTTCATGCATACACAAACCTGGATGTTTCTTCTTCTTTTCTTATAATGACACCCACCGATAAGTATAACTCTGATATACTTCCAACTGCTCATTCAAACTACTATTTATATTAATCAAGTCTCCATGATGGGACCTTGCTTCACCCGCTCATGCTTCTATGGACCTGTTGTGGCTCCTTGATCTTATACTTGTTGTGATGCTTCTGTTCTTGGATTTTCCAGAACTAGGTACATCTATTAATATCATTCTTGAAAATATTATTTGTGGAGTGAAGAATTGGAATGCAAGGCTATTGATGGACATATCTCCACCCCTGATTTGTGTTACAATTTTTCTACCGATCTATCATACAAACTTAGACAAGTCCCATACCATGTAAAACTTGGACATCAGTTTAGAACTTGTACACTTGGATGAGGACCATGAGATGCTAGCCCACCTCTGAGCTATATTGGATCACAGTCTTAGTTCCTATAATGTAAAATGTTCTTAACTTTTAACCTACCAGACCTAGGATTTTGTCCGAGCTCTAGACGAATTTCCACTTTTGCCCCATTAGATTGATGGCTGGTATAAACATGTTTGGAGCTATTTTCTGGTTAGTTCTAAAGACGTGGTACTTATTTGATGCTAAGAAAAGTACTGATGCTGCCAAATTTTATGAATAAAGAAGAACAAAGTTGTAGGTATTTTTGCTAATTATCATGTATTTGTACTGAATCGTGATTCATGTACCCATTTTTATGTGGAGGTTTGCATTGTTGTCCAGTTGAAAATGAAAGACTTTGTAACAGGAACTGATTGGTTGGTTGGGTGTTGGTGGATGGAACCATTATGACACAACAGCTATGTTGTGTTGCTGGGCACAATAGTTTCAAGCATTGTGGTTTCCCCTTGCATCTGTTGCTACATGTCGGTTAAGTTCCTCCATGTTAGCAATTTTGGAAATAATGTATCAATCTTGTGTTGTTTCAGGTACCATGTAAGTAGTTTTGTTGGATTCTTGTACCACATGTGTGTGCTTGCACCACGTTCGCCAGGTCCAGAATGGCGGCCACCAAGCGCAAGGCGTTGGATGATATGGCCGCTACGTCTGCAATGCCATGCTGCAGATGTGCCTCAAGGCTGGGGACGAGCATGCGTCAATGGGAGCTGGGGCTCCAAGTCACGCTCTGAGATAGAAGATTTAGTTATAGACGTTGATCTGATTGAGACAAGAGAAACTTGCAAATGCACTCTGCTTCTGAACACGAGTTCTGTTGTAAATTCAAATAGGTTACATTACAGGTTTTGAAAACATGTTAATTTTTATGACCATATTTGAACGTCACATAACTTGTGGTAGTACTAGAATGCATGCATTACAAAGTCGATGAAGCTAGCTGTGTATTTTTGTGTGTAAATCCACTTTTACTTTCTATGGCTTTGAGTGTGCTATTAGGCTTGAAAAGTAAACAAAATGTATGATGATCGTCTAGTGCGCCTGACTGTATCCAATATTCAAGTGCACTTTTTTTTGTGCGAAATATTCAAGTGCACTGACTACTACTTAATATACTCCATCTCATCTAAAAAGAGAGTAAGCACTCCATCTGTAACAAATTTGAACTAAAACCACCGAGGGAGAAAGTAGTAAAGTGGACACAAGCCTTTCTCATAACTCAAACATAAGTAATCTCTTAATTTGGAAATAAATGACTTATCTTTACGGAAATACATTTGTACACCCAAGCATGGGTGTGGGTGTTACCGGAGCCGTTGGATGCTTCGAGATTCGGACAAAGATGCTAGGTGAGAGAAGTTATTTTGCTCTTTTTCCCTCTTTTCTGTAAAAATGATGGGTTCTTAAACAGTAGCAGAAAGCCAGCAAACACGGATTTGACTCCACCATCCCGCTATTGTGTCTCCCCTCTCACCCGACACGGCCGGCAGCAGCCGCTCCTCCCGATTCCATTCTCATCCACCACCGTCTCTCAACTGAAGCAGCACCATGTCACAGTCTACCCTGTGTAGCAGCACCGGCGGCGGAGGCGGCGGCGCCGGATTCGGGGGCAGCGGCGGGTGCGGCTCCGCCGCAGGATGGGGCAGCGGGGGCGGATGCAGCGGCTGGTGCGACTCCACCGGAGGATGCGGTGGCGGGTGCAGCGGCTGGTGCAGCTCCACCAGAGGATGCGGCGGAAGGTGCGGCTCCGCCAAAGATTGCAGCAGCGGAGGACGCGGCAGCGTCGACAGTTGCGGCATCGGAGGATGCGGTGGCGGGTGCAGCGGCTGGTGCAGCTCCACCAGAGGATGCGGCGGAAGGTGCGGCTCCGCCAAAGATTGCAGCAGCGGAGGACGCGGCAGCGTCGACAGTTGCGGCATCGGAGGACGCTGCAGCGTCAACGGTTGCGGCCATCGATGCAACACCGGAGGTGGTTGCGGCGGCGATGCATCGGCCCATCGATGCACAGGTGGTGGTTGCAGCGGAGGATGCGGCGACACCGGCGCCGGACCACGGAGTAAAAAAAGCAGCACCAAAGAAGAGGATTCAGAGCATATTCAGAGTAAAAAAATGCACAGGTGGTGGTTTCATATTTGTTCTCAGATCGGTCTTGGGGATTCAGGTTACGAAGCAGACGGCCAAGTGAGTGTTGGCGACAGTGAGCAGCAAGAACTTGACGGCGGGGGTGGTAATGAACAGATTATGTTTGTTTGTTCCTCTTGAGGTTAGTTCAGCTGCCCATCGACGCCATAACTGTTAATCACCTGCGAGGAGCATGTGGCGGAGAGCATGGGCACCGGCGGCGTCGAGCTAGCAGCCGGTGTGGTTCAGCTCGTGGACAGCAACTCTTCATCTGATGCAGGGTACCAAGGCATCGATGAGGTGGTTAGCCACCGTCAACGACAGCGTCCGCAATCTCTTGCAGCGATGGGTCCGTGCTCGTCTAGTTTGATTCAGCTTTGGGCGTCCCGGAGCAAAGAAGCTCGTCAGTTAGCAGTAGGTAGTCAGTTAGCAGCTATGGTTGCACACCAGACTACCATGTAGCCAGGGCATTCTGTGACTGCAGCTGCCATTTGGTTGTAGCAGCGAAGTGGCTAAGATGTGAAATTGGAGAGCTAACGAGCAAATAGAAAACAGACAAATCCATTGTAAGCACATACTCCGTACAACATTTTCATACTGGCATTCCTCTAGTTAGTTCAGTTGCTCTGTACTACCATATAACACTTTGCTCAGCACAAAAGATTTGTTGTAACATAGTGCAAAGTGCACACCACATGATTGAGAAATCTCATGTCTCAACCGATAAAATAGCTAAGCTGTGGCATTGCAGAGCTGAACTGGAAATGCAATAGAACAGGTCAACAAAATTACATTAGAAATCCCTTACAGTAGCCAAGATACGGTATTGCAGAGTTCATCTAAAAAAAACAACAGATAATGTCAAGAAAATAGCTAAGATATAGTTGGAGTCCTTGCACAAAGCATCTGCTACTTCCACTCCAGCAGTACATGTCGCAGAGTTATGGCCGGTGCCTCCACAGGCGCTACATTTGTTCTACCTGCGTGGTTTCTTCTGAAGAATACCAGTTCTCCGCTTCTCCGCGACATGCTCCTCCTCGACGGCATGGCCGGCAACAACCTGTGTTTTTTGTTGTTGTTGAAATTAAGGCACTATATGAACTCAAAAACAGCTTGGGTTTCCAGATTACATGTTGGAGAATCGAACTCACCTCGTCAAGTATCTCCTCCCCGTCAATAGGTTCTTCAACGCCGTGGCCACGGTATCCAAGGCTGTCTGTTTCGTAACCTGAATCCCCATGTCCGATCTAAAGTCAAAAAATTAGCATAGACAGAAGAGATGCATCCCATCATCTTATTTTTTTGGATGGTTGCTAGACTTAGAAAATTAGCAATTACAGAAGAGATTCCTACTGTTTTTTTGCCTACTTACTTTTTTTCTTAGTGGAACCAGGGTAGCAAGTTGAGCTAGCAAGCATTTGTTTGCAAGAGAAAATGGAAAACTGATTGCTAGTGTTCTTTGCATTGACAGAATAGATTGCTAGTGTTCTTTGCATGGATAGAATAGATTGCTAGTGTTCTTTGCACTGATACAAATTGTTTGCATTGACAGAATAGATTGCTAGATACCGCTGCCCAATTTTATATTATATATTGAAGGCTTTTGCATCTTTGTTTTATGAGCTAATCAATTAACTTGGAAACAAATACTATGTAAGAATTATACCATTAACCCGGAAACAATTCGGAACTCAAGTCACGGAAATAATCTGACACAAAAACCATATGCTACAAATCCTTGGTGAAAGAGAGAAGATAAGAGGGATGGAATACTGCACACTTGGATCCAAAATTAATGAATCTGGAACACATGAGACACCACATTCTAATTTGTCAAGTGCACAGGACTACGTCAAACAAAATGTGCCGCATCAGAAATTCCAGAGGAAAATATGGTCAGACTTGTACATGCCACTGCGAACACATGCTACAATGAAGAAAAAACATAGTATTTTTCTACAGTAAATGGAAGAAAAAATTGGTGTGCCTATGATGCATGGCATGAAGATGAAAGATGAAGAACAGCTAATGAACAAATTGGATCTGGGTTGAACGGAAACACATCGTCAACAACATATTCCCTCCAGATATATATGACCAAAGTACCAGGAACACGAGCAAAAGTGGAAGCAAATCTAGTTCGTAAAACAAACCAAATCGGATCAGAAAATAAATGAGAAGAACAAATAGGCTCTAGATGGTCAACTCCCTTCCTACCTCCGGCCGCTGCTTCTCTTCCCGATGTTGACCGCCTCCTAGTCCCTTCTCACTCAAGCCGCCTACATGTGCTTCCCGGCGTCAAACGTCGCGGGATCTCTTCCACCCTCGGCCCTCCTTCTCACCCTTCGATACCGGAGGAAGAAGATGGATATATGGAGACCGCAGACCACAGCGGCCATTGCCTGCACGCCGCAGACCATGCTGTATGTACAGTTTCAACACTCAAGGAAGGGGGAAGAGAACAAAATCAGATCTCAGCGACGGCATATTGTACCTGCTTGATCAACGGCACGGTGGAGACGCCTCCAGGGACAGGACTCCCGGCGGCACCGTGTAGCTACCTGGTGGCACTGCAACAAGGAGAGGAGAGAGGTTGGGGGATGGAGTGGTGGCTGGGGGAAATCAAGGATCTTTTCCCAGCACCTACAACACGAGGAGAGGAGAGAGGTTGGGATGGCCGGGGAGCAGTTGCCGCGACCGGAAGAGATGGCCGGGGAGAGAGGTTGGGGATGGAGTACCGGGCCCCTACGCGTCTCTACCTGGGTCTGTCCCCGACATGAGCAGCCACGAACCGTGTCGGGTGGCGAAAAGGCAGGAGAAAATAGGCCAGTGACGTGACAGGAAAATGAGAGTTGTGGAGGAAAATGTTCCATCCAGCCAGACTTTGCACGAATCTCCAGGTTCAATCGGACGGCACAGAGTACACCCACACCCATGCTTGTGTGTACAAAATCCACACTTTAATGTAGACGCATTTCAGTGTGTAGATGTATTCGTATCTAGACAAAGTTAAGTCACTTATTTCCAAACGGAGGTTGTTTAAATAAATAAATATATAATCACGCTATGGTTCTACATGAACTATAATACTACATTGATTTGATATAATAGATAGAGGTTAATTTATAGTCTTAAAATAATATTGGTCAAACTTTCTTTATTGATGTGAAAAGAAGCGGCAGTTGGTTTTATGGCTCCTTAAATCAGGGAATAGTTAGTGGGGCTGCTTTGAGGAATAGTACTAGCACCTTCTCCGTTTACATAGGTTTGTGTTGTTCTAAAAGCTTGGTTAAACTTGACATTGTTGATTTTTAACAAATTTGAATGACCCACCTCACGGCAAGGAGGGAGTCGACTCATGCATGAGTCGTGGTCGAAGCAATAGAGAGAATTTGAGGCCGGACCAGTGGCCACCTTATGTCCACGCATTAACTAAAGCGACACTCGGGTCTTGCGGCGTCCTTAAATCTCGTAATAATTAGTGTGAGAAGTTTTCAGAAAAATCAGGTGTGCAGAACCAATTAGGGGATATGTACCATTTTTAACTAAGGAGAGATATTAATGGTTGTGATACCATGCGTGGTTAGTTAGAGGCTTAGAGCATCTCCAATAGAGGCTATAAACTAGTTATGCGCTAAAAAACCGTCAATTTACAGCGCCCAACGCGTTTTTGCGTCCTCTAGCAGAGGCTGCGAAATAGGCCACGCTGTAAATATTTTAGTGCGCGCGGTAGTTTGCACTATCCAAAGCTGAATATTTGGTGCACCGGCTAGCGCGCGTTGTAAGCTGGAACCGCGATCCTTTCCACCACGAAGAAAAACGACTCTGATATCTTGGCCTCGCCAGCTGTTAAACTTGCTCTAAAGCAACCGGCGGGTGGAGAGGAGGTAGTTATGGTTGGGACTAGGGAGGGGGTAAGCTCATGGGTCAAAGCATCAAATACGGAGAAACTTTCTTATGGGAAACAAATCTGGCCGCATCTGCTATTCTCATAGAAAGTAATAAAGTGAGACTTGGTCTTGTGTCTTCCTTAAATCTTGTAATAACTAGTGAGAGCTGTTTTCCGGAAAATCAGGTAGGCATAATTGATTACGGGACATGCACCTATTTTTAACCGCGAGCAGAGACATTGATGGTTGTGGTACCACGCATGCGTGGTTATGGCCTAAAATCAGGCAGGCAGTATTGTTTCCTCGAAGCACAAGGGAGAAAGTGTGTTAGGCAACAAATCCGGCCACATCTGTTATCATAGGAGCAGCTTTTAGGAAAATCGGGACCCAATTACGGGATATACATCCTTTTTTAACCGACCAGAGACACAATAATGGTTTTGATACCATGTGTGGTTAGGCGCTAATTTTGTGGATGATGGACTAATCACTGTAAATAAGGGGCAACACAAACGGAAACAATATTAGTGGCAACGAAGCAATCGGTGGGTGGAGAGGCTAAAATTTTGGCGCCGAGTTTTGAATTTTCAACGAAAACCTTTCCCTCCTTCTCAGCTCCAGCCTATAAACATGAGGAGGGGTGGAGCTCGCCGCGTGCGGCTAACGCGTGCGACACGACTTAGACTTTGAGTCTTGCTGGTGGGGGCGGCGCCCCCCTCACCCCTCCCATCGAAACAAATGTCTGTATTTTCTATTCAACTAAGACTACTAGTAATTGTTTGTGTATGGCAAGATTATTACTCCAGGTTTATTACTTGGTAATTCCCATTTTCTATCCTACTACGTTATCACGTTGGCTTCCATGTAATTGAATTTTCATCTTTTCACACGGTTGTTGTTAAATCATGCGGCACTAGGCGGTGTTGGTGCTACTGTTGCTGCTCTGCATAGCTAACGGCGAGTCGGGAAGCGGCGGACTCGCAAGCCAGAGTACCAGTGTGGGAGCAGCGGGGCCTCGAGGCGGCATGACGGGAGGAGACGTGGGCGTGTTCGGCTGGCCAGCATTCCCTGGACGCAGCGCAGGGGTGAGAAGTACGTAGATCTGGAGGGCGTCCGTCGCTGAAGCGGCGACGCTCATGTGGGCGTGAGAGAGCTCAGTGGAAATGTTTGAGACTGGTTTTAGATTAGTGTTAGGAGTGTATAGTTGGAGCAAGATGATCAGATCCAAGGAGCAGGGGATTTAGGATTTCTTGTTATGAGACTTTTTAACAGTTGCGGAGCTTGACAGCAAATTGGGGAGGGGGGGGGGAGACAAAATACTAGTATTTGGGGTGCAAAAGGCCAAAAATAATCTTTGTAAACAGCTCCCAGGAAAATCTAAGTTTTGGACAAAGCTGGTGGGGGCCCCCCCCCCATTGAAAGAAATCTATGTATTTTGTATTAAACTTAGATTACCAGTAGTTGTTTGTGTATGGGTAGATTAATACTCCAGATTTATTAGTTGACATGGTAATTCCCATTATCTATCCTACTACATTATCACTTTGGCTTCCATGTAATTGAATTTTCATCTTTTCACACAGCTGTTGTTAAATCATGCGGCACTAGGCGGCGGTGGTGCTGCTGGTGCTCTGCACGGCTATCAGCGAGTCGGAAGGCGGCGGACCCACAAGCCAGAATACCAGTGTGGGAGCAGCGGGGCCTCGAGGCGGCATGACGGTAGGAGACAAGGGCGTGTTCGGCTGGCCGGCATCGCCTAGACAGAAGCGCAGGAGGTGAGAAGTACGTAGGTCTGGAGGGCATCCGTCCGTCGCTGCAGCGGCGACGCTCATGTGGGCGTGAGAGAGCCAGGGGAAATGTTTGGGACTGGTTTTAGATTAGTATTAGGAGTGTACTAGAAGGACCTGACGCGCATTGTCGCAACCTATTTTGTTGTCTGTGTGTTGTTTCTCTTATGGTGCATATAGCATGTTTGATTTGGGCTCGTAACTTGTTGCTGGTATTACTTTCAAGTAGTGGGAACAGATTCATCAATAATCGCCATAATGTACAAATTAATTTTATAAACTAAAACAATAAGGAACTTCTCTTTCAAATAGATGCTATGACAACCAGAAATATAAAGATTAATATGGTCTCAGTTAAAAGGACCAACGATTGTAAAGTGGCTTGCTTACCATGAGCTTACTGATCGTTGATACATGCACATGGTTTCGAGAAGTTTCCACGAGAAAGTGCATCAGACATCTAGACCCTGCAAAAACACCACCATTATTCCATAGTCATAAGGACAAAAAACATGAGATAAGAAATTGAGACCAAGCAATCATGTTATCTTTGCACGAATAGAGCCAACAACACCAGAGAAGAACTAAGAGTTGTCACTGTAACAAGGTAGAGAAAAGCACTTTGTATCATAGTATGCCATATAAGAACAATCCAACATATGCTTTGCTCAATTATCTGAAGTGCAACCACAAAAATAGAGGTGCATTTGTCAAGAATAAACATGTACCTATAAACTATGTAACTATAATCAAGACACTCATCTTATACACACAAAGAACACCATTAAAAAGCATAATCACGATATGAAGGAAATATATTATGTTGCTATTATTATGCTAACAGTCTAACACTACGCTTAAAGAATGGACGCTTTGCAATTTGGCAATACTCAGTTTTTTCGGGGTACTCTAGGGACTTCACCTAATTGCTTTAGGTAAAATAAACACATGAAGATGTCATCATATTATCATGTCGAGCATATATTTTGAACCGAAGGGTAAACCAATTGTTTCTACTACGAACATAAGAATGGAGATAATCTGAAACAGGACACTAAGTATATGACACCAATTGGCTAAAACGAACTAAGTATGTGTCACCTTAATAACAAAGTTGTATATTAACATATATAGGATGGTCAAGTCAATGAAATATCTAACTGCAAAATAGTGGGCTACCATGGGTGCTAACTATGCACCCACATCTACACTTTAGGGTGTTTTGTTATGTATTTCATATACAAATTTCATGTAACATATATTTGGCTTTGTCAATGAAAGCCTCGACGTCATGCTTAACAAAGAACTCTGGCAGCACCTCGTTTGTCACAGAACTGAGAGATCACTTCCACGAGTTCGCTCATGCTTCAGCACAAGACATGTTTAACAAATACTGGCAAGAAAATGTTTGCGATGTCAAAGGCCGTCGCATAGAGAAGCAAAAGAAGCTGGAGCTGAAAGCTCTTTGTCACTTCAGACTGAGGTGTCACAGTAGGAAGATGATACAAATGTAGTGCTCTGTATCCAAATGTTTTCACTGTCATTAAGCATAATCCCGAAGTAGAAAACAGTATAGTTACACTTTTTGATGAATATATTATGTACAGTTGCAATGCTGACGTCCTTTTGACTTTGCAAAAGCAATCTATACAGGAATGGAAACACTTCTTCCGTAGAATTAATCACGCTATATATCCAACTGGTACCTTTTTTCCTATAAAAATCTTTTGCCTATAAAAACATGCCCTAGCTAGTCTATCTATAAGTGCGTGACGAGTATGACGACCAAGATTGCGCTAACTAGTAGTAACCTAGCCGAAGAAACGACCCAACTGGTCCTCTCTGGTGCCACGGAAGAAGGGTCCGGCTCTTTGTGGAGGGAGCTGAGCCTGAAATTGGGGTTGGATCCGTAGAGCATCTGCACGCCTTGCACGTCGTCGACGGTGAGGTCTGCCCTCTTCTGCAGCGCGTTGATGCTCGGGTACATGACGGCGTGCGGCGACGTGGAGTGGCCAAGTCCGAGGACATGGCCAATCTCGTGCATCGCGACCGACTCCAGGTCGATGGATTCTGACGTCGTTTCCGTTCCATCGCCCAAGCTCAAAGCCCACTGCTCCGACGCGTCGAGGTGGAGCCGCCCGTTCTTGGGGTAGGCATGGGCGAGCACGCCGAGCGGCCCGTCGAACGGCCCGCTATCGCCGTGGCTGCCCTTGTAGAACCCCACCTTGATGTTGGCCGCGTCGTAGTCGTCAGTCTCGACGAACGACACGGGGATCACCAGCGCCCACCGGTCGAACGCTCGCCGGAACACGGCGCTCACGTTGTCGTGCCGCAGGTAGCTAACGGTGGCCGTCGGCGACACGGCGTACGAGAGCGCGATCGGTTCCGACCGCTGCGTTCACTTGGGCTTATTGCCCTTTAGCAAGGTGAACCGGCTGACCACGCCGGACACGCCGTGGTCATCCTCGACGCCGCAGCGCGGGGACATGATCTGGTTGAGCGTGGCGGCGTCGAGGCTGCCGGTTACGGGGAGGCTGAGCCGGGACTGGTACCGCTTCACGGCGGCCTCGAGGTGCTCGTCGAAGGCGTCGGTCGGCTCCCCGCTGCTGTGCTCCGCCCCGGCACCGGCAGGCATGTACCCGAACGTGGCCAGGTACCGCTTGAGCTGGCCGAGCCCCGTCACGCGGCTCCCCCGCCGCGCGTCCTGCAACAGCTTGAAAGAGTGCCAGCCGTGCGCCGGCGCAGGCCTCGTAGCTGCAGCAGGGCCGGCGCAGGACAGGATCACCAAGAGCAGGAGGCACGCAGCCGCGTGGCCAAGACGACATGGAAACATCAGAGCCAGGGCCCAGCTGGTGGTTATTCTCGTTACCGATCGCGCGCGGCAAAGAATCTCGTGCGTCTTCTCCGTCGTCGTCCTAGTCTCCCCGGCCCGGGGCCACGCAATCGACGGGCTAGCTACAAGGAAAAATCCGAGCTCTGAATCTCTGATGCGTCACTCGCGACGACCAAAACCGCTGCGAGCCGCCGTGACCTAAAATCCCAAACGCATATAGCGAGCTTCCATCGTGATCGCACCGGTGTTTATTAGCGGAGAATATATGGAGCTAATCGGAGCAGTGTTGCACTCGGGCTTAGAGTATGAGAGGCGCACGGATAGGAAGGCACACGTCTGCGTTGCCGCCGATGATTGGATTCTCGGGCGCTATTGCTGAAGCCGTCGGCCTAGGACTTTTTTTTAAAAAAACTGTTTACAATTTTTCAAAATAGTCATTTTTTAATTATGTTTGACTCGTTAAACTCTTACAAGGGATATTTTTAACTTTAAGTACACTTAATCTTAGGTCACACTGCACTCGTGGTAAAATTTTCTGGTTAGTCATTCATCTTCACACTGCGCCAGCCACAGTACGCTTACTTCTTTTTTCCTTTCGGACGAGCTTCTATGAAATAAAAGACACCTTGATGATAACACTACCATATATATCCTATTATTAAACCCTACCCTTGATGTCACATCTCTTTATTTGTTGAATTTCAAACAATTACTTATGTAAACAACAATAAATAAATAATATTAATCTTTAATTCAAATAACAATAAAATGTTTTTTGTTTTTTTTATTTAATATGGAATAATTAATATCTTTAAATCTGTAAATCGGAATTTGATACCTAATATGTCAAAATCGATTAGAAAAATGAGAGGAATCTACATATGGCATCCATATCATAATGTGAACCTAAAAATGATTTTTTCCAAAAATCTGGAGCATTAGATCATATACGTGTAGTTCAAATCTAACGGAATTTCTACCAATTTGATAGGAATTTGTCTTTTTTCACAAGGGGTGGACAGAAATGTTTAAGATACTTCAGTTGAAAAATTGTGCATGTAAGATGGTCTACTATTTTTTAAAAATAAGTTGGTACCACTCTGAAACTTTCTGTTGGTTGTTGCTTCACAAAACACCAAGTTTCTAGGACTCAGAAAATGGAAAATAGCTTTTTGGTGCGATGAAAGGAAAGCTTCCTCCTGCAACATTGGTCTCCATCCCAAAATGCACATATGTGCACAATATGGGCACGTTATCACAAACTATGCCAGCCATAACATTGGTCTTTCGGCCTAAAAGCCATGAAACATTGAATATGATATCTCATTTCTCAGAAGGTTTATTTGAGATATTTGCAATTTGATATTTTTCCTTGCAAATATGTCACATACACGGGAAGGTTTTTCATTGTTTTGATTGTTTTTGGGTTTCTTATGAATGTGTCAAACTATGGTCAAAACGGCGGGCATGAAGATTTTTAGCTCGGGACTGAGCCTCGTTAAAATAGAATATTGTGAACCTAAAAATAAGTTTTCCAAAAATTCATGAGCATTAGATCATGTACATATAGTTTAAATCTAACCGACTTTCTACCGATTTGGCAGGAATTCTTTTTTAAGAGGGGTGGATGGAAATGTTTAACATACCCTGGTTGGGAAATTACGCATGTAAGGTGGTCTAGAATTTTTTTGAAAAAAAAATAAGGTGGTAGCATTGTGAAACTTTGATTTGGTGATTGTTTCACAAAACACCCCCATTTTATGACTCGAAAAATGGAAAATACCTTTTTGGTGCGACGAATGGAAAGCTTCCTCATGCAAAATTGTTCGCCATCCCAAGATGCACATGTGTGCATAATATGGGCACATTATCACAACCTATACCACAATTCTTGCCATAACATTGGTCGTTCGGCCTGGAAGCGATGAAACATCGAACATGATAGCTCATTTCTGAGAAGGCTTTTTTGAGATATTTGCAATATTTCAAGTTTGATATTTTCCAAGATAGATCTTATTTTTCTGCAAATTTTGATATGTTATTTGTATTTTTCTGAACTATAATGATTTAGTTATGATTTTTCTAAGATTAATGTAGTAAAATGGAAAATGGACAAAAAAGTTGTGCCGACGACCTGACGATGTTAACTCGCTGTCACGGCGGAGAGGTTGTGCCAATGGCCAAACTAGGTATGTGCTGACGGCCGAAACTATGCTGACGGCTGTTGTCGGCACAAGGCTTCATGTACTGACGGCTTTCCGGTGCCGACGGCTGTTGTCGGCACAAGGTTTCATGTACCGACGGTTTTTCGGTGCCGACGGCTTGCCTGCTGGCCTGACAGGAACAGGCCATGTGCCAACGGCCCCGATAGTTAGCCATCGGCACAGAGGATGGCCGTCGGCACCTTATACGTTTCCTATAGTCATGTATAAAAAAAATATTACAATTCATGGATCTGAAAGTGTGGAGACATAGGTAAGCCAACAAAAAATCTGCAATAACACACCGCGTTTGTGTATCGACATGTTATTCTTCGATCAAGCATATGAACGCAACATATCCTTCGTTCTTTACCGGGTGGTTGGACAACGGTGAACACATATGGCTCACTTGATCTGGTAAATCGTGTGGCTGGATCGGCCTATGTTACGAGAGATTTTTTTTCCGAAAAGGGGGAAGAATCGCCCCAGCTTCTGCATCTAAAGGATGCACACGGCTTTTTATTAGATTATTCGCAAACCTTACAAGAAGCAATACAAAAAATCAACCTCGAAGCCACCTCACTAGACCTACGGTGGGATGAAGGGGGTGACAATACACCAACTGACATCATCCAAAAATCAAATGCCTTCCCTAACCGCCCAATAGCAGGTGAGAAGCATATCCAGTCAAGCAAGCTCTCCGCGCATGCCAACGCACACGCCACAGAAGTTGCTACCGCCGTCTTCCTCGACTCCATCTTCAAGAGAGATCATCGCATTAACCTTGCAAGACCTGCCGTCGATGCCACCATGACGCCAGACGGCCCCGCCATCCTGCACGCATACATCATCCCGCATCTGTCGTCGATACCCTGCAGCACCATGCCACCGAGCCTCAGCGCCAACACTGTGGTATATGAATACCACTCCACGGACATCCGCCAACATCCAGCAGCTGCTCCAAAAACGATGCCCCATGAAGTAGAACGACGCAGGGCGCGCCGCCATCGTCCGATCCGGGAGACCCGGAACTAGGGTTTCCCCCGGAGCAGCACGAGTGAGAAACCGCGGACTGCGACGACGATGCCTTCAAGAAGGTAGCGGCGCGACACGTCGCCATCGTCCGCCAACCGAGGTCGGAGCACGGTTTTCACCGGCAGCCGCGCATCCCCAACTCGCCGAGTGTAGTGCCAAGACGGGCAAAGATGACGCCTTCGACAAGGTAACGACGTCGATCGACGCCGCCATCATCCGCCAAGACCGAGGTCGAGGCTCAGTTTTCACCGGCCGCCATGACACCCCGGACTAGATCACCATTACCGGAAACCTGTGTGAGATCCCATGATCCCCCACACAGGACTACCAGCATGGCCGACCACCTCCGACGAAGAAGATGACCACCACCACCATGCCCGGGGCTGCTGCCCCAGGTTTCCTCATGACGCGAGGGATGCCCACGAACGCCTCCCTGCCGAGGAGGCAGAGCCACGACAGGCAGATCGTCACCCGCCCGGCCCAAACGGACCAAGATTGGACCCGATCCGCCGGCACCGCCGCCGATGCGTCGCTTCCCTGCCGCCGCAGGCCGGAGACGGGCAGACGCCGCCGCCGTGCCCTCCAGGTGGCAGGATCGGCCGTCGCCGTCCGCTGCCACCCGCAGGGCTTTGCCCGGCAGCGCTCCCGGCGACGGCGGCGGGGAGGAGGGGCCCCTAGGGAGAAGAGACGGCTGCGGGGGAGGAGGGCCCCGGTGCGGCGCGGTGCCGCCGGCGCGGGGGCAGAGGAGGGTTAGGTCGGGGGCACCTATCCGTAGGAACATCGGATAAAAGTGGAGGGTTACGAGAGATAGCAATGGTGCTTTGATTCAAGGGGGTGTAAACTTGGAGGACCCGTTTAAAAGTGTCATTTCGGCATACATGCATTAGGGATGGCTTGGAAGCTGCAGCAAAACATCAACTGTTGCATGTTATTCCGCAAACGGATTGCTCGGTCCTAGTTTCCCTTTGGCACGACGAGGAACATGTGAGGAAGAAAGGAGTTCATATCCTGAATGAATTGAAGAAACTAAGGGTCAGTTGGTTGCTTGAACGTTTTCTGTACATCTGCGAAGATTTTCTCCTTGAAGCCATAATGAACTGGATTAAATTTAAAATCATGTTCTACATTTAGTTTGGATGCTAACAAGCCTATTTGTGCACCGTGACAGAAAAAGCATGCACAACGATTGGTTGCTAGAATTGATGTTCCATTGATTCATAATAATATTTCACACAAATACAAGTATAGCTTTACATGAATTTGATCTGGCCTACTCGGTAATCTGGGGCAGCTTACAACAAACATTACACGCCTCCAAAATCTGACAAGCACAAGATCAATCAAGCTAAACCATCGATCTCAGCCGAAACCTAGGGTATTCCCTGATCTAATCTGAACTTCAATAACAACCATTGCCTTACGTACCATTGGCTCCCTCTTCCTCCTGTTGCCCATATCAATTAATCACCTCAAGGATGAGGGCTTCAATCTCCTCGTCTGACAGCTGGTAATTTGTAGTACCTGTTGGTTGTTTCAACAGCTCGTCGAGATCAATGTCGCCTCCCTGCATATCCGCCGCCGCCGACGTCCAGTAGAACTCCGAGGATGGCAAGAAACTTTCTTGCACGCATGGCAGCAACTGCGTTGTCTCGCCTCCCGGCATGTGCTGTGTGCCGTCGAACTCTGACGACGGCAACTCCATCATCTCGCCTCCCAGCACTTGCGTCGCCGTCCCGTAGTATTGCGCCGTGTCGTAGAACTCTGACGACGGCAAGAAGCTTTCTTGCGCGCATGGCGCCAACTCCATCAACGCCGGAACATCCAGACCGCCTTCCTGCGTGTCCGTTGTGCCGTAGAACTCTGACGGTGGCAGGAAGCTTTCTTGCGCGCATGGCGGCAACTCCATCGTCTCGCCTTCCGGCACGTGCGTCGTCCTCCAGTAGCAGTACGCCGCCGCGCCGTAGTGTTGGTACTCGCCGGACCCTTCCATGAAGACGTGCTCGACGTTCTCCGCGAAGTGTTCCTCATCGTCCATTCTCCGCACGCTTGGTGTCGGAGCGTCCGGGTGGTCGCTGGCCGCCTTCCTCTTCCTTGAATCACCGGAGTCAGACACGAAGGAGGACGACGTGGTGGTGGATGACGATGCCCTCGACTTCTTCTTGCGCGGCGTCCGGTAAATCTTGCACAGAACGCGTTCGCCGCCTCCATTTTGCGGGGGGATGTCGAACTCCTTCATGATCCATCCAAGTCTCTCAGTCCCTGACGAGGACTTGTTGACGTAGGTGAAGGTCTTGACCTCTCCGCCGAGGGTGCTGCCCTTGACGGCCTTCGTATTCTCTTGGTGCCACGTCCCGCCGACCACCGCACGAGCCTTCCTCCCTCCAGCGGTCTTGTGTCCGGCGGCGCACTGCACCGAGCTGATGAAGTACCACACCGGCGGCTTCTTGTCCTTGCCGGTGCCCGGGGCGTGCGCGAGCTTCTCCACCAAGTGCTCGGGATCCGCCGAGTAGATGTCGACGTGGTGGATCCATCCGGGGACGGGTTTGCCGGCGAGCTCGTCACGGATGTAGTGGTCGGTGATCTCACTGTCCGGCGGGCAAAACGTATAGCCCGGAGCTAAGGTGTGAGAAGCTGGCGCCATGATCACGATCAATTTCTATCTCGCTTGATCGGGTCACACGTTAGCTTAGGGCTCGCATTAGGGCAACTGCGGCTTATATCATGCCTGTGTTGTGCAATTCTAATCGGACTGACAACCCAGCTAATTGGCGACTAACAGGGTTCCTTTTAAGCAATTCTAATCGGACTGTGTTTTGGAATATGTGTATTGTACACGGATTCGTATTCTGTGTATTTTACACCAGCATGTACCCAGTGGCGGACCTACAAACTTCTGGAAGCCTGGGCAAACGAGGTTAAGGTGCAAATTTTATATAAAATTGCTATAGAAAATCATCAATCATAAGCTTGTGTCATTTGCCAAGCCTGGGCGGCCGCCCGGGTTTAGGGATGGCTAGATCCGCCCATGATGTACCGGCTGTAAGTCACGGACTGAAAGGGCTGTGTGCATCGATTGATGCAGAAGCCGGGGCCATGCTCCCATATCTAAAAAAAAGTTAGTTACGGTCTTATGGACTCAAAATTACGGGATGAGGTGGAAACGGTGGGATCAGCCGGTTGACGCAAAATTGAGGAGGCACTTGTACGTGTTGCTGACTCTAGGGCTTTTTGTTTTCGAACTAAGGAGTTCATAGCTTCCAATTTCATTCAAAATGAAAATAAAAGTATCACAGGTGAGGTTATATCTACTTAGAACCCCTAAACTGTAGCTCTACAAACAGATAAAAAAAAAAGGCACGTTTAGATCTTAGGCGACTTAGACTTAACAAAATGTCAGTGACATGACATCAACAAGTCCCAATTACAATCTAGTTGCAACTCATGTGTAACTCGTATGCCAATACGAATGTTAAAGCAAATTTAACGGTGTGGATATTTGCTTCTCAGTCATAACACACTTACAACTAAGAAAATCTCAATTACAACCTACTTGCAGCCAGGGAAAACTCTGTTGTGACTAGGAAAATTCCAGTTGTAACCCACGTTGCAAGTAGAAAAATCTCAATTACAACCCATTAGTATGTTATATCAACACGAATCACAAGACAAATTTAATAGCTATAGAATCGAATGAGATAAAAAGAAGCCACCACGTTCTTCCATATGTGCTAAATAATCTAACCTGCTTAATCTTCATTAACTACATATAATAATAATGGTGGAGATTTAAAATATATGCGTAAGGAGAATTTTCCAGGACGGAAAAGCTACGACTGCTAAAGAATGTAAAAAAAAAAGAGTCCGGATGCTACACGAGCACTCAACCCAGCTAGATGATTTATGTGGATGAAATCTTCACCGAATGTAGATATAGGTAGGCGATGCTAACTCTAAGGCTCTAAGCTAATTGGTGAGATGAAAAATTCCAAAGTTGGCCATATTTCGTGCAAATTCGAGCTTTCTGAAACCAAAGATTTAAAATATATGCACGATTATGTTTCGGAATAGAATAAATGTGACCTCTAATGAATGAGTCCGGTTGCTTCTGTACGTTGGGAAATAGAGTCCGGATGCTATACATCACCTATGCCAGTTAGATGATTTATGTATATGAAATCTGCGTCAAACAGAAATATAGATACACGAAGCTGACTACAAACTAACCGGTGAGAAGAAAAACTCCAAACCTCACCGTATGTGCTTCTAACTAATGTTTTTCTGCGTGTCAGGATATACGAGTGATATTACCCAAGAATATGGTGGCATGTATATGAGAAAGGCAATATGCGAATAAAAGGAAGCCACCACGTTCTTGCATGTGCTAAATATGAGAAAGGCAATATAAGAATATATTTGAAAAAAAAATGATGATATGATGGCACATACATGAGAAAGGCATACGGATAAAAAGAAGACTGCTGGGTGGTAGTAGTTTGAGCACATAGGTTTATATGATAGCATGCTTGTCTCTACGTTGATTCGAATAAAATCTGAACCAAACTACTTAAAATAGAGAGAGCATGCAATTACAGGCTCAATTCTCAATTAAAATATGACCTACTCTCTGTAAAAGAACACATTGTAGGCAATCTAATAGAAGTCACGTTGAGATGAGGTAATAAGATGCTCTTAGCATAGTTTCATCTTATTGCTTTGATTTAACCCCTGGTTTCCAAATTGTAATGAAAAAAGTTCATTTTTTGTCCTTCAACTTTCACACAAGTTTACTTTTGATCCCAAATGTTTCATTTGGTCCAAAAGAGACCCTAAACTTTACCAACTTGTTCAAACGTCTGGTTATGCCGATATTTTTTGAAAAAGAAACGAAACATAACCAACCAGTATGAAAACCATGGTGAAAATACCCAACCTTTCGCCAAAATAAATTGTACCGAGCCGGTTTCAGCCAAAATAAATCCACAATACTCTGGCTTGAGTAGGTCGCCACAATTTATCTATCTACTCGACATCGGCATCTATCGCTCATCTGACATCCCGATTGTCCACTGCGATGTCCACCACTAGATCAAGCTGGATGTAACGAAAACGCACAACAATCTTTTAACTACCTTTGTGGTTGAAAATGGAGATGATGTTCCTATCGGTCTGCAATTGTGATGAACAAAGCAGTTCAACCTCTCACTCCCTTTCTGCCCTCACATACGCCTAGTGGGCGCGTCCGGCCGGGCGATATGCTGAGGTTAATGACGGCGCTATGAGAATCGCTGAGTGGAAGAAAGACGAGGCTGCCAAGGCAGGTTAGTTACCATCCTGTTTTTCTTGCTCACGGGTGAGTGGGATTCAAGGTTCTGGTCTAGCATTAGTTTTGTTCCGGTCTGATTTTTGTTCTTTCTTCAACCTGGTCTACATTTACGAAAGAAAATCAGAAGACAAGACATGTGAACGGCATGGAAAAGTTTAGGGTCTATTTTGTACCAAATAAAACATTTAGGACGAAAAGTGAACTATGCACAAAGTTGAAGGATGCAAAATGGACTTTTTTCAATTGTAATTATGAAGTTTCTGATTAATAAAATGGATTGCACGAAGCACCGCTAAAAAAATTAATGGCTTTGAGCAAGCCAGAACAGGATTCCACATTTCAGACCGGTGACCGCTAATTAAGTCTTGAAAATGCAACTGACATCTGCCAAACCACCCTATCGAGGAAACCTATTACTACCACCAGAATATTTGTATTGCGGCATCACATATGCTCTATCTGAATGAGATTGGTACATAGTTCGTGACATGTTGAACGGTGGAAACACCACTCCAGGTTGATTGCTTGGAGGTGGACGCCAGCCAGCCGGTGCTGCATTTGGATGTTCGAAAGCCATTGAAGGGTTTGGGCATGCTATTGATCTGCCGTCCATACGAGGTTGCCAGGCATTACCAACTTCACGTAGTGGAGGTGGCCGCTGGGGCCGCTCAAATAAAGGCTGATTTATTCCAACTGAATTTCCGGGATGTGTCTGCGAATGATAAGCTGAACCGAAGCGCCTTCCTTCAAACTGAGCATGGTTGTTACCAACAGTGTTCTTTTGCTTAGAACCAGCTTTTCTTTTACTCACCCTAACTTCTGTGCTATTCAGACCATTGCAGACTGTTGCAGAAGAAACTCGGTGCTCTTCTTTTCGAGATTTTTTGGTTGGAAGATCAGAATTGCAGGATTGCATAGTGCGTTTTTTGCCTTTAGTTCTCCTGGATCCACCATCGGGCCGTCCAAGTTGAGACATATGTTTTTCTTTTTCCTTTGATTTCTTGCCCTTGAGAACTGCCAGAAGGATAAATACAAATGGACTAACAAAATTAGCCAGCCCTCTGGTAAAACAAAATAAGACCTTAAAGGATGGACTTCCCAAATGAAAATAAATTGTAGCATCAATCAATAGCTTAGCAAAACAAATGCCAAGAAGTGTATGTAAGCATATCAGGCAGCTAGAACTGTGAATAGATTACTCATCTCGTGCTCTGCTGTGCTGTTCTATGTAGAATTAAATTTTAATTTATTCCTCTGAGAGATAGCTGCATCTAGATTCTAGACTACCTAATTCCAATTAATTAGACTAACCAAACCTTGGGAATTTAAAGTCAGCAAATCCCCAAAGAAAATGCTCACAAACTTCTGTTACATGTACTGCGTAACCATCATTCTAGAAGTGGTTATCAAAACATAACGTTCAAACTTCAAATTTCAAAGAAGAAAATGTACTCCGGTCCATAAATGATGTTTTTCGCGAGCACGGAAAAGATGATTTATTGAACAAATATAAGAGCATTTAACACTACATCCGGTGTGTGTGACTGAATATCAACCCACATATGCAACAACATCATTGAGTTCAAAAGTGGGCAAGTGCTAATGCGATAATGCTTAATAGAGAAACTAAAACCTCTAAGGACAAGCAAAATTATACTGAGAATAGGAATTACCGTGACCTCCAGAATTAGGTCTATTCAAAGCACGAACACGTCTTGCAGCATCTCCTCTGCCGTGCTTTTCTTCTAGAGCCTTCGATCTATCCTCTTCATTCGTCCAAGACTACATGAACAAATGAATTCCGATGTGAACTTGAAAATCATAGGACGACATCTTGTGACAAGGTATATGAAGGTATAAGCACACCCTCTGAGAATGGTGGGGACATCCTCAGAATATGTATAAATAAACTACACTTCATTTAGGTGAATGCGGTTAGAAGAAATAATTTATGCATTCCCAATAACAGAGTAGATCGATAAGATTTCTGAAACTATCTCATACAGTGTCAAAAGGGCAACATAAATAAACTTGATAATCGAGATGCATAAATCCATCACATTCCAAGAAGATAACACCTAGAAGGTAACACAGACTTAATATGCCAAATTGAGTAAATTCATTCGATAATACTGAATCCTAAACTAATTCTGGTAAAGAGTAGTTCGCACCTGGCGGAAGGTCATCATTCTGTATAAATTGCGCCCTTTGACAAGTAGCAGATTCAAAGGTGGTAATTTAGCTACTCCTTTGCTCCAGAACACTTGAATCTATTAAATTGAACAACGAACATAGTCATAAGGGCCATAAGAAAACAAAAATAATAGAGGTATTATATCATGGAACCAATACTTACAGTAAAGGTGTGTTGTTGTTTCTCTTTACCATAACTTTCCTTAATAACTTTACCAGCTACTATTCGCTTCCCAATACATTTTGAGTGTCTTTTTCCACTGTAATATTCACCAAGGAGAGTCATGCTACCATTCCAAAGAGACAATGGCTAGTACAGAAATACAGATGACTACCTCTTCTCATGAACCTTTTGTTTGAATAAAACTGCATCGCCTCTACAGACATCACCTGAATTGAAAGATCATGGTCATTGCCCTTGATTGTCTATGCACATACAGGGGAAATCTTGTGTGACAAGTGAGGTTTCACCTTTACAGTTAATACTAAAGGATGACCGAGGATAAATTTTCTCTGGATCCTCCGTTTTGAACCTATTTTGAGGAAATGCCACATGACCATATATTGAGATCAGCATCTTGTGATGAAGGTATAATCAGCAATCAAGGATGAAGCAGGAAGTGATATTTTTCGATATGTGATCTTAGGCAGTGGCTGTTCATCAGAACCTTGATAATTGAGATAAGCATAAATTAAGTGAAAAAATCCTGACTAGGAAATATCCAATAACTAACCTCCAATGCAGCATTATTCTTTCTACACAAGTTGTCATGTCCCCGACTTGGCTAAGACCATTCTTCTTTAAATATGATTTGCACTCCACCAACTTAATCCTATCCAGATTTCTCCCTCCTATAAGAAAATTTCTGCTCATTAGGGTATGTAGGAAATAGTGCTATCAAATATAAGGATCATGATGTTCAATAAATTCATGTTTTCTCTTGAAACAAACTGAGCAAAATCTAGGAATATCATACAGCCCTGTCCTAACTTCTACCATCTCCAACATGACACAAGTTGCATCCAACTCCATTCGACTAGTCACAATGCATAGTATCATATAGAAGTATCATGCGTATGATACTACTACATGTTACTATCTCCACAATGCATGGTATCATATACTAGTATCATAGTCTCCATATATTAATTGTTTTGTAGAATCTCAATGCAAATATGTGTACAAGATTTACTTGACATTATTTTTTCTAGTAGTATGTGCTATGATACGGTATCTACCTATGATACTAGTACACTCTCTCTCATCCTTAATTGCACTGCCACATCAGCATTTTGCATGCATGGAATGCATGATACTACCTATGATACTCCCATTGTGGGTAGTCTTCAATGGCTGGTTTAAAATGAAGCTGGTTCTGCCCAATTGCTCTATGCTCTACCCATTTATACAACCAATCTGAGGATATTTCGAAATGAAGTGTACCACACAAAAATATCTAGATAATTTGGGAATCCTATTTTCTCCATGTGAGGCTGTCATATCAAATATCCCTAGAAGGGGGACTATGTTCAGTGACTCAATTCAGTTGCACTAACCAGCAGGTATTCAGATTGAGTCTCTCCCCTGGATGTAATCCAAACTACAAATGAAGCTACTTAGCAACAGGGTTCCAGCATGCAGCATATGTATGGTAGCCAATAACACTAGAAGGGAGACTGCGTTTCATGATTTGATTGTTGATTCAGCGGCAGTAGATTTCACTAATCTGCAGGTGCTCCGACCGAGTCTCCCTTGAATGCAATCAAAATACCATGACGCTTCTTCCGAACAGGGTTCCAGGCTTTTGCCTTTTATTATGCAGCACTATCTGCAGGTCTATTAGATTAGCAGGGCCAAGCTGCTGCTCCATTTTTTATTGGATAAATAATGAAACAACAGTAACACTATAAATTGCAAGCAATTGAAAGGGATAGAGGTGATTACGGCTGAGGAGATCGGCGATTTTTGTGGAGGCAGACTCGCTCCGGTCCGCGCCGGGTGGGCCCGCCTCCGCTTCCCTCTCGTCCCCGTCGCAGCTCTCCTCGTCGTCGTCGTCGTCGTCGTCGCTGTCGCTGATGTCGACGTAGCTTTCGCCGCTGTCGCTGATGTCGATGTAGTCTTCGTCGCTGGTGGCCGCCTCCTCCTCCTCCGACCCCGAATCCGCCGATTCGGCATCGGAATCAGAGGAGATTTCAATCGCCGCGTCGCTATCTTCCTCCACCACCACCGTCGCCGCCGCGGCGCGCCCTCTTGTTACCGGCATCGCGGTGGACTTGCCCGCCTCCCGATTGCCTTCCGGCGCGCTGGGCTTGGGACGCTCGCCCGCCGCCGCCCTTGCCTCCTCTGGTTGCCTTCCACCTTCGCTTTTCCCCACTTCTCGTTTGCCTCCGATAAAATGGAAAGCCGGGTCTAGATTGCCGTGTGACCCGAACGTTTACTTCCTTTCATAGGTAAAGCCCATCTGCGACTTTTCCGAATTTCAAAACTCCAAATTTTGTACGAGCGGCCTTTTTTTTTCTTTGAGAACACAACAAAGTTTGAAATAAAGCCTAGACTAGAAACATCCAAGGTCCTAGGCCAAAGTGTGTGCTACCTCATTTTTTTTTTTGAAATAACCGGCAGGAGCTCTGCATTTATAATAAGAGGAAATTTTTTAGCCAATTTATAAAAAAACTAGTCGAAAACCGAATTTGCCGCCTCATTAAGAGATCAATAAACATACTTGAGGGTAGCCGAATCAAAAAATTCGCTACAAGCTGCCTGATGTCCATCATCACAGAAGATCGGTCTTGGTTTGGATAGTTGAAACGTTGGATCAGTGATAGACAGTCCGAAGCGAAAATAATCGTACTATAACCTTTGTCACTAGCAATCAACACCGCACCGGCGTTCGTTGGGACATTTGGATCGGCATATTTCACGCAAAATCTATGGCTTAGAAAATTTTCAAAAAAAATAATACTGCTTCCATCTCAAAATTTAAGGCTTATATTATTTTTAGTAAGTTAAACTATATCAAATTTAATTAATTTTTTACCAAAAATCATTAACATGCAAAATACAAATTCAATATCATTATATTTTTTTCGATAAAGGGGATATATTAATATCGAGAGATACCAGCCTCTGCAACAACGCACCACCCTATCATTATATAGATAATAAAATATATTTTTATATGATACCTATAAAATATTATATTTATTGATAGATTTTTCTAAAAGTTCAATCAAACTTCACTTGGTTTGACTTTTAAAAAAAAATATAAACCTCAAGTTTTAGATGGAGGTAGTAGTGTAGTACACCTCTAAAGAAAGCCCCAACGACAAGAACAACCCACAGGCTGGAGCGCTGGAAACTTCACGCAATCTCACGCCTCAGTTTTCAACCTTACAAAAACGAGCTCCATGTTCATGTCTACAGGGCATCAATCAGGCAACACATCGGGATGAAATGCATGCCTGACGCGACGCAACCAGCAAACGGGCAACATTGCCATCCTTCAGTCGGCAGCATATACAGTAGGCCACAAAGCAGACACAAGAACCATATGCACATCACAAAATTCAAGCATATTCATTCAACTCAATCAATATAATGGCACACTGGTCACAACGTCAGCGAGTGACACATGTCCCAGGCAACTCTGCTCCAGTTACAGGAACCAGGGCATTTTACAACGCTGTCCACAGCAACGGAACATGGCTATTCTAAGACTGTTAGAGGCATCACATGTTGCACAAATGCAGAGACATGGGTGAGATCTTTTTCCTTTTCCTAATCTACTAACTGACGATGGCGATGATTTTTGAAGACGATGGTGGCGATCAGTATGCAGACGCCGACAAACGGAACTCTATACTCAAATTAGTGACAAACCAGGCGGGTACTACTAGCACAGCCAGTGTCATCCTCGGTATGCAGGCTAACGCAGACGAACCTTTCCTTAAAGTGTTGCTAAGCTGTATGTGAACTGTGAACCGAGCCATCAGGTGCTGGGGCAGCATAAATTTGTTGTTGTCGTTAGAGATTATCAACAGTCATCTCATCTTTGACAGGGACCTGCTGGACATGCCATGCAGCAACTTGACGAATCCAAGGAAGCTGAGCTTCCCATCGGTGTGCCGGATCCAGTCCTGCAGAACAACGTGCAGCGGCACTGAAGGGCTGAGACCCAGTTCCTGAAAAACCAAGTAACATAGGAAATATGTCAAGAGACTCCAAAAAAATAATCAATTAGAGAATGAACATGGATGGAGTACGAGGTGTCACATACAGAAGCTAGTTCATCAATTACAATAGCTCGATTGCCATCCTTCTCGAAAATGTCATAAGCAGATCTGGCGTGTTGCTCCCATCTATCTAGCGCTTCAAGCTGGTGAACACTTAGCGCAGCTGCGCAGAACTCATGGAAGTCCATTCGTCTGTACTGAAGAGCGCTCAACTGAAAAGATAATTCAGTTATACAGTGAGTACAGTGTGTGCTGAATCAGATGTTATCATAAGATCAACAACATACGTACCGAGACAAGGATCTCCTGGACTCGTGTTTCTTTCATCGCCTCAGTGGCTTCTCTTGTCAAGGCCTAAAGAGGATGAAACAGGAGGAGTCAGCAGAGTAGCTTCAAAATGAGTGGGGTAGCATACCAGAGCTCTATGAAGAACAAACCATTCTGATATTATCTAGAGTGATGCATCCATTTCGATCAGGTTCGAGCAAGGAAAACTGCCCTTTAAGATAATAAAGCTCATCAACAGTCAAAGTCTTTGACAAAGCCTGTAATGGATCAAGAAAGATCATCAATCAATGGCTGCAGATTGCAGACAAAAGTAAAAGAGGTTAGTCATGGGTATCAAAAGAAAAGCTTGAGAGGACCAAGTTGAGCTTCAAATAAAGTGACTTCCCCTCTTTAGTTAATTGTAAAAGGACATAACGCAAACAAACAGAACTGCCTAAGCATTTTTTGCTTGGTACTTATAAAATCAAAAGTACAAAAAGGTAGGCATAAAAAAACATTTATTGCAAAAATATGTAACACAGATCAAGAAGTTCTGAGATATATGGGATTGAAACTAACTAACCAACTAACGCAAATACAATGCTGCTGCACAACAAGTCAAAGCATTCAGTGGAAAAAATTGCTAATAGATGATAAAAGCAAGTTCAAATTTGAAGAGGCAACAGAAATATCTATGTGGAACAACAGGAAAAAATCAGAAGGTTTTATCAATACAGACCCTCAGAGCAGCTTTTCTTAATGATGACGAACGAATATAAGCTTTGATAAGACGGAATATAAGGACATCCAATGGCATTTTAATGTCATTGTAGTTTCTGATCCACGGATGACCTGAAAAACATAATGTAAGGGATACTCAGAGAAATAAGTTTAAACTGGATCCATAGTTCCATACAGACAGATTGAAACTCGCCTAAAGCTTGTGCTGCAGTCATCCTTCTACGTGGATCCTTACACAGCAAGCGCTTAACAAAGTCCATTGCTTCCGGGGTCAGAGCAGGCCAAGGTGCTTCGTTATAACTGGGGTCGGCTTTGAGAACAGAACGAAAGATGCCAGATTCAGTGCGTGCCCAAAATGGGCGGCTGCCACAAAGGAGGATATAGGCAATGACACCTATACTCCAGACATCAGCTTCCGTACTATAGCATCTATGCAAAACTTCAGGAGCAACATAGTAAGCACTTCCAACAATATCATTAAGCCTCTCATCTGCATGAAAGATTGGAACATCTTGTTAGAAAAAAAATGCCTTTGGACACTACTATCTTTGCTGCTGGCAGGTACAAATAAACAAATATGCAGATTGATGAGTAAGAAACTAACCTGGTTTAACAAAATCTGATAAGCCAAAGTCAATGGTCTTAAGTTGAGAATTCTCATCTTTCGAAGTAAAAAGAAAATTCTGAAAACATATATATTACAAGTCATTACGCTGTCAAGGAGGAAAACAGTTAAAATTGATGCTTATTCAGAGGAGAAGTTAAAATAAACACCATACATAGGCTATGTAATGTGAAGAATGTCATGAGTAAATTATACAGCCATTAGAATAGTGTAATGCCCAAGATTCATGGATATATTATATACTGGAAGTAGAAACAGATCATCATTGCAATTTGCAATGAAGACCTGGCTAGTTTACCAGCACTATTAAAAATCATAAGTTTCTAATAAGTCCATCATAGTAATAATGATAACTAATGAGAAGCTGGAAAACTGAAAAGGCACTTCACCTCTGGTTTGAGATCCCTATGAACTACTCCTTGAATGTGGCAAAAAGCAACAACATTTAATATTTGCACCAGGACAACCTTAGCATCATCCTCAGAGTACTTGCCACCTCTGCTTGAAGTGAAACCGAAACATAAGTTTTAATAAACGACATAATTTGCAGTAAACTATGATACTGTATCACGTAATATAAGTTTACTTGTAGCTTACCTGGAAAGTATTCTATCCAGAAGCTCCCCTCCCTCACACAACCTAAACAACAGAATTTTAAATTAAATATTACTACTTTTTAACATCAAATAAACATGGTGTGCACGTCAAAAAGGTATGAAAGGTAGGTGTGGATGCAAAAAAGAAAAGTCTAATATAGAAGGTATCATTCAACGACTTGTTGTCACAAAATTTTCTGGACTTGACCATCTCTCGAAATTCCATTCTAGATGCAAGCCTATTGACAACAGTGCAGCCACGCAAAAGGACATTAATGTATGTTCAATCTCATAATGCGTTATCAAGTGATAATTGCAGCCAATTATACGAACTCCTGATAGTACCTTCATCCAAAATTTTGTGTAACTCTTGGAACAAGAATTAACATAAGGAATGTAAAAAAAGTAATTAATCGTCTAGTAACGGATGAAAAGCCATATACTTGCTTGAGACATTTTTAATCAAACAAGGCAGCATATTCATATGCTTTTGAAAGGTAATTCTTGCTACATCAAGAATAAGCAAATAGACAAAAAAAATCTTAATATAAAAGGAATGTGCAAAACTATTCAAGCGAGTTGGAACTTTTTGCTGTTCGATGAGTTTGTTTTATACGTTTGTAATTTAGTGTATTGATAGTGGGGGCTAACGGCTACAACACATGATATATTAAAGAGCCCGCATCCTCATAGATTTGAAATTACAGTCAAAACACATGACAACTATGAAGGTACATTGAAGCTTACTCCATTACAATGTAGACATTTTCGTTGTCCTCATACGCATCATAAAATTGGACCAAGTTCTTGTGTCCAGCCAAAGCCTTCAAAATTTTCACCTCCCTCCGGACATCCTCTATAGCAATGGATGTTGTCATCTGACAAAAGATGATAGCAACCTCAGACAATATCAAAGAATGCACATATGAGACTGGGGAACTAAGTTGATGCCTAGATATGGTAAGTGATGGTATTGATCCTAAAATAACGAACTGAAATGGTGTAACCCAGGAAAGAGAGAACGCAACTATTGGGCCTGAACAAGGTTGCACAGCAATAATAAAGAAGTGGGCCAACTAGTTACCGAATATCAACCAATAATTGAAAGGATTTACTAAGATCTCATCATTCAAGTGGGTATATTTTACAGCAAATAATCCGATGAACTAAATCAGCGACAACTAACGTGGAACGGATGGAGTACCTAGTATGCAATAACGCTGGACGCAGAAAACAAAATAATCTACATTGTTCTTACATGCATGCAATTAAGTTAAACAATCTTTTTACAATGCACAATGTGGGTCAATATCATGTTAGTGCATGAATCTATGCAATGAGGGGAAGACAGCATTGGCCTCAGAACCCCTATGAGAAAGTAGTTTTACTCATGTAGCCTGTAGGTGACAAGAAGGGGCCATGTCTGTTAAGAAATCAACTGATGTGCGTCCAATTCTCCACAGCTTTGATTAGATTAGTAAGTGGTTGCTTTCAGAAAGACATGCTTTACCTTTCTCTATTCAGTAAACATTAAGGACATCCATAAAGCATAAATCAATAGGTACAAAATTTGTTCAGAAGTAGTAGCACCCTCGTAGTTATCATGAGTACTAGCCAAATACGTAGACATTAACAAATCTAACAGCGCCTATAAATGAACTCCGGCCGCATCAGTCATTTATTTTTGAGAAAACTAGCATGCACATGCATATACTTAGATTCCAGAAATTTCACCAAAACCCCAGCAAACAAAACAAGGATCCGAAGGCGCGCGAGCAAAGTAAGTTGCAGGACATTGTGGTCACCTTGGCCTTGGGAATGACCTTGACGGCGACGGGCTCGCCCTTGCGCGCGCCCTTCCTGATCCAGGCGGCGCAGGTGTACCCGAAGTGGCCCCTGCCGACCTCGTCCCCCATGTCGTACTTGGCGGCGAACCCCCTGTTGAAGCCGAACCCCTTGTCGAGGCCCCGCCCGCCGCCGTCGGCGTCGCCGCCCTCCTCGGGGATCGCGGGCCGCGAGGGGCCGTGCCTGCGCGCGAGCGCCTGGCGGATGTGCTTGGCGGGCGACGGCGGCGGGAAGGGCAGCCGCAGGAGGCGCCTGGCCGGGGTGGCGGGCGCGGGCGCGGGGGACTTGGAAGGGGTCGCGGAGGAGGAGGAGAAGAGGTGGTGCGCCGGGCTCGGGCTCGGGGTCGAGAAGGGGAAGAAGGGGGAGGAGGTCCAGTGCTTCTTGGGGGTGGCGGGGGCGGTGGTGGTGGAGGACGCCGGCGGCGGGGGCGTGGCCGGCGCGGCGTGCGGCGGGGAGGCGTCGGCGTCGTGGGTGAGCGGCTTGGCGTGGCAGCCCCCCATGGCGCGCGCGCGCGGGATCTGGATCAGCGCGTGCTAGTAGGGGGAGGAGTGCGACGCGGCCATGGCGGAGGAGAGAGAGAGAGTGAGTGCTTTGGAGTGGGGAGTGTGGGTGAATTGAAGCGCGGAAGGTGGAGTAATGGCTGGCCCGAGCGAGCGAGCTCGCACTTCCAGCTCCAGTGAGTGAGCCAGCCTACTCTTTTTTTTTCTTCTTCTGAAAACAGTTGCAGTGGGACTGACAGGGAGAGCGACCAGTGACAGTGAGTGAGGCTCCGTCGTGCTTTATTTTTGGGTTAGTTCGACTGATGGCTGTGATTAACCCGTGGATCTCTCTCTTCTCGTTTTGGATTTTGGACGGGCTTGGAGGGGCCGCTTTCGGGGTGATGTGAGATGGATGCATTGGTCGCTGTCATTTGTTGTTGGTTTCTGCTTTTTGGGTGGAGCACGAGATTGTTCCTAACAAGAAAATATAGTATCGACCATGTGAAGAACGCTCTTTTTCAGCTAGAAGAAAATGGTTGTTCGGTGAAGTGAAAGCCAGGTAGGGGTGCTTGCCTGCTGGGAAAGAAATGAACGACACGAAATTGTTGTTGTCTCGAGTCATTACCATAATCCGACGAAATTTTTGGCACTGTGGTGAACCGAAAGCAACCCATTGTTCCCGTCTCATCCTAATCCTGAAATCTCAAACCCATCTATTATGGCAGCTTGGAGCTCGTAGGAGATAAAATGTAGTCCCATATTATATCTAGAAGAGAATTAAAGCAGCTTATAACCTTCTTTTTTTTAGGTAAAAGCAGCTTATAACCTTAGTTGTTCCAGATCCACTAAATGAGTGACACTCGCCTTGCCATGAGCATCGCCGACAAGAGTTCTGTTTTGTGGAAGACTAGCGGCATGTGCATGCAAGCCGAGTGTCCTTGCCTTCAAAAGCGTCGCGGTTTGGACGTTTGGCCAGCGGTTTCTCTCCTAGGCTATACAGGAGCAAGGGAGAGAACAAATCTAGAACTCTCCACTCTTTTATGTCTCTCTCGACAAAGTTTCTTTCTTGCTGCATTGCTCTCTATTCTTTCCCATCCCGACGACTTTCTTCATGGCCGTTTGGGAGAGTAGACCTCCGAAATTCCATCCATCGAGATTCTGCACATGGAGATAAGCGATTAGACTTTTGGGGAGTCGACTGCTCGCCTCTATTCATCTAGGTACTTGGCAGATCCGGTTACTTCGACAAAACCCTGGATGCCTCAACAATAAGTCAATAACAATGGTGATGTGCATGCCCGCCAAGTGTCCTTGCCTTGAAAAGCGTGGCGGTTTGGTCGGCGGTTTCCCTTCTAGACTATATCAGGAGAGTTCTCCACTCATTTATGTCTCTCTCTCTCAACTAAGTTTCTTTTGCGGCGTTGTTCTCTACTTTTCCCCATCCCGACGATTCTGTTCATGGGTGTCTGGGAGAGTAGGCCTCCGAAAATCCGTCCATCGAGATTCTGCACCGGGAAAAAAGCGATTAGATTTTTGGGGAATGCCTCGGGCGCGACTGCTCGCCTCTATTCGTTTGCGTACTTGGCATCCGGCTACTTCAACAAAAACGTGGATGGCCTCAACAATAAGTCAATAACCATGGTAATGTTGTTGCTAGAGCGACCTTTGTGATCGTGATGTATGTACTTTTCATCTTGTATTTTGCACTACTACTTAATTCATATATAAATTTGGTAGATAGGGTTTGGTCTATGTATGGTTAAAGAATAAAGATGCTAGTGCATATGTGCTTTTCAGTAATTAAACTCACTTCCAAATTGGCTAGTAGTCTAACAATCCTTGTGGGAGCGGTACTAATCAATGGTTCACATTTAGTCTAGGTTTATCTTGTGGCGCACTTATGCACTTATGCCAATTGCCAACTTCTTTAGTTAAGGCCATTGATCGTACTTAGCTGGGACAGTACTGTGGTACCCAGAGATTAGCTTTGTGTCCACTTTAAGTTGAATGGGATGGGGGTCCAAACCTCAACGATCTATTTGTTGGATTTTCGGCATCATGTTTAATTCCTCCCAATCTTTAAACCGAACCCCTAATCATTGACTTAGTAGTATACAAATGAAGAAAACAGATGCTCGGTAAGAGCTTGCAAAAAATACTAGGAAAGCATTCTCAAATCCACGAGAGATTATGTACAGTATTCCAAACCCCGATTAGAAGCTACCAACAACAGAGCGGGAGTATCTTAATCCGGGTCGTCTTGAAGGAGCAACAGAAGAATACTCCATTGTGTCAGTAGTAGGCACTGTGCCACACTGCCCGATGCTCGAACGCAGCCCAGCACGACGTCAACCTCATCATCCAAAGCAACGGCTTTAAATCTCGCCGTGTGGGCCCACCCGCGAAAAACTGATTACGGGAAGGCGTGGAAGGAGTAAAGATAAAGGGAGCGCGCGGCCATTAGTTAAGCTCACGTGTCCTGCCATGGCCGTGCAGCTTGTCGGACGATGACGACGACGAAGCGGAGGAAGAAGAAGAAGTGGTTGCGACGCGGTACTGCTACGCTGGATTCTGTTCTGCCTCGCGCGTCAGCATTGGTCGACGGCAGAAGCACACACAACTACTGTCAGTCAGAGGAAATGTTTGCTTGTCTGAAGAAACAGATCTTATCTTCCTTTTCCTGGCATATCTTGTGTCACTCGTCATCTCGGGCGAAGACTCTCTGTATACAGTACTATATCTGTATGGTACTGTACAACTAGTACAAATGTTAATGTATATACGATCTGGTATAAATTATAAAAGGACACGCCATTCGTACGGTAGGTCGTATGAAAGCTCAGGCAGGGTACACGGACAATTTCTTTGAAGCAAATGTTCCTATAAATGCATCACAGCATAGGTGTGCCCATGGGCTCATGGCGTCTACCTGATGTGTTTACTCTTTTCTGGCTTTATTATCGTGAATGTAACCTGTTGTATGCTCTATTTTTGGGCCTTGTTTTACTTGAGCAAAAAGAGGAGAAAACACCAACCCATCTGCGCAGCTCATCTGTTTACGTGACCCCCCGATCGTGTGAGCAAAGTACAGCTAGCCTTCAATCAGCCACTATGACTACTCATAGTGGGAGTAACATAGCTAGTAACATCACACATTTTAAGGCATTTTGGTGACATGGCATGACAATAAATGAAGAAAGAGAGGGAGGTGGTAACTAGCTATGTTACCATAACATCACACTTCTCAAGATAACATGAGTCTACAATCTAATAAATATAACATGCATGATATCACATATAAGTAACTATCTACTATGGAGCTAGTCATAGTGGGGAGTAACTTAGACTAGTAACATAACATATGTTACTAGTCTAAGTTACTACCTCCATAGTGGGTAGTAACTAATATGTGGTGTCATGCATTGTGTCATTCACTATGGTGTAGACTCAACTTGTCTTGGGGTGTGTGATGTTATGGTAACATAGCTAGTTACCACCTCACTCTCTTTCTTCATTCATTGCCATGCCATGTCACCAAAATGCTTTGGGTTGTGTGATGTTACTAGCTAAGTTACTCCCACTACTCTCCACTATGACTAGTCTATGTTGAGCGGCCTCAACGAATTAGAACATCTCCTAGCGAACCGATTGGTCCAGCGGTCGGACGCATACTGACCGGTCTATCTCTGGAGACACAAACACAGCCTAAATATGTACAGTCACGCCGCGTGACCGCTCTCTTCTCCCATGGCCCCGCCTGGCAGTGGCCAGGTTACTCTGCCTCCACCTTCGACTTCACCTCCCCCGAACTCATGAGGGACGAGAACGAAGATAGCGTGGACAACGTCATCAACCCGAAGTTCATGGCTGGCGTGGAGCAGGCGACAGTCAGGTAGAGGAGGAGCGGGCGGTCCACGCGAGCGATTCGCGTTGACCTCGTACAACTGGATTTCTTTCGGGCGCGGGAGTTGCACGCGCGACGCCGAGCAGGATACCTCGGCAATGTCGACTTCTTCACCCGTGAGCTCGACGACGAGGACGAGTACGACGACAAGGGCGAGTACAAGGACGACATCAAGGACAAGGACGATGGCGTTCAGGTCCTCGGAGCCAACGACAACGGTGACGACGGCGGGGGCCTAGCCTACGATCTAGAGACTCGGGGCCGCCGGGCATTGATGTCTACGGGTGCTTCTTTTCTTGTAGACAGTGTTGGGCCTCCAAGAGCAGAGGTTTGTAGAACAGCAGCAAGTTTCCCTTAAGTGGATCACCCAAGGTTTATCGAACTCAGGGAGGAAGAGGTCAAAGATATCCCTCTCAAGCAACCCTGCAATCACGATACAAGAAGTCTCTTGTGTCCCCAACACACCTAATACACTTGTCGATGTATAGGTGCACTAGTTCGGCGAAGAGATAGTGAAATACAAGTGGTATGAATGAATATGAGCAGTAACGGCGCCAGAAAAGTGTTTCTGGCGTGCGGTTGATGGTAGTAATATTGCGGAAGTAAAGATGCAGTAAAACAATAAACAAGCGAGTATTTGGAAACAAGGCCGGATCATACTTTCACTAGTGGACACTCTCAACATTGATCACATAAATAAATAAGTTCTCTTCCTTTGTGCTACATATACTCTTGTTTGATAATGAACACCATTCGTTGTGTAGGGCTAGAGCACCTCAATGCCGGAGTTAACAAGCTCCACAACATTCGATATTCATGTTTAAGTAACCTTAGAGCATAATAGATCTTTGCAATTTAAACCGAGTACTAACATAGCATACACACTGTCACCTTTACACTATGAAGGGGGAATAAATCACATCAATACTATCATAGTAATAATTAACTCCATAACCTACAAGAGATTATGATCATAACCTACGCCAAGTACTACACGCACACACTGTCACCATTACACCGTGAAGGAGGAATAGAATACTTTAATAACATCACAAGAGTAGCACATAGACTAATAGTGATACAATGCTCATCATATGGATCTCAATTATGCAAGGCAATTCATGAGATCATTGTATTGGAGTACATGAGAGAGAGATTAACCACATAGCTACCGGTACAGCCCTTAGCCTCGATGGAGAACTACTCCCTCCTCATGGGAGAGAGGCGTTGATGAAGATGGCGGTGGTGTCGATGGAGGAGCCTTCCGGGGCACTTCCCCGTCCCGGCGGCGTGCCGGAACAGACTGTCCCCCGGATCTTGGCGCGATGGCGGCGGCTCGAAAGGTTTCTCGTACCGTGGCTTTTCGTATCGAAGATTTAGGTCAGGGACCTTTAAATAGGCGAAGAGGCGGAGTCGGAGGGCTGACGAGGCGGTGACACAATAGGGGGGCGCGGCACAGGCCCTGGCCACGCCGCCCTATCATCTGGTGGCCCTGTGGCCCCTCTCAGCTCTCGGGTGCAAGCTTCGTGGCAAAATAGGATGCTGGGCATTGATTTCGTCCGATTCGAGAATATTTCCTTACTAGGATTTCGAAACCAAAAACAGCAGAAACAGGAACGGCACTTCGGCATCTCGTCAATAGGTTAGTTCGGAAAATGCATCAAAACGATATAAAGTGTGAACAAAACATGTAGGTATTGTCATAAAACAAGCATGGAACATAAGAAATTATAGATACGTTTGAGACGTATCAGGCATCAGCGAGGAGGAGACTATCGCAGTTGCAATGGCCAACAACAACCTCGACTAGCTCGCTATGTGGGACGGCCTCGGCATCCAGCTTTGTGGATCTTGGCTGGTGCAGGGGACGCCGACGACTCCTCTGGCCACGCTGACACGCACCTCATGTTCCCGTTCCTCCTGCTCCATCCCCAGCTTGGGATTCGTGGCTACCGTCACCTCATGCTCCTCTTCCTCCTCCACCGTCACCGCCGGCTCCCCTTCATCATCCACCGTCGGTCTACCAACTGCCATGGTGGATGGGAGAGATCAACAACCTCGTCAGCGACGACGAGCAGTAGTTGATGGCTAGGTTTTAGCAGCCTTGGTGGCCCTTTTAAATTTTATGTTTTTATCATTATATGTAAAGTATGAGCTTTAATGAATGAAAAAATATTTATGTTTTCCTTATGCGTCGGACCGCTGGAAACACCCCAAACGTAAACAGTCATGCGATTGAATTCGACTATTTAAACCAATGCAAGTGAACGGGAGGCCACTTGAGACATGATTTGCACCACCTCGGTTGGAGATGCCCTAAGAGCATGTCTAACAGACCCCTTAAAAGGGCCAAACTCGTATAATAACCACCAAAATAAGGGGTTGGACGCTACCCGGCCGTCTAGCAGACCCCGTAAAACAGACCCCCGCGTCGATTTTTTACAGTTTTGGCTAGGGGGCGACTCTTCGCCCCTTACTTGTACGGGGCGGGAGGCTGAATACAGGGCCAACCCCTCATCCCATTTCACTAGGGCGCGCGGATATTTCAGAATTCCCAACCGTTTTCCCCGCGCCGCCGGCATAGTCACCCGCGCGCCGCCGCTGAAAACAGAATATTCTGTCGGATTCTGTTTTACGGGGTGGGGATACGGGGTCTGCTAGCTCGGACAAGTTTTTGGTCAGCAAAAAGTGAGTACAGGGCCCTCTACTCATGTTTTAAGGGGTAGAAAAATAAGAGGTCTGTTAGAGCAGGTCTAACAGACCCCGTAAAAGGGGCAAACCCGTATAATAACCGCCGATTTGAGGGTTCCGCGTCTACTCGGCCGTCTAGCACGCCCCGTAAAAACGGCCCCCGCATCGTTTTTTGCTGTTTTCGACTACGGGGCGGGTCGTCGCCCCCTACTTGTGCGGGGTGGGAGCGGGGATTGTGGGCAAAACCAGTATCGCCCACTCCACTGCGCGCGAAGCATTTCGCTGAAGCCAACTGCCGCCGCCGCCGACCGATCTCCTCCCCCGCGCCCTTCTCGGCCGGATCCCGCTGCCATGGATTGTCCACAAGAGCCGCCTACCGCCGGCGATGCATCTCCTCCGGCCACGGTGGTCGATGTCGCCGTCGGAGCTGCGCCGAACGCCGGCGCGGTGTCGGCCATGATCTCCGCCACCATCCCGTCGAAGAGGAAGAGGATCCCGAAGCAATTCTTCGAAGCACCTACGGCGGCGGCCGCAGCAGCGCCGGCCGCAGCTTCGCCGGCCATAGCCCCGCCGACTGCCAAGAAGGGGGGCAGGTTGAAGACCAAGGCGGCCGGGCCGAGGGCCGGCCAAGGTGCGGACAAAGGCAATCAGCCGCATCGGCCTCGCGCCTCCACCGCCCTCCAAGGCCACGCCCTCTCCTCCCTCCGTTCCGTCCGATGCGCCGCCCGTGCCGCCGCTATCCACCATGGACGTAGACAAGGTGTTCGATGTTGAGTCCACAACAACCTACATGGACATGCTCAACGGTTCCGCGGTGAATTTGGACGCCGGTATCGATGCATTCGATGCCGAGTGCAACGTTGAAGACATTGATGAGGAGGAGGAGGATGAGGGTGACGAGGAGGAGGTGGTTGAGGTTGATTCGGCTGCCGCCGGTTCTTCGTCGACGCCGAAGCCACGCACGGCGAACTACAGCGAGATTGAAGACGCCATCTTGGTCCGTGCTTGGAGCAAGGTGGGGATGGATGCGTGCACCGGAGTGGACCAAGGCGGCAAGCGATATTGGCAGCGCATTGAGGATCTGTACCACCAGCTGAAGCCTCGCACGAAGAGCATGGCGGACAGATCCTACCGCTCCCTTGAAGGCCGATGGAACATCATCAAGCCGGCTTGTTCTCGTTGGAGTGCTGCCATGGATCAAGTGGCCGACAACCCCCTAGTGGATGCGTGCCGGAGGACTATGTAAGTTTTCCTTGTGTTGATGATGTGCTATCCATATTATGTGTTGATGATGTGGAAACATCTCCTCATACTATTGTTGTGCAGCCCAAGTATGCTCAAGCACGGTACAAGGACATGGCCGGCTCTAAGAACAAGGAATTTCAATTTCAACATTGCTTTTCCATCCTTCAACATCTTCCTAAGTGGAAGTTGCGGGACAACGAGCCCAAGTGCAAGAAGGAGGCACTTCTCACCATGGATGATGAAGCGGAGGACATGAGTGGGAGAAACACCGGCAAGCCCGAGGGCAACAAGAAGGCCAAGGAGAGGGTCAAGGTAGAACTTGAAGCAGCTAGCTTCCGGGAGAAGTTGGATCAACTCATGAAGTCCAAGGAGGCATTGACGATGAAGGCGTTGGAGACCAAGCTCATCATCACCGACAAGAAGAGTGTGGTGAAGCTTGCCAAGGTGCAAGCAAGGAAGGAGCTTGACATGAAGATGATCGCAGCCAAAGAAGCCAAGGCCATGAAGGAGCTCTTGGCCGAGGAGAGGGAAATCATGATGATGCGCACCGACGGCATGGACGAGGATCAGCTGGCGTGGTGGAAGGAGACCAAGGCGGACATCATTGCGAGGAAGAAGGCTGCGCGTCAAGCTCGTGATCAAGGTGAGTCTCCGGCGAGCGGTGGCGCCGGTGGTGATGGATCCGTTGATGGTTGATCACATTTGGGAATTCCGTGGCTTGAACATTGCCTATGATCGTGTTGTGATGTTAAAACTATGAATTATGCATCATATATTTTGGATGTGCTATGTTTGATGTGAAATTGTTGTGCAAATTTGTCTAAACCCTGTTTTGAAGGGAAAACTCGGACGAGCTAGCAGAGCCCGTATCCCACCCCGTAAAACAGAATACAGGGCCAAAAACTCGGACGAGCTAGCAGAGCCCGTATCCCCACCTCGTCCGAGTTTTTGGCCGGCGAAAACCGGATACAGGACCCTTTACTCGTGTTATACGGGGCGAAAAAATACGGGGCCTGTTAGACATGCTCTTAGACATGCTGTGACTAGCAAACCCTGGCAGAGGCTACTCCCGCACCTCCTCCGGAAGCAGAGGTGCGCAGCAAACGCGTAGAAGCTCAGCATCCATGCGTGTGCAGCCGGCCGTGGAACTCCGGAGACGGACGGACGGAGCGGGTGTCGGAGGATCGAGCTGGTAGTTGGCTGCGTGGAGACTTGAAGGCGTAGGGGCGCGAGGCCGGTGGCGCACGGGTACGGCCGGTGGCGCCTCGAGCTGCTTTGATTTGCTTTGCGTTGCTCCCGCTAGCTAGCGCACGGATTGAATGCGTGCGCAGGTGTGACTTGTGAGGGATTGGAGGATGTACGTACCGGAGCAGGGAATTAATGGCGGGGGCGTAGGGTTAGGGATTTTAAGTGCGGCATTTACGTCGCCTTTGACGTTTTCTCCCTGGGACGCTTTGTGCGGCCGTGATCCGATCCGGTAGAGAAGAAGAAGCCCTAGGATTCTCTCGATACGGCATCCCCGACCCCTCCTCCGTGCACATCCTCCTCGCCGACCATCAACAAAGTCAGCGAGCGACGATCCCTGAGGAAAAAACAAAATAGAGCGAGCAACTAGACGTTCAGTTAGCAGCCCGGATCATGAATGGCTGGCGAGATCGTGGGTCTCATCGTTTCTATGTTGAGCTGATGGGCCAAAGAGCCCGGCAGCAAGTGTTGACGCGATATGGCCCAAAAGTCCGCTGGTAGAAGGACTCGAGTTTCTTGTTTTTTAAGATTCACCTCAATATTTCCTTTGACTTACTGAATTATTATCTTTACTCCTACAAGAGAAATCTTTATTAGACCTAGAAAGATTCGAAGGTGACAACGGCCCTTTGATCTTCTTCTCTGCTATTTAGTCAGGAGGGCTCAATCCACCGACATGTTTCTAGCGGCAAGTGATAAGATGCCAAGGTTATATGTTTCCTTTTTTTTTCAGAAACATATACGTAATCCATAGAATCTAGAAAAAAATTCTAGGGTGATGTCATTGATTTACAGGAAAAAATATATCAAGCGAAAATACCAGCACAACTAGCAATTTAGTTTGTTCTTGGGCATTGCAACCAAAACAACAGTTTATTTTATTTCTACAACATTACGACAAACATCCCTTGGCTACCACAAGAGTATCCACTTGGACAATTAAAATACGGCACCCGTCAGGGGCGTACCTAGGCCTGGTGCTACCGGTGCTGTAGCACCGACCTAGCAGTTGTACTACAACAAACATTCCTCAAATTTTAGCACACTATAATTATGAGAAACCTAGGTTACTAGCACCACTAAGCTCGTGTTAGCATCAGGCTTTGTCTGATTCTGGCTCCACCCCTGGCACCCGTTAGATAAAAAAATAGAAATTACAGTATCGTCTTGGACCACAAATATTAGCATGTCAAATCCGTCTATCTTAATCCCAATATCATGGCAGTATTTTTGTCGAGAAAAGACGTGTATGCGGGGCATGCAGGAGACCACATAAGACGTCGGAGAGATGGCATTTTCCCAACGTAGCCTTGGTGGCTCATATAATTATACTAAACGTTTTTAGTTATCTTTTTTAAAAAATAGATCATAATATAGTTTGAAAATATATATTTGATCTTACTTATCAACTATTGTTAACCATCCAATAGTGTTGCTAAACATTAATTGTGTTTCTGGTTATATAAGTGCAATAAATACTAATAACAAATATATTTTTATTGTGGTGAATTTAAATTGTAGTTTGTATTAAAAATTTACATTAGTTTTCTCCTTTCTAAGACATTGTCCTAACAAGGTATTGAAACTAGATCGCCCAAAATGAAAAAAATGCCAACCTCCCTGAATTAATTTTGGCAATTTGATGAATTTATCATGTATATTTATACTAGTTTTGTGTGTACTTTCTTTCTATTTTGTCAATCTTAAATAGGGGAGAGATTTACAAACCATATGGCCTAGCGAATACCTTTCTAGTTGTTTGTACTCTATGATTAAGTAAACAAATTTGTAGAAACTTCACGAGTAAACATCGACTCATTGGCATGTTTATTATTTCGTAGTCAAACGTACGTCCTATAAGTTGTAGTGGGTTCAATAAATAGTAAGTTGACAACGTGTTGATGCTTTGTACTTCCTAATGAAATGGAATAGTTGACCAAAACGGGAGCTCCTATTTACCGACCTGGTTGGCATGTTGGCATGAACCGCGCACCGCACACCCCAAAACCCGCACTAGTTTGATGGGCCGTGGTCCATCCGTAGGTACAACTGCTTTCCATTTCTCTGTTTTTTCTTTTTGATGTTTCTTTTATGTTTATTTTTTATTTTTCAAAATCTGAACGTTTTTTTCAAAACCCAAATGTCATACTCCCTCCGTTTCATTCTATAGTGCCTATAGTTTTTTGGCACGGAAATTAGCACAAGAGTGTTCTTTACACAAGACCCCCTAGATTAACGATTTGAGATCAGAGTAAAATGAGGAAAATCGGTAACTTCCTAAATTAACATAACAAATCCCACAAATCTCTCTGATTGACTCTCCATATATGTGCAACCAGGTTATATTAAGGAAATAAAAACATTGCTTCCTAAATCTAAGGAATCGTTGGGGTCATGCATTAGGAATCTCAATTAATTGTTTCCTTTTTGTATGGATTTTTTCACGCATGTAAAGGGGGTAATTGAAAAAGAGCCAAGCTACAACCTTATATTCTGAAACAAATGTCAAAAATCTATAGGCATTATAGAAAGGAACGGAGGGAGTATGAGAAAAAAAATTCAAATTTTGAACTCTTTTTTAGATCTGAACAACTTCGAAATTTGAACAATTTTCTAAATATACCAGTTTTTAGAAATGTAATTTTTTCAGAAAGCAAACATTTTTGAAATTTGAACAAATGTGGAATCTCAACAAATTTCAAAACTTGAATAAATTTGAAATCTGAACAAATTTTGAAATTTCAACAAATTTGAAATCTGAATAAATTGAAATTTTGATGAATTTTGAATATTCAATCTAAACATTTTCAAATATATAAATCAAAATTTAAAAACAAAGTAAAAAATCTGAAACCAAAAAAATAACCAAATAACCAACAAAATCGCATTCTAAGAAAACATATAGAAAACTGTCAAAATTAAAGAGAAAACCGGCAAGAGAATAAGATTCACGATTCTAGGCCATGGCCTTGTTAGCTCCTGAGTGTGCAGCGCGGTTTAACCACCGACCTGGTTGGTGTATAGGTTTTACCAACCGAGATTCTATTCGCTGACCTGGTTGGCGTGAATAGCGCACCGCACACCCCAAAACCCGCAGTAGTTTCATGGGTCGTGGCCCATTCGTAGGTACAGTCGCTTTCCATTTCTCTGATTTTTCTGATGTTTCTTTTATGTTTAATTTTCGTTTTTCAAAATCTAAACGTTTTTTCAAAACCCAAATATCTTATGAGATTTTTTTTTATCAAATTTTGAACATTGTTTTAGATCCGAACAATTTCAAAATTTGAAAAAAATCAAAATAAAAAATTAAATATGGAACTTTTTTCAAAAAATAAACATTTCAGGAATTTGAACAAATTTGTAATCTGAACAAATTTCAAAACTTGAACAAATTTGAAATCTCAAAAATTTCAAACTTGATCAAATTTGAAATCTGAGTAAATTTAAAATTTGATTGAAATTCGAATATTTTCTAGTTCAGAACATTTTCAAAAAAATGGAAATAAAAATTTAAAAACAAAGTAAAAATATCTAAAACCAAAAAATTAGCAAGAAAACCAACGAAATCGCAATTTAAGAAAAGATAGAGACAGAAACCGTGAAAACAAAAGAGAAAACATGCAACAGAGACAAATTCACGATTCTGGGCAGGCCCATATTAGGTCGTGGGTGTGCCACACGGTGTAACTACTGACCTGATCGATGTATAGGTTTTACCGACTGAGATTCTATTCGCCGCACAACCCAAACCCTGAGTAGTTAGATGAGCCGTGGCCCATCCTTAGGTATAGTTGGTTACTTGGTTTCCATTTCTCTGTTTTTTGTGATGTTTCTATTATGTTTTTTTCGTTTTTCAAAATACAAATGTTTTTTCAAAACCCAAATGTCTTATGAGACATTTATTTTTTTCAAATTTTACACAGTTTTTAGATATGAACTATTATAAAATTTGAACAATTTTCGAAATTAAAAAAAGTAAAAAATCCAAAATCAAAAAAGTAGCCAAAAAACCAACCAAAACGCAAAAAATAAAAAATGCAAACTGAAAACCATCGAAACCAAAGGGAAAACCGGCAAGAGAGATTCGTCATTATGGGCCAGGCGCATGTTCGCTCATGGGTGGGCGGTGCGATGTAACCACCGACCATGTCGGTGTATAGGTTTTACCGACCAAGCAACTATTCGCCGACCTGGTCGGCATGAACAGCGCACCACACACCCCAAAACAAGCACTAGTTTGATGGGCCATGGCCCATCTGTAGGTACAGGTGCTTTCCATTTCTCTGTTTTTTTCTGATGTTTGTTTTATGTTTATTTTTCGTTTTTCAAAATCTAAACTTTAAAACCCAATTGTCTTATGAGAATTTCTTTTTCAAAATTTGAACATTTTTTTAGATCTAAAATTTTTCAAAATTTGAACAATTTTCATTTTTTTAATGTTAAAAAAGTTCAAAAATAAATATTTTTGAAATTTGAACAAATTTAGAATCTGAACAGATTTCAAAACTTGAACAGATTTTAAATCTGAACAAATTTCTAAACTTCATCAAATTGGAAATCTGAAAATTTTAAAATTTGAATGAATTTCAAAATTTGAATATTTTCTAGATCTGAACATTTTGAAATAAAAAAATAAAAATTTAAAAACAAATTAAAAAATCTAAAACCGAAAAAAAGTAGCTAGAAAACCAACAAAATTGCAATTTTTTTATAAAAAGACAGACAAAAAACCATCAAAACCAAAGAGAAAACCGGCAAGAGAGACAGATTCGCGATTGTTGGCCAGACCCATGTTCCACCAAAACGTGCTCATACGTTCGAAAATTTGGGCCGTAAAAGGGCTGTGCTCTCGGAGCCCGCACGAGAGGTAGCGACGGGAGAGAGAGCGGGGGGAGCGAGGGGAGAGGACAGAGTATCCAGAGAAGCGAGAGATTGTGGAGCCGGCTTGCTGCCGCACCCAATATAACGACTGGGACGACTCCGGCGATCTCCCCATAGTCCCCCACCCAAAATCCAATCGAAAGCCCAATTCCATCCTAATCGCCGACCCTGCCCGGGCGTGATGAGTCACTCCGTCATGTTCTCCGGCAATGGCGAGGTGGACGCCTGCGTAGGTGAGGCCTCCGGCATTGGCGAGGAGCAAGTCTGCGTGAGGGAGGCCTCCGTTAAGGGCGACGAGGACGCCTGCAAAGGCGAGGCCTCCGTCGTGCTCTCCGGCAAGAGAAAGTACGCCGTCAAGCGCACAGGTACGGCGGAGTATCCCTGCGTGAAGCGGCTCCGTCAGCGGCGCCTCCTCTCCTTCCTGCACGACCAAGGCTTCCACGGCGCCTTCGAAGCGTACGTATATGTTTCTTCTTTCTCTTGAGAAATTTGAGATCGATGATACTATCCTTTCTCTGAGTTGGGACGCACGCATGTTGGTTTACATCGATCGACCGCTGCTGCAGGCTGGTCGACAGGACTCCGGTGATCTTCAGAGTGCGGCACATACGGCTGCTGGTGGAGCAAGGCCGGTGGGCGGACGCCCTCAGGTACCTCAACGCCTACCTGCCGCCGCTCGTCAAGAATCACACGAGGAGCCGCCGCGCCCAGATCTTCCATAACTTCCTATGGATGCACTACCGCTTCGCCAACGCCGTCGCCGGCAACAGGGAAAACCAGGAGTACCTGGAAAGGCGTTACGGAAAGAAGTCGAGGAGCTCCACCCTCGCCGAGCTCAGGTTCCGTCGTATCGCCTACACCATACTTGCCTCAGAGCCCCACCAGCTCGTGGCCACCTACGACTGGAACCAAGTGAGGCAGCACGCCTCGTTTCTAGTCGACTATCTGGCCAACACTACGCCAGAGCTCAGACGCTCGATGCCATTGCCGTCTCGCTACATGATGCCACAGCATGTACTTCCAATTGGATCCGGCCGGTAACTCATCCTTCCAACCTCACTTTAATCCTTCACTTCCTAGCTCATCCATCCACTACGTGGATATACATTACAGTCATCGTGAATTCGCACACTTTATTAATCTCACTTTGGCCCTCCTTTAATTTAACCTTCAAAGTTTGCACTGGAGGGGGCATCGCCTAGTGAAGAAACAAGGTCCCAAGAAGCCAGACACAGAAGCTATCCTTGTGGCCTTGAAGAGGTACTCTATCTTATTACTTGTCTCTAGACGAATTAATAAAACCTCTCCTCAATTCTTTGGGAGCACATTAATTGATTCATTGCCTTGCAGCCTCTACAGGGATCCAAGAGCCGGTATGATATCCACTTCAGGAACAGCTTACGGTTAGCCTTTACATTTCACAGTTTGGCAGCTACTAACGGTGCTTTCAATTATTCGGCAGAGTCAAACAATGACGCGCTGGAAATGTTGGTGGATTTACTTGGTAAAACTAGCCTCTGCTGTTCATGTGTCTTGTATTTCCACTGAGTATACTGTTTGTTTATACTCCACACCGTTTGGTTGCTGCACGAAAAAAAAAACAGTTTTTATTGCTCTACTGTTCTGTTTGCACTGATGAACTTGTGTGATCTTCAGATCAAACTTTTCAGGCTGGTCTGCGTAGAGGCTGCAATCTAAGCTATGCATCTCAACCAAGTGTAAAGGAAGGTAAACTTCAGAATTGATTTGTCCATCAAGTCTATAGCCTGTAGTCACTTGCCACTGTCCCTCAACTTACCATTTCGGCTCTTAACTGGTTGTTTACTCTTTTTCAAGTCCTTTTTCGGCCATATTTGCACTATTTTCTTAAGCTACGACATTTGAGCTTATTACTTCGGTCTCACTTTCAAAACCCTGCATGGAAGATCTCTTATTTTATTGGTTGATGATGCGCCATGGTTTAGATGTCTAGGACACGTGCTACCAATTTTTTTAAAAAAACTACTACTCCTTCCGTCCCATTTTACTTGTCGCTAATATGGATGTACCTAGAAATATTTAATACTAGCGACAAGTAATATGGATCGGAGGGAGTACGAAAATTTCCCCTGCCCGTTATTCTAAGAACAATTAAAACATAAATATATTATATTAAAACCAAACATGGCCATGCAGGATGAAGGAGCTTTTTTTGACCATTTATTTATAAAGTATTTTCTAATAGATTTTCTGAAATTATAACAATAAAAATAATGATGAAATTACAGAAATTTAAATAGTGTTTTAGCAGTGGAAGCCTTTTCTAGGAGGTTTTGTAGTGGATGTTTACCTTCCTTTGAATACTTGCATTCACCATGTTATATTTTGTGCATGTATATCTTTGAAAATCATGATGTTGTGATTGAGCAATTTTTTCTTAAAGATATAAGAATGCAAATAACGTCCAAAGATCTTGTTAGAAATAAGAACTTTGAGACATGAAGGCCCGCTAGTTTAATGTTGGATGCCTCTGTCGAGCTGCCCCCATTTTTAACAGTTGAACATGTTGCAGGTGGTCCTGATGCTCCGGACATGCAGTCTATGCTCGGCAGCTCCACAGATAATTCTGAAGGCCATGTCAATTTTTCTGGTAAATTATTCCGACATCCTTGCCCGGTTTTAAGTTTGGATAACCATCTGCTCAGTTCGCCAAATAGTTGAATGCATCATTTGATTGGACACATAGCATGCAGGGATATGTTCTAGTCTCCCGGTAATTTAGAACTTCCATCCTTTTGTATTCTGCCCTTTTGCGGCCTGCTTTTATGATAATACTTTTCAACCAAGGTAACGGGAAGTAATTTTATATTGGGAGTACTGCATTTGTAGTAACCTAGAACATCGCTGCCCCTATTTGTAAGAGGTTATTTTAAAAGATCAGTGTCTGAACATCTTGTCTTATCCATATTATCATGCTTATGTTCACAATGTTGTACTTGTTCAATCTGCGTCTTCCCCTTCTTTAGGTTCTTATCACATCGTTTCCGCACTTTTGTGGTCATTATAGGATCTAGGAGAAAAATTCTTTCCCTTAAGTTCAATGTGCAATTATTATTTTGTTAGTTGCTTCACTTTAATTGCCTGCTGTATTTGCCTAGTATTTGTCAGTTTGGAATTATAAGATGATGTTTTGGATTTTAATGTGGACTACATACAAACAGAAATGAGTGAAAAAAACACACTGAAATATGGCTAGATAAATTTGATTCAGAAAAGCCAAACATCTTATAATTCTCTGAATGAAGGGAGCAGTTCATGACTCTGCTCTTTTATTAGGCTTGATGAAGAGATTTTCGGGCTTGATGTTCTTTGCAGTTCATTAATGTTTGGTTACCTGCTACATCTGCTAACTTCCGGACTCGTTGCAGTTTCTCCATTTTTCAAGCTCATTTCTGGTGATTGGAAAGTTCATTCTCAAAACCTTGGAATCTCATCAGTGATGAATGCAGGTAATTTAGTTGAACACTCCGGTTCAATACCAGGACGGAAACACCACGTTTCCAGATATTTTTCATAACTTGCTAGAGAACACATGTTGGGTAATCAAGTGCCTATCTGCACCATTGATAATAATAGTTTGATCTGCCTAGTTACACTTTCATCAATGTTTCTGCACAAATATCTTCCAAATAATGTGGTAGATATATACCTTATTCGATTATTTCAGTATTACATTTGCATCTGTGCATGGACTAGCTAACATATATGCAAGTGTTAATTTTTACACTATACTCATTATGCTAACAATTAACAAATGTGATTACAAACTAACCGAAGCTAATCTAGCTCTTAATTACTCTTCTTTATAATGTGTGCATACCCTTTCTTCTCCCATTGTCCTTGAAATGGTAACCTTTAGAGAACACAAGGTGTAAAATTTTAGTCAAGTTGTGTTATTCTTTCACAGTACTTCATCCAGTAAAGATCCTTTAGAGTAATCTTAATTTCTTTGGGCAGGCACAAATAAGGGTTTAATACAAGAAGGTTTTGATACTGAGAATCCAAGCAAAGGATCGACAACTGCTGAGGATGATATTTATTAAAAAAAGCAAAAGACGACTGGATTGTTTGATGAAGCGAGCTTAGTAAGACTGAATGTTTGGTCTGAATTGTACATGGTAGAACAATAGACCATGTGCTTTCCTTAATAGAAGTCGATGTCATGTGAAAATGGTATCTATTGTACATGTCCTAGCAGCCTAGCAGGGTGAGCGTTAAATGTACAACACCACTAGTTGAGGTCATTTTTTAGTTGATAAGTTGCTTTGGTTGCCTGTTTTGAGAAAAAAAACATTGGTATTGCAAGGTAGACATAGTTGGCTTTTAGATTTTGCCGGTTGAGCACAATTGTTTTGATTGAAACTCATGCCAGTTCCCTAGAATGGAAAAGAGCCATGTCAACACTTCTATTCTGCAAATGCCTTTACTGAACAGTCGACCGGTGTCGGTCGTGGATATGAAATACCATTATAATTTACAAATAGTGTTGCTTTTTTATTTAGTAGTTTTCTTCCATCGTAGTAGGTTGTTTATTTACCAATAGTTCACGAACCATAATTTTATTTTTGCACCATAAGGAATACCTTGTGTAAATGGCAATTTAATTATCTCTTGTTCATCAGTCATGTTGTATGGGTTACCATCTGAGGTAGAGTGAATTCCACTTTTTACCTCATAGTTCTGCACTTGTGACAGTAACTGACCCGTTGAATAAAAAATCATCTAGATTATGCATTTTAGAATATTTGGACTCTTGATTTCTGGTGTGTATTTATTGGGCAAACTATGAGGTGATTACCTACTTTCCAAAATATCAGTACGAGGACGAGGAATGAAACAATTGGATAAGAGAAATCTAGACATAATCGTAGATGAGGGCCTCCGATATTTACACATTTTGTCGCACCGTCGGCGAAATACGTCGGTCCTATCTAATAAAAACAAATAAAATGCTAAATTGGGGTAAAACCATGTTTAAAAACTCCTAGATGTTATTTTTTTTAAAGTTGCACTAAATGGGGTAATATGTGTCACAAATGCGCAACTATAGAGTAAAAAGTGGAATTCATTTGGACAATGTTGATAGATGGAATTATTTGCTTGGGGTGCAGGTATCGTCCTCGATTGGAGGCCGTGCATCCACTGACACTCTACTGAACGTCAAGCCGAAGCTGAGTCATGTCTCTTCTTTGTGAAAAGATGGTTGATGGGTTGCCGATGCTGTTGCAGCTAGCATTTGGTTGTTTCGGTTTGTGCTGCTGCTATACCACACGCAACTCTAACAGAGCCCGTAAATCCCGTCGGAACCGAACTTTTCCGGCGGATTTACGGGTTCTTGCCGAAACTGGCGCAGATCAACGCCCGAAAAAATGGGCCGGCCCGAATACGGAGTTCAGGGGCCCGAACATTTCACCGCACAGCCCCTATTAAAAGGGATCGCGGAGGGGAGTTCGGTTCGCAAACCCTACTCCCCTCCGCCGTCTCCTCTCCCTCCGCCGCCGCCAGACCCCCGCTCCGACGAGCAATCGACGGCGGAACAGCCACCAATCACCCACCCACCGCGCGATGGCCTCCCGTGGAGGAGCCGCAGGTTTGGGCGGCGGCGATTCGCCGCCGCGTCCGCCCTTCTTCCGCAGCGAGGCGGAGCGGCGGAAGTGGAACCGCAGCGAGGGCGCGCGCAAGCGTAGCGCTCGCCGGTGGACCAACTGGGGGCTCACGCCCTAAGGGAAGCTCGCCCGCTACGCCAACCAGGCGGTGAGCTCCTCCTCCGGGCAGTCCAGCCGCGCTCCGTGGCTGCCCGTGGCGCCGAGCGATGAGGAGGACGGCCTCGTCCCCGCGCACTCTCCAACCTTGTCGGCCGGGGACTACGTCCACGGTAGCGACGAGGAGGACGCGGTGATGGCGCAGACGATCGCCATCAGCGAGGCGGAGGCGAGGGCCCGCTTCCGCCGTGAAGAAGCTGACGTCGTCCGCCAAGTACGGGAGTACGAGGCGGCCCGCCGGGAGGCCCGCGTCCGCAAGGTCAAGCTCGAAATAGTCGAGCTTGACAGGGACGAGGCGTGAAGTCTGCACGCCGCCGACGATCTCCGCCAGCACCGGCACCTCCGCGCGCGCCATAGCTAGTAGGTCACATTTTGCTCATTTTAGCTAGGTTAGGTTGCCGGTGTACTAGTATAATGTCAATTCCCTGCAGTATGTATGTATCATTTCATGTATGAACTATGATCATCGCCTTCAACTTACCTGTGCCAATTCGAATTCCAGTTTTCAGTTTCGTTTTACGGGTTCTATTCTGCGGTACTGCGAAATTGGACAGAAGTTGCGTTTTTGGTGAACTGAACTCGCGCTTTTCAGTTTGCGTTTTTTCGGGGTCTGCTAGAGATGCTCTTACTACTTGTGCCTTCATTATGTTAGAGCATCCCCACTCGTTGGCGCTCCCCACGCCCAAATCCGGCGAAATTTTCGTCCGGATTGGAGGAAGATTTGGCGTGGGGAGGAGTAGTTTCCCAGCCGAGTGCCCAGGCGAAGACGCCGATGCGAATTTGAAAAATGGAAACTTGACCTTGCGGACATTTGAAAAATGGGCGAATATAGACTAAATTTAATGATATTTATTATATAACGGGCGGAGTTCATACATAGAGGCCGAATTCGACTATATTTCGAATTCGGCTAGGGGAATTCAAATGCTAATTTTAAAACACGGCGCTCTACATGCCGAAATGGTGGTAGAACACCGTGTAGTCGCCGCCGTCGTCGTCGGAGCCGTCTTCCTCGACCTTCGGCGGCGCGGCCTGGCTGCTGCTGCCCTGGCCGGCGTCTCCCAACCCCGGGGATGGCTTGTACCATTCGTCGTCGGAGGACTCGAGGTCGACGAAGGGGACAACGACGCCGGATGGAGGTGTCGTAGGACGGCGGTAGCGCGCGACGTCGTCGGCGGCGGTTGGAGAGGCGCGGGCGGCGAGTTGGCGTGCGGCGGCCAGGTCCAGCAGCCGCCGCTGCTGCTCCGCCTCCTCGCGCTCCCAGTCGCGCCTCGACCACGCCAGGGCGGCGTCCTCGGGGAGGGCGTTGTCGGCAGGCACCAGGTAGTTGAGCGACCTGGCGATCGCCTCCGCCACGGCAGCGTCCTCCGCCCGCTTCGCCTCCTCCTCGGCGAGCCTGTTTGCGGCGGCGTTGGTGGCGGCCGCGGCGTCCTCCTTCTTCGCCGCCTTCCTCTTCCGCCCAGGCTGCGAGGGTTGGTCGCGGATGACGAGGGCACCGCTGCTGCGCCCTCTGGTCGGCGGCGGAGACGACGGCTCCTTCTTGACGCGCGCCGGTGTCGAAGGCGACGTCGCCTCCTTCTTCACCGGCGCCAAGGATGACCTCGGCGCCGATCCGGAAGACGACGAGCTGGCAGCCATGCGCCGTGGCTGCCAGACGTTTCCCCGGCGGCGGCTCGCCGATGCCCTCGATGCAGGGGGCATCGTGAGCACTGGGAAGTTTCCGCCCTCGATGTGCTCGAGGACGGCCTCGAGTGTCCGGCCCGGCGCGCTCCACCAGCGTCGGCGGCCCGCGGCGTTGTTGCGCGGAGGCGGAGGCGGCGGGCCGTCGTAGGCCGCCAGCTCCCGCTCCCACCGCTGGAGGAAGTAGGAGTTCCACCGCGTGTAGTTGTCGGGGTGGTGGCGCGGGTCGGCGCGCTCCTCGTCCATCATGGTCATCCGTGGAGAGTAGAGGGAGAGTGGAGGGAGAGTGGAGCACGGGGTACGCCTCGCGACGAGCGGAGCGGCGTATATAGGCGCGGCTGGCGCGGGGATTAATGCCGCGTGGAATGCGATGCGTCCGCGGCGAGCTGACCGGCGGCAGCCTTTACTGCGCGCGGAAGACGATGCGTGCGCGGAAGACGACGACATTAACTCGCCGCGTGGCCGGCGAATGCAGACCGGCGGCAGGCTTTTACAGCGTGCGGAAGACGATGCGATGAGGACGACGATCGGTTTCTCTCGCCGACAAGTTGGGGCCACCAGACGCGCGGGAAGTTTCCTCGGTATTTCCGCGCTTTCGTTTCGTCCGGAGTCCCCGAAAGCTCCCCGGGGGGCCGGGGATGGCGTGGGATCGCCGGATGAATTTAGGCCCAAATCCGGACGAAAACGAGGAACCGGGGACGCGACTGGGCCGAATTACGCCGTCCGAATGGAAAAAACGTCGTTCGGGGGCCTCGTCGGGGAGACGAGTGGAGATGCTCTTACCCGCTTGAGGCTTGTACCTCTCCTAGAACTCGATATGTTATGTTATCGTGCTTGCTACCTTATGAATTAGCAGTACTATTATTAAAACTGTATGGTCAAAACTAGTAAATCACCAGACTTATACCATGTACTTCAGTGGAACACCTGGACGCTTGGATTTTGGGCGTGTTTTTTTTCTTTTTTTTGAGAACTGGATTTTGGGCGTGTGAAAGATGCTATTCTAGTTTTCCATTTAAAAATGGGCGTACTGATCTGTTCCTCCACGGGCCCAACTATGATACTAGCTGCCTCCACGGCTCCACCTCCTTTTGAAAGAAGATCAGCAGAGAGCCATATTCCACAGCGCCTTCCTTCGAAAGCAGAGCAGTGGAGTCGGTCACTCCACGGTACAATAGAGAAGACAAAATGTCACTGAAGCCACCCTGAAAAACACAGTGGGCTTTCCAGCTGGCTTTCTCTGGCAGTTGTGTCAGTGCAGACTGGAGGGCGGAAATGCGACGGCTAAGGTTTGGATCACGGGGTAAATCAAGTCTGCTTATTAATTAACTTTGGGGTTCTCCATGTGCGCCCGGACATTTCACTGAAATGCAGGTTAATCTTCATGATAAGTCCATGTCTATGTAGGTAGATGCATGCCATGATATATTGTACGTACCCAAATGCATAGAAAACTACCATGACCGTACAACACAACAATAGTTAAAGTGTGATGCACACACACAAGAGCGCACACCCCGGCGATATTTGAATAGTTCATCTCCAGCGGCCCGAGGCAAACCGATCGAAAAGGTTCGTTTTGGTTGCATGGACAGGATGATGAGGTCTAAGACCCCGTGTGTGGCCCGATCTCGCGGATTGACTTCGAAACCAAGGGGAGAGATGGGAGAACGCGAGGAACACGAAAAACACGACGAACACGAGACTCACGCATGCACACTAACCCGATACACCCGATGCTTACCTCCGTGGCTCGATGGACCACGCCAATAGAATCTCCGAGGAAGAGGCACGTGGCAGAATTCCCGGAGAGAGATTGGGGTTGGAGAGGAAGAGCTTGGTGAGGGAGAGAGAGTAACTTGTACTAGAATCTCACTCAACAAGATCAAAGTCAACAACCAAGGTGCCTTGATTACAGAGGGATGATACCCTAGGGAGACATAGCTCAAACCCTAATCTAAGCCAAATCTTGTCTAAAAGGGGGCGACCGGGGTGCTTATATAGGCATACAAGGCAGCTCGGGTCGAACGGGTACAAGTTGGTGGGTCAAACCCGTGAAATCCGGTCACAGGGCCGGTTGGACCAGGTCTGGGACCGGCCCATCCGGTTCAAACCGGATCCTGGACCGGACGGTGACCGGGCGGGGCTTCGGGAGCCCCGGGATTGCGTCCGGATGGCACAGGCGGAGAATCCGGTCGAAACCGGGCAGTCCGGTCTGGGGGCCGGTCAGACCGGGCCTGGGGCCGGCCTGGCCCTTTTCCTCCTCTTGCCTCTTCTTCCTCTTCCTTCTTCTTCTTCTTCTTCTTCTTCTTCCTTGCACCATGATGAATGGCTCCTCTTCCCTTCCCTCGCTTCCTTGCACCATGGGTGTTCCTCCTCTCCGGTCCTCGATGACTCTTGTACCTAATAACATATAACATGTCGACATGAGGTAGCCTTCCATTCAAGGTATCTACGAGGTCGAGTATCGAGAGGAAGGAGTTCACCTTGTCATATATGGCGGGGGTTTGTGTTGTTGGTCCACTTGGGGACTCCTTGGCCATGGTGTAGCGTCGATGATAGGCGGGGCTGCACTTCTTGGTCTTGAGGCGTAGGTGTCCAAAGGCCACCCCGCATCATCTCCCCCCCTTGGGGAAGAGTCGTCCTCGACTCTTGTTCCTCCTCACCGACGGTGTAGTCCATGACACTTGTCCCATGTTGTGGTAGGGGGATAAAGTCGCGGTCGAAGAAGAGCTTGGGGAAAAACAACTTGCGAAAGGAAAGCTTGTGCATGCCAATTTTGTGATCGGCGAACAAGAGGCTCTCAATCAAATACGAAGCATCAAGTCGTTTCTCCAAGAGGCATTTGGCAAAAATGGGAAACAAAAGTGTGTCGATGTATCCAAAATTTGGAAGGGCAAAAATTTGTGCATGTAAGAGTTGTAAGGTGTCAAAAATGTGACGTGTAGCATTGTCCCACACAAATGGAACAATCAAAAGGCAAGTATCGGTGGCAAAATTTTGGGCAAAATTGTTATGTGCAATGGCAAAGAGATGGAAACTTCTAGCTTGGGAAAGTATGGTTGGCGTGAGCCAAGTATGGGTATCCGCAAGTGTCGAAGAATCCATGTCAATTGCCAAAGGTGAAATAAGAAATCCAAAGAAGAGCAACTTTATGATTGACATGTGGCGCAAGATGTATAAGGTGTCTCTCACATGTATGACATGGTCCTTGAGATTCTTGGAGTGTATGATGATAACATCAAGACATACAACAACCATTGTGCCAACAAGATGTGTCAAGATATGTTGCATAAGAAGCAAGAGAAGAGACGAGGCATTGGTCCAAACCGGAAGCTCGACAAGACAAGTCGGAAACACACGAGGGCGAAGGCGTTTGGGAACATACCCTTTGGCGTGAATCCCATGGGTCGGATCATGTATCTCGTCCGTGTTGGGGTAGCTCTCAATTGCGCGTTTCGTGAGCTCATGCTCCGTAGCGGTGGAAGTTGTCATTCGGGTACCTACATATGGAATGAGCAAAACAAAGAGCGTATGTGCATGGTAGAGGAACACATCATCCATCATGATGTTCCAAGACTTGTGCACATCACCATTAGTGTCAATCAAGATAGTATGAAATGCATGGCGATGGTGCATATGGCAAGAAGGTGCATTCATGGCATGTGGTAACTCATGATCATCAAAAATAGAGAAGGCTATGAGGGCCATCTCATGGACAATGAAATAAGCATTTTTGAATACCAAGCATAAGAAAGAGCAATTGTTCACAATCTTGGATGCAAGGATCATGGAGTAGTGCAAACATTTTGGGCAAAGCATGTTCAACATGTTATCATTGTTGTCGACAACCCTAAGTAAAGAGCAAGTGTTCATCAAGGGTGTCACAACACAAGCATGATCATAATCATTATCATTGCAAGCAATACATGGTAAAGAGCAAGTGGTCGACATATTGCAAGCAATGGTGGAAAAATTGAAGCTCTCATAGCATGGCATGGTCATGGTATCACAAGCATTCACTTCCACATGATCAACAATGTTATCAAGCAAAGCATCGCATGGGAATATGAAAGAAGCATGTGACGTAGCAAATGTATCATCAAGATCATGCATGCACTCATAAGTCATCATGTCCACTAGTGGGATCATGGCATCATCAACACCTATGTTGTTACCTTTGAAGGTCGACTCATTTGATGTAGGTGTTGTGGAAGTAGGAGGATCCATGTGGTCGACATGTCCATCTTGGAGCAAGCATGGTGAGATATCATCATCTTCATGCACCATGTACATCGTCTCCATGAGTGGGAACTCGTCCTCCGTGGAACCTAGTGCAACATAAGAAGACACAAACGAGGGAGAGGTTAATGTGTTAGCAAATGCGATGTCCTCCATGGACCTATCATCTACCTCTCTCAACTCATTTAGTGTATCACTCATGTCCTCCAAATGGAAGCACTCAAACTCGCATATGGGGTGGGAGTCACTCAACTCACTATCACTCTCACTCAAGTGGGCTAAGTGGCTCTCATCCTCACATGGGATTGGTACCAACTCATCAATGAAGCATAGGGGAGTAGGCTCGACTTTCTCATCTCCATGCGCCTCCTTGATTGAAGGGAAATTCCCATGCTCAACCATCTCAACTCCATGTGCCTCCGTAGGTGTAGGGAGAATCCCATGGTCACCATGCTCAACTCCATCGCCTCCCAAGTCATCCTCAAGTGGTGGCGCCGTAGTGACGAGGAGAGCTAGGCTCGGATCCACATCATCCTTGCGATGGCCTTGGAGTTCTTCATCTTGAAGTGTGGGCGCAATAGGCATCTTGGGGACTTGTGCTTGTAGCTTGTCGAAGTAGAGCGTCTTGGCACTTGGCGTTGTGCATTGCCATGCCACGTGACCCTTGGCCTTGCACACCTCACATAGGAGATTGGGACATTCCCGTGGAGGGTGGCCTTGTTGCTTGCACTTGTAGCATCGGAGTCCATAGGCACGTGACGAGGTAGAGGCCATTGTGGTGGTGGCACAAGAGGTGGAAGTCGCCTTATGAGGAAGGTATGCTCGATGTGCGCTTGCTATCCTTGGAGTGGTAGGCACCCTATCAAGGTGTTTGTCGCCTTCATGTCGAGGCTCTCGTCTTCGTGCATCATCACCATGGCTTGAGTGGTGTCGTCGAAGACTCGTGGAAGATGTTGGTCGATGGCGATCATGAAGTGGCTTGTGGCGGCGAAGCTCATGTGGTGACGTATGTCGATGACGGTCCTTGCCATGCCTAGATGATGGCTCATGCGACTTGGCATGTTGCTTGCGGTGTCTTGTGGAGCTTGGAGAAGAGTGTCGATGACGCTCATGATGGGGACGCTCTTGATGCTCCATATGGTGTACTTGAAGTCGACGATCTTGTGCATAAGCACTCTCATGGTGGCGCCTTGTGGAGCTCGAAGAGGTGTGTCGATGACGCTCATGATGGGGACGCTCTTGACGATCCATATGATGGTGCCCTCGTGGAGGTCCTCCATCTTCATATGTAGCTCCATTGGCCAAGTAGGGGTATGTAGGAGCATCGTCTTTGCTCATCGTGGAGCGTAGGTGAGGCTCCGTCACGGTGTCGATGTCGTAGACGTGGCTTTGCTCCACCATGTCGTCCATGAGTGGTGAGCCATTGTCGATGTAGAGCTCGTCGACGTCGTCTTCAAGGTGGTGCTCCACCATGTCATCCATGCTTGAGGAGCCATTGTCGATGTAGAGCTCCTCGATGTCGTCCTCAAGGTGGTGCTCCACCATGTCGTCCATGCTTGAGGGGCCATTGTCGATGTAGAGCTCCTCGATGTCGGTCATGTCGGTGATGCTCGCGGAGCCATAGTCGGTGTCGAGCTCCACATGTTCCTCCACATCCGCGGTGCTTGAAGAGGTATCCTCCTCGAAGTGCTCCGTGTACTCCTCCGTATCTTCTTCGTCGCTATACATGTTAGCATGACAAGATCTATATGGTGTATGTTAGTGGAAGGAGACTACCTCGCACTCTTACCAAGGTAAGATAGTATTGAGGCAATCCACCAAGCCGAAAGCAAGATCAAGTGTATCGGGACACACGCAAAACCACACGCAAAAGCTAGCAAATATGGTGTTAGGCGAGTGTTGTGGAAAGCCAAAAGACAAATCCAAGATCGAGTATGTTGTTAAAAGTGGGTAAAATCCAAAAATTCAAATGTCAAAGCGATGATCACTATAAACACGGAAAAGATGTGGAACGCACACACGAGATGAACGGGGTTAGTGCGACCAAGGAATGAGCGGAAAAGTGTATGAAGCCCTTAAGCAAGGGTGCTCGGTGTCACACTAACACAAGAAGAGATCAAAGCTTTGGTTGCAAATGAAGAGACAACAAGATTCACACGCGGCCTCTCTTCTCCTATCTCTCTTTGCTTAAAAGCTTTTTCTCTTTTGTCTATTGTGGCACTTGCACTCGTTTGTATCTTTGGTGGCACGTGGACACTTTTGTATGTATGGGTGTATGGATGTATGGATGTATGGTGCTACTCGCACTCTTTTTGTGTTTTTGGGGCTTTTTCACGCACTATGTTAGCGTTAGCCTCGCTTTTGCTATCTTGCCACATGAGTGTTTGCTTGGGTGCCTTACTCAACGCGACACACACACCTCACAATGCGGGGCCACGTGCAATGTCTCGCAACACTAGACAAGCAATGCTCGATGGGATAGATCGCAAAAGGAAGAGGGGTTACAAGGTGAAAGCTGCAAGTTATACCTGCGATGGTGGTGGTGGTGGTGGTGATGGAGATCGCCGGAAGTCGAGGTCGAAGGAGGGGGCGTTGCTGCGCCCGGTCTGGGGCCCGGTTGGACCGGCTCCTGGACCGGCCTGGCCGGTTGCACGGCCGGTCGACCGGGTTCTGGGCTGGCCCGGCCGGTCTGTAGCCGGTTGACCGGCTGCTCAACCGGACGGCGCGATTTCTCTCTCCTGTTCTTCCCCAAACCAAATCCAAATCGACCAAATCGAAGGGAAACGATGGAATTGGGGGCTAAAAGTAGGGGAGATAGTAGATCAAGCACTCCAACACCAAATCCATGGACCAAAACCACTCAAAACGCAACCAAATCACAGATCGGTCAAGAGGCAATTTGGGGCTATTTTTGGGGATTTTTTGGAAAAATTTCTAGGGACGAAATCGGGTGGGTGGGAGGTCAAATCCGCGGTAACCAAGAGCTGCTGATACCATATGATGAGGTCTAAGACCCCGTGTGTGGCCCGATCTCGCGGATCGACTTTGAAACCGAGGGGAGAGATGGGAGAACGCGAGGAACACGAAGAACACGACGAACACGAGACTCACGCACGCACACCAACCCGATACACCCGATGCTTACCTCCGTGGCTCGATGGACCACGCCAATAGAATCTCCGAGGAAGAGGCACGTGGCAGAATTCCCGGAGAGAGATTGGGGTTGGAGAGGAAGAGCTTGGTGAGGGAGAGAGAGTAACTTGTACTAGAATCTCACTCAACAAGATCAAAGTCAACAACCAAGGTGCCTTGATTACAGAGGGATGATACCCTAGGGAGACATAGCTCAAACCCTAATCTAAGCCAAATCTTGTCTAAAGAGGTAAGGGGGCGACCGGGGTGCTTATATAGGCATACAAGGCAGCTCGGGTCGAACGGGTACAAGTTGGTGGGTCAAACCCGTGAAATCCGGTCACAGGGCCGGTTGGACCGGGTCAGGACCGGCCATCCGGTTCAAACCGGATCCTGGACCGGACGGTGACCGGGCGGGGCTTCGGGAGCCGGGATTGCGTCCGGATGGCACAAGCGGAGAATCCGGTCGAAACCGGGCAGTCCGGTCTGGGGGCCGGTCAGACCGGGCCTGGGGCCGGCCTGGCCGGTCATAGGGCCGGTCAGACCACTGGGGCCGGCCTGGCCCTTTTCCCCTCTTGCCTCTTCTTCCTCTTCCTTCTTCTTCTTCTTCTTCTTCTTCTTCTTCTTCTTCTTCTTCCTTGCACCATGATGAATGGCTCCTCTTCCCTTCCCTCGCTTCCTTGCACCATGGGTGTTCCTCCTCTCCGGTCCTCGATGACTCTTGTACCTAATAACATATAACATGTCGACATGAGGTAGCCTTCCATTCAAGGTATCTACGAGGTCGAGTATCGAGAGGAAGGAGTTCACCTTGTCATATATGGCGGGGGTTTGTGTTGTTGGTCCACTTGGGGGACTCCTTGGCCATGGTGTAGCGTCGATGATAGGCGGGGCTGCACTTCTTGGTCTTGAGGCGTAGGTGTCCAAAGGCCACCCCGCATCACAGGAGGACAAGGAAAATCCAACCCAACGGTCTGACATAAACGGGCCAACGTGTCGGCGATGACCTATTTTCCGTTCTAGATTTTGGCTGAAAATGCGTCACAACGGACATGCCGTGGACCACTCGCGTGTCCCATCCTTGCTCGATCCCTAGGCCACCGGCAGTTAAAGCCACCCCTCCCGCTTTTGGCATGGACATGATATGGATGTCCCGGAAAGTTCATTAAAATGTGCATCCGATGATATAGTTTTGAATAATATGCAAATCATATTTGTTGATCCAATTAATAGTTAAAGTTTGTCTAAAAAAATAAAGTAGCCATGTATTTAAAAACAAAGGGAGTATATTTAATGGGTGTGTCTATGTTTTAGTTGACTGAAATTTTCTTAAGTCTAAGTCACCTCAGAAAAGTGCAACTGCAGTTTAAAGAAAAATGCAACTTGGTTCAGTTGCACATTTCTAGCAGAAAAGTGCAATAGCAATTTTTTAATAGAAAAATGCAACTCAAACACTTTGTATTGAGCGATTTAGACTGAAGAAAATCTCAGTTGATAGAGATATAGCAAAACCGATATTTAATTATGAGAAGGTTAGCTCAAGCACTTGCCGCTTGTAGAAACACATAAGCACATAGCACCACATGGCTAACGTCTAACTTTGTCTTTGGCATTCTGTGGAGTTTGTCATCCACGGCGCAAAAAGCATGGCCGGCAATCGATCAATCGATCGGTACAACGAAAGATGAAGAGAATCGAGTCGTACGTCATCACTTTGAAGTTTGAAAAGGCTGCCAACATATCACACCCATCACATATATGGTTGCCTCCGTCATCCTTTCCTTTCCTCTGTTGTATGAAAGGATGCAGGAAGCCAGGAATATCAACTTCTCCGAGCTGATCGCACGCGGCACGCATCCATGTTCCTCTCTCTGATCAATGCTCAACATATATAGGCTTGGCGAGGCATCAATGCTCAAATGTTCCTCTTTCCGATCAATGCTCGACCTTGTAATCTTTCTGTGAAGAAACCGTGTGCCGCGTTACTGTAAGTTGGTCAGCTAACACAATGTAAGCTTGTTTGTTGAGCACACGCTGCGAGAGTAAGAATTGTGGGCTCGGATATATGAGCTTTTTACCGAGCCATATCCTATAGGCGGTCGACACGTATCGCTCCAACTTTTTGTTCCTTTCTTCCCACTGCACTGCCCTTCCAAACCAGTCAAACGCAGCTCGTCTCCTCTCGTCTCATCAGTCATCACGCGTCCAGCTCCATCCATCCAGGCATCCAGCTCCAGTAGACGCTCACTTAGCTGGATTGAGCTTCAGTGACTTTATCAGTTCACAAAGTCACTAACTTTGTGTCAATTACAAGTGAGGCCACGTGGGGTTCACATATTGAAGGGTTCCACTTGACCCCACTTGTAAGTGACACAAAGTCAGTGACTTTGTGGGCTGACAAAGTCACTGAAGCTCAATCCCACTTAGCTACCTCCTCTTGTGTTGCGCGCGATCGATGGCCGCACTGTTTGCGCTACTTCTTGTGCTCGCGGTATCTGGAGGCGCCGCCGGCGACGACGAGGCCATGCTGCCCCGGCTCAAGCTCCGAGACGTGTCCATGAACGGCTGCGGGAGCTTCGTGAGCCTCCTCAACGTGACGGCCAACGCGAGCGACATCTCCCACTCCCAGCGGCCCGTCCTCGTCGGTGGCGGCGGCGGGCTCGCGGTCTTCTGTCCGGACGAGGCGTGGCAGGGGCTCGTGGACCTCATGTCCAAGAACGGCTGCGGGAGCTTCGCGGGCCTCCTCTCCGCGACGGCGAGCGCGGCCGAGATCTTCCACGAGCACCTCCTCGGCGGCGGCGGGCTCACGGTCTTCTGCCCCGACGACAAGGCCGTCGCCGCGTTCGACCCCACGTTCCGAAGCCTCGCCGCGGGCGACCGGGTAGCCGTCCTTCTCTACCATGGCGTGGCGGTGTGCTACGGCAGGGAGCGGTTCAAGGGGTTCAATTATGTGTCGGTGAACACGCTGGCGGAGGACGCGGCGACGAAGAAGAACCAAGACATAACAGTCCGCGACGAAGGGGGCGCGCTCGCGCTGTGGCCGGCTCCGCCGTCGTACCCGAACGGCGGTGCATGGGTGACCAGGACGGCGTCGGAGGAGGCCCCGCTCGCCGTGTACGTGGTGGACACCGTGCTGCTGCCGAGCACGGTGGCGTGCATCGGGTATCTGGGCTGGCTGCGCTGCTCCATCGCCCCCTTCTCGGACTGGATAATGCCGATCTGCATCATGTCTTCCGCAGGGGGGCTGGTGGGCGCCCTGCTCGGAGTTCTTATCGCCGAATTCCTCATCCCCATCGACTGAGGCAGCTAGCAGGGATGCACGGAAGACACCCTGTTCCATGAAGAGGTGTTTATCTTGTGGAATTTTACGCAGCTGCACCTGCATTAATGTGCATACTAGGCTTTGCATGGCACCGTATGTGTACATGTGCTGGACTTGGTACACAATTAAGCCATTCTAGAATTAGAGAAAAATCGAGGCTACATTTTACAATTAAGCCATTCTAGAATTATAAAAAGAAACCACTCATCCTTTTGCGATCTGATTTCGAAATTCAAAGACAGCATCAACTGACTCGCCTCCCTGTTCGAGAGCTCGACCTGCTCCACATGATCAGCTGATGGCCTACACGTTGGAAAGCTCCATCTGCTCCAACTCTCACGTCACAGTCTTGGCCGGAAGAGGAGCCTCTTCTTTGATCCCGGCTTATGTTCTTAATTTCTTGATAGACAGATTTAATTGATAAATTAATTAGGATTAATAACAAATTACCAAGTTGTTATGAGCCTTGTTTTGGGAAAAATCAAATTAGCCTGTTTTGGGAAAGATCAAGCCATGTAAACATCAACATGACAAAACTGAAAAGATAGGAGAACCCTAACTTATGCAAAAAGAAACCCTCATCTACAAAGGAAAATTTAGACCGAAGAAAACCCTAAGCAAAATATCAACGTGTGCCACTCGCCTTCGGCGCCAACCGTGGCAGCCACCAAACATAAAGTGGAGAGATCACCTTTTCACCTGAGCTCGAAGCGGGTCTATCACCGATCAGCAACTTTGCTGACCTCCAAAGTACGTAGCTTGCTAACAACACATCCATTGCCATTGAAAGAATCTGGCTAGGGCAGCACAACAAATACGCCATCAAATTCCATATCTTGCACCCCGCGTGACGACGTCGGAGGAGGAAACTAGGCCTGGCAAACAAGAAGTTGAAAGCCACTTCTTGGGCTTGGCCACATGCACCGAAGGGGAGGCTTAATTTCTGCCCCACTAAAAATACCAACATTAAAGCATCTCCAACCGCCTTCGTATATTTGGCTAGAATTGTTATAAACAGAAAACTTGGTATATTGGTTCCAAATTGTTGCTCCAGCACCTTCGTATAAATGGTCCACACCAATTTTTTTTAGCAAACTTGGTATATTGGACCCTCAACTTGATATATTTGCAAAGTCTAGTGTGACTTCGTATATCTCCCGGAAGAGCCAAATTGTGATTTTTTTTTTGGGAAAAATCAGGCCTGAAACCTTTTAGATTATAAGAAATATTTAAATTGGAAAAAATACAAAAAATTGAAATTTTCTTGTATTTGAAAATTTTCTCAAATTTAAAATGTACTCGAATTGAAAATTGCTTGAATTTAAAATTTGCCTAAATTTGAAATTTGCTCCAATTTAAATTTTGCTTGAATTTGAAAATTTGCTCGAATAAGAAAAATATGTTAAAAATAGAAAAAAGCAGAAAAAGGAAAAAACGGGGAAACTAAAAAAGAAAGAAAAAATCGAAAGAAAAAAAAGAAAACGAAAACCAGAAAATTGAAAGAACCAGAATGAACCATAGAAAAAAAGAAAAACCCGAACCAGAAGGGCTGCAACCCGCTCGCTCTAGCGCTCGCGCGTGCATTAATCCGCCGCGCTGCGGGGCTGGAATAGAGATTGGTGAGAGAGAGAGGGCAGCGAGGGGAGGCGATTCCTATACGTCGACCAGGTCGGCGGCTACTCCGTGCCGCACACCCCTGGCCGGGTTTGGGCCAGGCCTATTTAACAGTTTTTTCCTTAATTAGTCCGGTTTCCTAGTCGAGTTTTCTATTCCGGTTTTCCTTTTTTTGGGTTTCTTGTTTGGTTTTCTATTTCACAGGTTTCAAGATTTTAAAAATGTTTAAATTTAAAATGTTCAATTTTCGTAAATTTCCATTTTTTCAAGTTTTCGAATATTTTAAAATTTTGAAAATATTCATACACGGAAATTGTTCAATTTTTAAAATTTGAAGATTTAAAACTATTCAATTATAAAATGTTCAACTTTCGAAATATTCAGATTTGAAAATTTGTTCAAATTTCGAAAATAGTTAGGTTTAAAATTTGTAGAAATTTTGAAAATGTTTAGTTTTAAAATTTGTTTAAATTTTAAAAATGTTAAAATTTTAAAATTGTTCAAGTTCAAAAAACGTTCACATCTAGAAAAAAATTTATATTTCTTTTTCAGAAATAATTATATTTTTGTAAAACCGAAAAATTAAAAATAGAAAAAATGAAAAGAAGATATTACCTGATCCAGCTGCAGTAGACGCTCACTTAGCTATCTCGAGAGCGGCGATTTTAAAGGAGCTTGTAGGTGTAGGTGTCACATCTACCATCCACTCTCTGCTTTAAAATTGGTAAGGCTTTTGACATTTGTCTAATATAAAACTAATAATTGAAACATAAGTGAAACTTTTTTGAAACTAAAGTGATACATGCCTGTAAAAACAAGTTATCTCCTCTTGTGTCGCGAGCGATGGCCGCACTGTTTGCGCTACTTCAGTACTTCTTCTGCTCGCCGTATCTGGAGGCGCCGCCGGCGACGATGACGCCAGGCTGCCCCGACTCAAGCTCCGAGACGTGTCCATGAACGGCTGCGGGAGCGACATATCCCAGTCCCAGCGGCGCTTCCTCGTCGGTGGCGGCGGCGGGCTCACGTTCTTCTGCCCGGACGAGGCGTGGCAGGGGCTCGTGGACCTCATGTCCAAGAACGGCTGCGGGAGCTTCGCGGGCCTCCTCGCCGCGACGGCGAGCGCGGCCGAGATCTTCCACGAGCACCTCCTCGGCGGCAGCGGGCTCACGGTCTTCTGCCCCGACGACAAGGCCGTCACCGCGTTCGATCCCACGTTCCGAAGCCTCGCCGCGGGCGACCGGGTAGCCGTCCTGCTGTACCATGGCGTGGCGGCGTGCAGCGTGCTACGGCAGGGAGCGATTCAAGGGGTTCAACTATGTGTCGGTGAACACGCTGGCGGAGGACGCGGCGACGAAGAAGAACCAAGCCATAACAGTCCGCGACGAAGGGGGCGCGCTCGCGCTGTGGCCGGCGCCGCCGTCGTGTACCCGAACGGCGGTGCATGGGTGACCAAGATGGCGTCGGAGGAGGCCCCGTTCGCCGTGTACGTGGTGGACACCGTGCTGCTGCCGTCCTGCCGAGCACGGTGGCGTGCGTCGGGTATCTGGGCTGGCTGCGCTGCTGCATGGCCCTCTTCCCGGACTGGATTGTGCCGGTCAGCACCAGCTGTGTGGCAGGGAGTGTGGTGGGCGCGCTGATCGGAGTTCTTATCGTCGAATTCCTCGACCCCATCGACTGAGGCAGCATGGAGGAGGTTTATCTTGTGGACTTTTCTTCAGCTGCAGCTGCACCTGCACCTGCATTAGTGCATACTAGGCTTTGCACACCGTAGTGTAGGTGTTGGACTTGATACACGTTATTTTTTGAGTTATTTGACGGTACATCAGAAGAAAATCCAGTGGTCCAGATCGATAATAGTACTACTACGCAAAGATTATGTGTTGTATATTTTAGCGTGAATGGTATTTTATGTGTAGTACATTTTACAATTAATCTATATACCTAATAATAAAGGAGCTAACGTTTCCGTGGTTTGGTCCGTCATTATGCGCTTTCGTCCGACTGTAAAGACACTTTCGTCCGCCCACATGGTTTGGAATCAAAAGCAGTCACGCTGGAATAAAGCCCCCTTCGTACTCAAGGAAGACCCAGACCAAACCGTATCGAATACAGAAACCAACGTGCCGATCTCCAAAAAATAAGAAAACTGACGTTGTATTCTATTCTACCCCAAACTAATTCCAAAACCAAATAACATCAGACGCCGTGCATTATAGAAGTAAGTAGGATTGAATAGATTCCACGGAAACAGAGGCCCGGGTTTTCTGCAGCGAGCCAATCATGTACTCCGTACGTAACGTAAGTAGGCAGGACTGAACACAGTCCACGCAAACAGAAACTACCGGTAAAAAAGGAAGAAAACCGGCCGAAGCCAAGGAAACCAACACGCCCTCGACTTCTCATAAAAACCGGGCGAAGCTCCCTCCAGACGCTACGGAAGTCTTTCGACCTTTCATTGGTGCCAGCCGAGACTCTCCCAGCCCCAGGTTGGCGACGATCCATGGTAGGAGCTGCTGCGCCGAGTTTGGGAATGATGACCATGGCCTTGAGCACGAAGGTGGCGTCCCATGAGCAGTATAGGATGTAGCAGACGCCCACGAAGCCGACGCTGGGCGCCGAGGTTGGCAACGATGGCCATGTCCACCTCCTTGACCATGAAGGTGGCATCCCTTCAGCAGTATCGGATGTAGCATATGCCCACGAGGCCGACGCAGGGCGGCGAGGTCAGCGACGATGGCATGTCCACCTCCTTGACCATGAAGGTGATATCCCTTGACCAACTACGGGATGCGCCTGAACCTCCCGCCCGCCCGCCCTGGAGCTCCGCGTAGGCGTACTCCGTACGTTTCACATATGCTGCAATTGGTCAGACGAGCGTTTTGGTCGGATGGCTTCGATATTGCTTCATACAGTCGAACGCCAAACCGTCGAATCATATAGCAGCGTTCGGATTTGATTTGTTGTATTCCATTGCTAATCTAGAACATCGCGGCACTGAGCAAGGTCCAGCGCGCGGCGCGGTCGCAGTTTTTTCGACGTGCCAGGGTAACATCCGACATGTCAGCAGGGTAAAATACTGATTATTTTAGACCCGTTGCAACGCACGGGCACTTTTGCTAGTCTGTTCTAATATTAAAAGAAGAAACCATTGTCGCACGATCTAAGTTCAAAATTCAAAAACAGCATCAACTCAATTGCCTCGTCGTTCGAGAGCTTACATGTTCCACCTTTCCTCCAAGAATTTGTCTAGGCATTGTCCCCGACACCAGAGCCCGTACTCCATCTCGGCCAGCACAGTATGCTTGCTTCAGGTCTGCATGTTTGTTGAACCATCTCGACACGAATAGATGTTGTTCATATGCTCGGGAACAAGAAAGGACCAAGGGCGCGGACCACCACGAGAAACCAAGCTATTTATCCAAGTGGAGCTTTGAGGAGACCAATGGACCCCACATTAAGTCCTTAATTCCTTGATAGCTAGAATTAACTGATATGAATAACAAAAAAAAATACCATGTTGTCCTTGGGCTTAGTTTTGCCAAAATCAGACTAGTTGTTATTTTGCAAGTAATACATGTCTCATTTATAGAATAAGACCAAGTAACAAGCCACGGAAACACATACGACCTAACAGAACTAAAAAGATAGGAGAACCCAAACTTTTGCAAAAAGAACCTTTGGCTAAAAAGGAAAATTGCAATCCAGACCAAAGAAATCCCGAGCAAAATATCAACGCATATCACTCGCCTTAGGCACCAACCGTAGCGACCACCCAAGGGAAAATAGAAATATTACCCCTTCACCTGAGCTCGACGCAGCTCCATTGCTGGTCAGCAGAATTGCCGACCTCCAAAGTAGTAGCTAGCCAAAGGCAAAGCAATTGTCATCAAAAGAATCTGGCCGGGGAAACACCCTGGAAACGCCATCGAACTCCAAATCTGGCACCCCAACGCAATGAGGTTGGAGGAGGAAACCATGCGTGCCAGCTTTTAACCCCGAACCCGACACAAGATTCCCCATCTTCAAACTGTAACCAACGTAGACTACCTTCTGCACTCACTCTTGAACAACCTCCCGAGTTCCATTCCGACGCTAGAGCGAGCACCGTCGAATCGATGCCCCCCGAGGACCCAAGTCCACCACGAGGATGTCGCTAGCCACGCAATCCCCGCTTGAACAGACTACCAGCCAGAATAGTCGCCGACCACATTGTAGAACACATCGGACAAGAAACTGGAACAGTTTTATTCATCGCTGCAGTCACCTTCGCCGAAACCAAGACGCGAGCGGCTAAAATCAAATTAGCCGTTGTATACACTTAATACTACACCCTAAATTATCTAGTGCCTTGTACGGTGGGAAATCTCATTTTTTTTGTTGGCTACAAAATCTTCTTTTTTAGAACCCGTAGATATGCACGTCTTTCTATTAAGCTCAAAGGAAAAGTTATACTACGGTAGTTTATTAACCAAGGAAACCCACAAAAGAGAACTGGAATGCTCAAGATCCTAGGTGGACACTCAGCAGGCCACCAATGCAATCCAGTCGTTGTCCATTTATGTAAATCCTTTGGTACTAACTCACACTCCCTCTGTCTACAAATGTAAGACGTTTTAGCTAGCTAATCTAACTTGCTTAAACATCATACATTACCAAAAGAAGCGAGTATAACCTAAATGAAATGTACCGTATGGAGGAACCGAGTCTCTAGCTGTTTTCGATCAGTTTCCCTGCTGCAACATGGAATCCTGCACTGATGGCTCCCTCGTGGTTGTGGCAGAATATCTTTTCATCCCGTGACGTTGTATTCAACAAGTTTTGCTTGCGCTGTGAGCCGTTTCCATTTTCGGATCCCCTATCGAACACACGAGCCACGGTACAGACCTTTACATGTGTGATGAGTTGCTCACTGACTTTGCATTTTTCGTCTTTGGTGCCCCAGTCACGTCACACACTACTGCACAACTGAAGACGGGAAACAAAAAAGAGAAACCAACATACGCGGTGGCTTGCAGCGTGGCATGTGGCCTGTTGGCTGCCAAGTGCAAGCAGCCGATCTCTTACGAGTACTTCAAAGCTCAAACTGTTGTCACTCACGAGCCTGCGAGGTTGATAGTTAAGTACTCGTACGAGATCATCTCTTGTAAATGCCGTGAAACGCGCAAACCATAAAATAACCACGGTTTCGCGGCTTTAGCCCCAATAATTGTTTCGAGTAAAAACCGCTAAACGGCCTCATCCAGATATTTTTTTACTGCAAACGTGAAGTGTGCCTCCAAAATCCTCATATATTTAGATCGATTCGAGGAGTAGATATCCAGTTTACTGAATAGTTTTCTGGCACGTGGTGGGAGGAACAATTCAGTTTCCCTTCCCTCTCTCACAAGCATCCGCCCATTCCACGCCGCCAAGTGATCGTGATGGGATTCAAGTAACCGCCGCCCTCCGGTTCCGAGGTCACGCCGCGGCAATTAGGGGCTCCCATCTCGCCGCCGCCCCAAATTAGCCCTACTGCAATCTCCCCTTACCGACACGCCTCCCGAAAAGTACCTCATTGTGTACCTATTTTGTGGATTGGATTTATGGATTTTGGAGGGACCCTGTCCTCTTCAAGGATTAGGGTTTCTGATCTTATGGATGTTGGATGCTAATTAAGCTATTGGACATTTTGGATGAAAGCGAGCCTGCTCGAGGGAGGGGGGTGCGGTGGTTGGGCTTGCCCCCCCCGGCGGCGCCCTGGCGAGCGCCACGAGAGGGAGGTTAGGGTTGCTAATACATATATTAAAGAAAGTAAAAGTTCAGCTCCACACAGCCGCAACCACCTTAAAATGGGGAGAATTTCACTTCCCGGCCTCTGCACCAACCAGGGATGCACACAACATTTTGACATGTGTACTAAGATTTTTAATCTTGGTTAAGATTAAAGCGCACACTCGTGAACCCAACAAAGCAGAACACATCTTCGTTTGTTATGCCACTTATTACAAAAGATCCATGCCGAACCAATGCAAGTGTCACAACTTATTACAGAAGTTAAGGACTATCAAAATCAGTTGATGTTGCCTGTTCAAACTAATTAGGTTGGTTTTAAATGTTGTTTTACAAAAGAATTTTGTGCGGAAATTCAGATGTGGGTGAACGTGCACACTTACTAATAACGAATAAATACCATTAGCTAAATAATTCGTTCAACGAGTCAGACATATATTCCATGCACGCTGAAATAACAATTTATTAAATAGACAATAAGAACATGAATATAGGTGTGATGTAATTACCCTAGTGTTTTCCCACGGGACATATCAATGTATCACTGACATATAACAAGGTACATTTGCCAAGTAGCATGGTTTGATAATAAATATAAAAGCTAAACAATAACCAACGGAGATAAAAATGTCTTCACGTATGAACCGATACATGATTGCAAGCTCTTGAGCATGCCGCAACTGTGGGGAAATCGTTCACTTATTGCATGTGTAGTTGACAACTTTAGCTTGTGAAAACAAAACCGCCTTGCACTGTAATTTTGCCGCTTAATATGCCAGCTGTTCCTTCACAAGTCTTTGGATTTGCAGCCATGTTGGCACCCTCTCGAAGAAAGGTATTGGTGAAAACCTTAATATCCTGCAGACATTATCCGAGTTCAGGAATATGTGGGTTTTGTCTGATGTTTGTTAAAAGGGGTTGTTGATTGCATACCTCTTTGTCTACTCCCTCAGCTTTCTGCTGGAGAACAGGGATTGATGAGGTAATTCCTGACGGGATAAACGAGGAAAATGCTCCGAGGATGCTTGAGTACATCACCGCCTACTCAGAACGAATTTAGTTAGAGCATGTATGTATGTTGCGTTGATGTACACAAATGATATGTGGATATATTGCTACGTGGTTCTCTGTTATGTGCTACAACATCAAAATGCACAATGAAAATAAGCGGACGCAAAAAATTATGAACACACACACGCACTTACCGAGTACAAATACTGCATGATATGGTTTATAACCGTTGTCCCGGTGATGGACAATATCCTCAGGAGCAGGGATTGCATCAGGCTCAGTATTGCAGTATGGAGACCCAAAAAGACAGCCAGAACAAAAATGACCAAAGCTGATATGGCACAGGGAAGCAATAGTAATATTTCTGTAAACATTGTTTGTTGATGATGTTTTTGTTGCCGATGATATTGTTGTTGTTGTTGCTGCTGCTGTTGTTGGTGTTGTTGTTGCATTGTACTTCTTGGTAAGAAATTATCAGACATATGTGGTGATCCCTTGGCTGTTGGACGCTGCCAATTGTGTGACGATAGCCACGAGAGCATGTATGGAAGGCCCTGCATCTTGTGCTTGTTGGCATCCGAAATACCCTTCTGCATTTCCAAGATATCTTTCTGGAACTCCCACTTGCTGTACATGCGGTGCTGTTGAGGTGTGAGGTACTTATTCCGTATTTTCTGCAAACCATCCGCAGTAGGCTCTGCCAGGGTAGAGATAGCAAGCACCAGTGCAAGGCGGTAAAGTTCCGCTGCAACCAGAGGACAATACTTAGCACCATAGCTTATTTCTGGCCGTTTGACTGACACAACCACCGGATCAGCAGAAACATTTGTAATGCTGACGGTCATCAGCTGCATCTTGCTACCACCCCCGCCTGTTTTAAATTTCTCCGCCATAGTCAGCGTCTTCCCCTTCTTGACTGTGAGGTAGACGATGAAATCGCTGACCTGACTAGCATACAGGCGGCTGATCTCAATTACAGACTGCTTGCTATTAGTGACACAGTTCTTGTGGCCACCAGACTTGATTGACGATATTGTGACACCGTCCTGAGTCTGTAACTTGATCTCGGCATTCCTTGCGATGACAGATCGCTGGACCTGGATCAACTCCTTGAGAGTAGACCCCATAGCATCCATATCCCTGTATATATAAGAGTATGTGCCACATGTGTTTTGAGCGATGTGGTCCATTACCTTAGGGTCATGTTCGGTATCTAAACCAATGGTGTGAACCGGGAACCCATGGTTGATTGGCTTTGTGTAGACCGAATCATCTTTGCCGGCCGAGATGAAGACAGTTAAGCATTCGCGGTTGATGCAGTCATGCATTTTCCTGCCCTTCAGAATCTGGAGCGGAAGAACGAGAAAATTAGCAAATGTTGACAACTCCCAAAGATAAATAGTCGAATATTAACAAGCTTGTAAAAAAAACGTACTTTTGCAGCTTGCTGCAGTGCTGCACCCATGTCAGTCTTCCCCCCGGTGACTAAATTTTGGACCATAGAGCTTGCAGCTTCTTTACCATTAAGAGACATTTCAGTGAGTTCTGTACGGCTCTGCACTTCGCTACTGAATGACAGCATAGAGAAACGATCTCTCGGGCCAAGATCTTTTATCACGGCTAGCATGGCTTTCTTCACATTCTGAAGCCTCTCTCTTGTCATGCTTGCGCTCATGTCAAGCACTGCCACAAAATCGACGTCTGTGGCGTCGAATGTGGCCGGTGCTGTAACGCGTACTAGCACAGGAAATTCCTTGTCAAACTCACCATTTAGAATCTCATCACGTTCTGTGAAAGCTGCTAACTTTACTCCCGGGGTATCAGGTGCCACCTACAACAAAGAAAGATTCACGATTAATTTACTGCTATAACCAATATAACAAGTATAGAGGATGGAAACTGTAAATGTAGCTCGGGCTACACATAGACGGTTTGATGAAACAAATTAAAAAGGGATTTCTATTTTCGTGCCCCTGCTTCGTTAGTTGTACTCAGTTTTCCCCAGGTCCTTAGTTTTTCCTCAGTTTTACCCAAACGTTTGTCGAACCGCAGAAGGAGCTCGGACGGAAGGAATCCGTTAAGTTGACCGTTCCGTGCTGACGAGTGGGGTCGTGTCTTTGTGGGGTCGCGTCGTGTGGGACCGCGTCGTGTGGGGCTGGTAGGAAGGGACCGCGTGGGACAGGACGAGGCCGTGTTTGTGGGGCCGTAGCGTGTAGGGCCGTAGCGTGTGGAGCCGTGTGGGTCCGGGACGGGGGCACGAGTGGTTTCTGTCTCTTTCGCCCAGATTAGCAGTTTTCAATGTACCTTTTTCCTCTCTATCGCTCGATCTCATTCATATTTGATAGCCCAAATTGATAGCAAATCTAGAGAAGCTTCTCCTACTGTTTTTAACGCCATTCATTTCTTTATGCCTTCGTTTTTACCCAATCAGGTAGGAAATCTAGGGCACAAATCCAGAGAGAAAATATAGGATAAGCTGCATACAACAACCAACATAGCATAGATATATTCAGGACAGATAGATCCAACATAAGCTACATTTTACATGAATTTAAGCTGCTCTACAGATAGAGCAGTCACATACAGAGAGTGCAGTAGGCACGTTCAACGCTCCAGGTGGCGCGTGTGACTCGCTTGGAGGTTGCGCAGGTGAATCCCAAGTGCTTTGTGTTTGGCCATGTACGCATGCACGTTCACGGTCCTTCCAACTCTAGCGCCATATCTGCCAATGGATTCAGCATGGTTCAGCAGGGTGTTGAAGTCGGTGTCGCGGAGCCTCCTGTTGCAGAAGGGGCACTTGTAAATGCCTCGAGCAAAGGGGCCATCGTATTGGCCGGACTGCCTCTGAGGACGTGACGAGTCTTGGTGTGGAAGGACTCGGTCGCTGTCGACGTCGCTGCTCTCCATCACGTAGCACCAAAGATCGTGCAAAAACACGGAGTCAATTGCAACGATGATTGAACAGAGAGTGAACAAAAAATCATGCATGATAATATGGGCTCGAAAAAAGAGGTAGCCTCAGTTACATTGGACACACTTATATCCAGGATTTGAGTAAGTAAACCAAAGATCATGCACAACAAATTTGTACACACCAATTGTTTACTGACCAAACCCTGAATCAATTTAGGGATGCCCAAATATTCATCATCATCGGCACAAACACTAATAACGCAAGATCTAACACAAAAGGATCGAACTAGGAACAGACGAACAGTAATAACGCAAGATCTAACACAAAAGGATTGAACTAGGAACAGACGAACAGTAATAACGCAAGATCTAACACAAAAGGATTGAACTAGGAAGAAACGAACAGTAATAACGCAAGATCTAACACAAAAGGATTGAACTAGGAACAGACGAACCGTAATAACGCTAGATCTAACACAAACTGATTGAAATGAGATAAGAACAAGGTTACCTCCGGCGCGTAGTCGACGATGGTGGTGTCGTAGGGGTTCTCCGGCGCGTCGTACTGCACTGGTTCGTACGGGTCCCAATCGAAGGGGCCTGGACGGGGGCGGCGGCCGATGCGCCGGCTGCTACGCTGGAAGCAGCGACAGGGGCCTGGACGGGGCGGCGGCCGATGCGCCGGCTGCACGAGCCTGGGCCGGACGGGGCGGCGGCCGATGCGCCGGCTGCTACGTTGGAAGCAGCGACAGGGGCCTGGACGGGGCGGCGGCCGATGCGCCGACAATGGGCATCTCATTCTTCTCCATCGCCGGCGGTTTTCTTCGGGTTTTTTCTTCGGTTGTGGAGAAGATGATGGGACAGGAGAGGCGGTTGCAGCCAGTGAGAACGTGCGTCGAGGGAGAGAAAGAGGGGCTCTATAAAGACGAAGGTGGCGTGTACCGCAACACGCGTCCGCTATGCACGGCTGCAGCGTGCACCGCTACACGAGTCTAACCCTGGGACGTTTGGTGTACTCAGTTATAACCTCAGGCCTTATACAGAAATTTTATCTGTACTCAGTTTTCCCCTCGAGGACTTAGACCGGCAAGTGCAATATACTCAGTTTTACCCTCAAGTAGCTGGTCAACAGAGAGTCAACAAATGAGATTAACATAGCTAATCGAGTCATTTCATGCGCAAAAAAATCCAAAAAATAAAAACATAGTGGCAACTACTCATGGAGTCTTCCTACGCAACCTGCCACCTAGAAAACCTTAACAAACATATATAAATCAAGTTTTACCACAAATTGCCACTTCTCAGAATCACTAGTGTAGCTATGAAGATGCATGGTTTTCCACCCAAACCCCTTTGCAAAACATCTTTCCCAAAACATAGTTTGTCTAAATGATGCCATAATTGTCACACTGATGTATATTTGAATTGCAAATAATTTGATGTAGCCCAATATGAATTATATTGTACAAAACACACATTTTTCATTTTGTAATTCTTTTGTTTGAATCCCTTAGTCTATTTACTATTTATGTGCCCTTGGATTCTTAGTACTACTCAGTTTTGCCCTCAAGTACTGTCACAAATGCTCTGAGAAGCCCAAACTTATCCTGATTGGTTGAGCCGTTGTCACACGGATCGACTCCACGAACCGTTGATCCACTGATCTAACGGGCAGTATACCCCTATCCGTCTCTTCGTGGCAACTCTCTCTCTCTCTCTCTCTCTCTCTCTCTCTCTCTCTCTCTCTCTCTCTCTCTCTCTCTCTCTTCGTGGCCACCCATCTCTCTCTCTCTCTCTGTCGGTGGAGAATAAACATGAGGAATATAGTTTGGGATATAGTATTGGTATTTTGAAACGGCCTAAAAGTGGTATAATTTTGTTATAAACATGAGGCATACATTTTTGCTGATTTCGGCGATTGCATTATTTGTCACCCCTCTAACAATTATCAACTATCTTTAGCTGTCCTTTTCTTTTAGGGAATATAGTTTGGGATATGGTATTGGTATTTTGGAAAGGCCTAAAAGTGGTATAATTTTGGTATAAACATGAGGCATACATATTTGCGGATTTCGGGGATTGCATTATTTGTCACCCCTCTAACAATTATCAACTATCTTTAGCTTTCCTTTTCTTTTAGGGAATATAGTTTGGGATATGGTATTGGTATTTTGGAAAGGCCTAAAAGTGGTATAATTTTGGTATAAACATGAGGCATACATATTTGCGGATTTCGGGGATTGCATTATTTGTCACCCCTCTAACAATTATCAACTATCTTTAGCTTTCCTTTTCTTTTAGGGAATATAGTTTGGGATATAGTATTGGTATTTTGAAACGGCCTAAAAGTGGTATAATTTTGTTATAAACATGAGGCATACATTTTTGCGGATTTCGGCGATTGCATCATTTGTCACCCCTCTAACAATTATCAACTATCTTTAGCTGTCCTTTTCTTTTAGGGAATATAGTTTGGGATATGGTATTGGTATTTTGGAAAGGCCTAAAAGTGGTATAATTTTGGTATAAACATGAGGCATACATATTTGCGGATTTCGGGGATTGCATTATTTGTCACCCCTCTAACAATTATCAACTATCTTTAGCTTTCCTTTTCTTTTAGGGAATATAGTTGGTAATTTCGGTGAATGCACACACTAACTTTGAAAACAACTACAAGTACATGTAACTGAATAATGGATTTGTAACAAGGTATCCCTTGTAACAACTTCTAGCGCCTGGTGAGCAATGATAAGAATCCGATCGTAATTATACAACAAAAACAACCAGCCATCATATTAGCTTGCTTCTTCAACTCGATCAGCTGCCTTAACTGCTTGTTCATTTTCTTCAGTTCTCCCTTCACTTCCACCAGTTCTGCATTGGGAGCATTAGGCATAATCGGAAGGTCCCTAATCGGAACTCCTCTCTCCGCCGCATTCTCTACAGCAAGTCCCCCTCCCAAATTGCGCCCCCAATAGCGCCAATTGATTCCTGCAACTGAAGCCTCTGAACGTACACATCGATCCACTCGAAATGCCTGCATTTCTTCAAGATCTGAAAACAACAACGTGAACCCTAAATCCCAAATTCGAGGGAATAACAAGAAAATCGAGAGAAAACAGAGAAATTGGAGCGAGATCTAACCTTATCCCCCTCTCTATATGGCAAGCTCTCGCATGCAACGAACTCACGTCCACGGTTGCCGTTCTCGTCCGTCTTACAGATCGACCGCTTCAGAGGCTCCTGGCGTGGGCAGTCAGGGCATCTTGTCAAAGGCACGGGTCCATACTGCGGCCATGAAGAACGGGAGGTCGAAGAGAAACTAGACATCACCCGCGTGCCGGAGAAGGGCTGCCGCTGGCGGAGAAGAAGAACAATGGGGCGCGGAGAAAGAAAGGGGAAGCAATGGCACGGGCACGGGCACGGGGCTAGCTCGGGCTCCCATTTTGCAACGGTCACCTGGGTAAGCTGTGGGTCCGGCGCGCTAACGTGGACAAGTTGTGGGTCCCACGATGATCTGGATAAGTGGAGACGTGTCCACCGGGCACCAACAGCGGCCCCACTTGCCAGCACCGACCAACGTCAACTAAACGGGATTCCTTCCGTCCGAGCTCTTTCTGCGGGTTATAGACAAGGGGGGGAAAACTGAGGAAAACTAAGGATCTGGGGAAAACTGAGTACAACTAAGGAGCCGAGGGCACGAAAATAGAAATCCCAATTAAAAATGACCTTTTGAAGTTCCAAAAAGATTTTGAATTTTTTTAGATGTTGATAATTATGTATTCTACCAACATGTAAAAACTCATTTTTTTATATATTTTAGACTGCACAACAAATAACAAAATCTGATAATTTTTAGAGGTTTCAAAGATTGCACTTTTCACTACTTTCGATTTTCACTTTTACTATGTATAAAAAGCATAAACATCTACTACAATACTAAACACACATAATACGTCATTACGAGAGAAATCGAACTGAAACCAACTACCCACTTTTTACATAAAAAATATTTTAATTATATTTAAATTTAGATGTATCTATACACTAAATTGTATCCAGATACATTCAAATTTAGATAAAGGAGAGACATTCTTTACGAGCCTGAGTAAAAGCATCCACAACATTGTCATAGTAAAATTTGGAAACACCTCTACAATATTGGCATGGTCAAATATCTGTACTGGGTGCCAACACTGGATAAAATCTGGTTAAAAATGTCATATCTATTCCTACCTAAGGGCATCTCCAATGGAGCGATGTAAACGGACTAAAAGCGTCTTTTTATGTCGCGCGGACAAAAAAATGCGCTCTCCATCGGCTAGATGTAAAATGACCACAACATCCGTTCTGACGTAAATGTGGAGCAAATATGCAGCATGAATGCATTTGCGCCTCTTTTGACCTGCATGCATGCTTATGTGCTGGTCATTCTTGTACACATAAAAAAACATCTCTTTTCTTTCTCCTCCCTAATTATTGCATGGTAGGGCTTTTGCGGTTAAAAAATACGTTTCTGGGGCTAGAAAGGAGCAAACGCATACGGACATGTGACCACTTTTTGTGTCCATATCCAATACAAACGGAAATAAATTATATCCAAAATGCATCGTCCGTTGAAGCTACCCTAAAGCTACAATATATAAAACTACTCTTATAGTGTAGGAAACTAGTTTCAAAAGCTAAAATGGATATTTGGTTCGGAGCAAGGAATTGCACCGCTTCTTAATTTTTGTCGTTTTGGAACAACCTCCACGGTGGTTTGGAACAACCTCCACGGCGGAGGAAACTATCTAAAAGCTTTGGGCAAATATAGAATTACATTTGACTACACATTATGACTGCTCTAACCGAACTAGGTAAATTGGTATAGGTGATAGGTATGTACGTGCACGTGACATCATTGCTATTGTCACATCAACATGATTCGGTCATGTTTGGTCCATATGTTAATAGACGATTTTTTCCCTATAGCATAATATTATTTTAAAATTCTGTATGAGTACGAACATATAAAAAAATCAAGCTCCATTTTAGCATGAATTATATTTTAGAAATTTGTTGCCAAGCTGCTCTTTACTTTTATAAGTGTACTATTGGGACAATTAAAAAATAATATGAATAAAACTTTCAAAAATATATTATTTATTAATTATTTTAATATATTCATCGAAAAAAAACTTCATTTGCAGCATGAACGCATCTGTCTGTCTAAAATGTAATGTATTTCAAAAGGAATTTGTTGTTAACAAAAATCAAGTTCAAGAAAATTAACAAAAATGAAATTTCTTATTATTATTTAGTTTTCATTAAGAAAATATAATTAAATTTTCAGTTTGTAAGATTAGCTAAAAAAATCTAACCATTTTTCCCTAGCTAGACCTTCATCACTATTTAGGTTACAACATATAAACGGGAAATTCGCTTTGACTCATAGGAGCATATGAACCCGTTATATGAATATACATTTGAAGTGTAAAAAAATTCCGAAACAAAATTTCGCATGTATATATAGACATTTTATGTTCGTACACAAGTTTCTAGAATTTTTTTTCTTCTGTGTCTCCTGTAAAAAGAAATTTTTTGATTACAACACGACTACGTACATGACATTTTTTTGTACATGCCAAATAAAAAATATTTTTTTCACGAAAACTTGTGCACTTACGTAAAATGTCATAATGTACATCATAAATATGTCAGAACTTTAAAAAAAAAAACTAAAATTGTTTTTTAATTATTTTACATAATAGATGCAAATTCTTCTATGAGCCAAAACGTCTCCTGTCATATAAACTTCATAGTTCTACTTCCTATGTCCATTAAAGATTGCTATAAATTTGTCTAAATTTGAATGTATTTATACACTGAAGAGTGTCTAGATACATCTATATTTAGAAAAACTTGCAGTATTCTCGTATGAACAGAGGTAGTGCCAGTGACTATCTATATGAATGATTACGGGGTAGCCTTTTTCCGCCGAGCAGTCTGCCAGGCGTGTAGCGTCCCTCCGCTTGGGGTCCACACTAGTTGCAGCCACCACCTAGGGTCCAACCACCATGGAAGCAATCTGTCGAACATGCTCCGGGAAGGTGCGCACCGAGCGGCCTCACGTGGAGGAGCCGCCACGGCTGACCGAGCAGGCGCTGTACTCCCCGAGGAGAAAGAAGGCCCGTCCAACTTCTGCCGGTCACGTGAAATCTGGCTCGTGGCGAGAAGCTCAGAAAAGAGGGGAAGGGAAGAGGTGGATGGCAGGTTTGTGGTTGGTGGATCTAGTTCGTCGTCGCGGTCGTGAGAGGATTCAGTTTCAAGACTTTGAGAAGCAAAATCACCAGAGTAAATTAATCATTTGCAGCCCTTCATTTAAGATCTAACGTACAAGATTAACCTATATTTGAATTAAAAGTTCAAAGTGCTCAGAAAAGTTTAAAAAACCTAGTAAATCATGAATGTTTCCTTGTATATTATGATAAAGTTTCAATCCATTTCGACTAAATAGCATTTTTTGTTTTCAATAATCCCCACGAAACTATTTACTCATAAACTACTGATCTAAATGAGAAATTGTTTACACATAAACTACTCAACTAAATGGATTGGAACTTTCTTGAAATATTTACGATTTACTATTTAAAAAAATAAATAAACTCAGAGTACAGTATGTTAGATCTGAAATGTAGCGCCGATGATGATGTCTTTGCCCTATGAACTCCCCGAAGTGCAATCAGAAATTACAAAAGAAAGGGCAGCAACATTATAATTTGCAAGGGAGAACAACAAATCACCTTGGTGCTCCAAGGCATACGCATATCTATTGGTGGATGAGAAGACTTTTTTCAGTTGGTGAGTATGCCGTGTTTCACTTTGACGAGAGTGGATTGATAACCAGCTGCAACATGCGCGGGTTAGTAGAACTCGGGCTGAAGGACAATGGCTATATATAGACAAATTTGAAATTACTAATTTGCTCCAGTGCGGTCAAATGTCAACCCCTTACGCCCTTACTACCTATGGCTCAAAATTAAACAAACTGGTCGAAACTATACTCCCTCCTTCCTAAAATAAAATATAATTTTTAATCAAAAGTAAATTTCTAAGTTTGACCAACTATATAAAAAAATAGGTCAAAATCTATATTTTCAAAACATTATTGTTATAGCGATCACAAAATGTATCTTCATATTATGTGCATTGGTATTGTAGATATTTCTATTTTTTATACAGTTAGTCAAACTTTACCTTTAACTACACACCAAACTATTTTGAAAACACCCACTCAACTGAAGCACGTGCCCGAACATGTGAACAGCATGTGCATGAACATGTGAACGTTAGGTCAGACTATTGCAAGTCAACTCAGTAATTACTCGCTACCGTCCAGACAAGTCTAATCATGTTATTTGAAAATTAGGCTAGACGAAGACCACTGGTCATAAGTCGAAAACTAAATCTTAACACCGGGCTTCGGTAAATATTAAATATACTATGTAGTTGGGTACTCCTTCTATTTACTAAAGGGTAATATATTAATATGACCATTCAACAACATGTTATAAGAAGTTACTTGTGTGTAAGAGATGCTTAAAAACAGAATTATTAAAGAAAAGAGAAAATAACCCAAAAAAATCAACAAGAACAACCAAACATCAATCATTATCTCGGTGACAACACCAAAACTACGAGACATAGTCTCCTTAACGATAAATGTCATGGGCTCAGACCATTTTACATGTTTACTTTCACCTTGGCATTTCTACATGCATCATCATTCTAATCAATCGAGATTCTAGATTCGAACCTATATGTATGCTTTTTCTCCATTAGGAGCAACTGAGCTAGGATCGACGAGGATATTTTTCCCGGGTTAGATGGATCGATCAAGCTAGTTCCTAGTACCTGTGTACCCCATTTTCCCGAGACACGGATAGGCGACTAGGGCTTCCCTGCCTCTTGTCGGCGACGTGATCGATCTGCCTCACCTCTCGTGGCCTTAGGGCCATGCAAGCGCGGTGGATTCCGGTCCTTATCGGTGTTAGGGCTATGTGTTTCAATAATTTCTTTAGTTTTTTAGGGTTTGAGTCCTACACAAGAAGCGGTGGTGAATCCCTGAAGATGGAAAAAGTCTGCCCGCCTAGCCTCCATCTTGGCGGTGATTCTAGCGTTTTCGGAGGGTGTGTTGAGGTTTGTCTCTAGCAGATCTCGCAAGATTTGGTCGGCGTTCATTCCGATCTACGTTTTGCTTCATTGACGATGGTCGCTGCTCTCGTGCGCTGCTCCTTTGAGGCCTTTATCACGATAACTTTCCGTTGGCTACTACAACAACCTCTACTACGACAAGTTTTTCTCGGCTCCAATGTTGCTCGGCTCCAATGAGGGAAAGGCGAGGATGCCGTCACACCTTCGGCTTGTTCGAGTGCTTTTAGTCATCACTATGTGGTCCAGTGAACTTTTTGTAGTTCTTATTACTCTTGGGATTCCTCGTACTCATGTTGAACTTTATGAATGATTGGTGTACTTCTCGCAAAAAAAGTTGGTAGTACATGCACACACGTTTCTATTTCTTTCTTCCCTTTGTCTGTTTTCCTTGATATCGTTCCACATTTTTTCTTTATTTTTTTGTTAGTTCTCTTATCATTTTTATTTCTAAAACATGCTCATATGTTTTTCATGTTTTTTCTTCATTTTTGTTCCTGATGTGTTTACACTTTTTCCGCATTGTACAATTCATTGTTTTCTCTACTGTGAGTTCTAAATTTTGTTCAACTTTGGTGATATATTTGCTCCTCCCGTCGTCATGATTCCTTCCATGGATGCCAAAGTTTATTTCACTTTTTTCTAAAATTCAAAGTATAGTAGGAATGCCTCTACCATTTCATTTTCATTTTATAAATGGATCTGTACAGATGGACGGTGTTACAAAAAGATAAAGAAATTTACAAAATACCAAACTTGGCCTACATACACTCGTTAAGACTAGACTTAGCTCTATGTCTAATCATGTCAATGTAACCTTTGATAGTAATGTGACATGCATGTTTCTTGATCTCTCTATGCCTGATAAAGAATGATCTTATTTCTTTAGTTCCATATACCCAGCGTCTAGCGATTCTTTCTTTGAAGAAGGACATTGTTCTTTTTCTTTTTCGCATATATCATCATGTCAATATGATCTAAATCTGTGTCCCATTCCACACCAATCCCCCACCAGATATTTCTTATATTTCTTAAAGTTTGACCAACTATATAAAAAATAGGTCAACATCTATATTTTCAAAATATTATTGTTAGAGCGATCACAAAATGTATCTTCATCTTATGTGCATTCGTATTGTAGATATTTCTATTTTTCATGTAGTTAGTCAAACTTTAAATAGTTCATCTTTAACTACACACTATATGCAACCTATTTTGGGATGGAAGGAGTAGTACAAACACCCACTCAACTGAAGCATGTGCCCGAACATGTGAACGGCATGTGCATGAACATGTGAATGTCAGGTCAGACAATTGTAAGTCAACTCAGTAATTACTTGCTACCGTCCATGCAAGTCTAATCATCTTATTTGAAAATTAGGCTATATCAAGACCACCGGTCATATGTCAAAAACTATATCTTAACCACCCATCTTTGCAACGAAAGACATTCGGTAAATATTAAATATATTGTGTACTTGGGTACTCCTTCTATTTACTAAAGGGTAATATGTTAATATCAGCCTTCAACAACATGTTGTAAGAAGTTACTTGTGTGTAAGAGATGCATATAACAGAATTATTAAAGTAAAGAGAAAATCGCCCCAAAAATCAACAAGAACAAGCAAACATCAATCATCATCTTGCGGGCAACACAAAAACTATGAGACATAGTCTCCTTAACGATAACTGTCATGGGCTCAGAACATTTTACATATTTGCTTTCACCGATACAGAGCAGTGATTGACATTTCTACATGCCTCGTCATTCTAATCAATCAAGATTTCAAATTCGAACCAATATGTATGTTTTTTCTCCGTTAGGAGCAACTGAGCTATGATCGACGAGGATATTTTCCCGGGTTAGATGGATCGATCAATCTAGTTCCTAGTACCTTTGTACCCCAGTTTCCCGAGACACACATAGGCGACTAGGGCTTCCCTGCCTCTTGTCGGCGACATGATCGATCTGCCTCACCTCTCGTGGCCTTAGGGCCATGTAAGCGCGGTGAATTTCGGTCCTTATCGGTGGTAGATCTATGTGTTTCAATAATTTCCTTAGTTTTGGTAGGGTTTGAGTCCTACACAAGAAACGGTGGTGAATCCCTGAAGATGCAAAAAGTCTACCCGCCTAGCCTCCATCTTGCCGGTGATTCTAGAATTGTCGGAGGGTGTGTTGAGGTTTGTCTCTGGCAGATCTCACGGGATTTGGTCAGTGTTCATCCCGATCTACGTTTTGCTGCATCAGTGATGGTTGCTGATCTCGTGCGCTGGTCCTTTGAGGCCTTTATTACGATGACTTTCCCTTTGTCTACTACAACAACCTCTACTATGACAAGCTTTGCTCAGCTCGAATGAGGGAAAGGCGAGGATGTCATCACACATTCGACTTGTTCGAGTGCTTGTAATCACCACTATGTGGTCCAGTGAACTATTTGTAGTTCTTATTACTCTTGGGATTCCTCGTACTCATGTTGAACTCTATGAATGATTAGTGTACTTCTCGCAAAAAAGCTGGTAGTACATGCACACATGTTTCTATTTCTTTTTTCCCTTTGTCTTTTTTCCGTGAAATCGTTCCACGTTTTTTCTTTACTTTTTAGGGATTTCTATTTTCGTGCCATCGGGTCCTTAGTTGTACTCAATTTTTCCCAACTCCTTAGTTTTTCCTCAGTTTTTCCCAAGCCGTTGTCTGAAACCCGCAGAAGGAGCTCGGACGGGAGGATTCTCGTTTACTTAACCGTTCCGTGCTGACGTGTGGGGCCGTGTCGTGTGGCACTGGTAGAAATGGACCGCGTGGGACAGGTTGAGACCGCGTTTGGTTGTACGTGAGCAGGAGCTGGGTTCTGTCTCTCTCGGCCCAAATTGACATTTTTAAGAGCACCTTTTTCCACTCTTTATCTCTCTGTCTTCTTTCACCAAGTTAGTATTAAATCTAGAGAAGCTTCTATTTCTGTGTTTCTTCAATTATTTGTGCCTTTTGGCCACGTTTTTTGCCCAATATTGCAGCAAATCTAGTACTCCCTCTGGTCCATATTAATGACCTCACCTATCTTGGTTCATATGTACTCCTTCCGTGCATGTATATAAGACGTTTTGGTTTTTTCTTTGATTCATCTACTTTAGTTTGTATCTAGTCTAGTTTTAATGTGTAGGTTCACTCTTTTTAGTTTGAATGCAGTCCACTCTAAAAACATCTAAACAATCTTATATTTCTAAATGGAGGGAGTATCTAGTTAAATCTAGAAGCAAAGCTCAATGCTAATGTACGATAAATTCACACCGTCATAATAAATCAAGAAAACAAAATAGGGCCAACAAAGTATAGTAGAATAGGGATAGATCATAAGCTGTATACAACAACTAACAAAATAACAGGTTCTTAACAAAGGCAGGCCTGATGGGTTCGTTGCATGGAAAATAAAAAAATTCTACCGTGAAATGAACAAAAACCAAGATCCAATCTAGGAAGAAGCAAGATCTAATCTACCAAGATCGAAGCAACGAGAAGAGTGTGAGACTAATCTACCAAGATCGAAGCAACGAGAAGATTAGATCTCGTTGTTGATGTAGTCGATCGTCCCGTGCCGCAATCCGCAGCACTCAATCGTGCACGGTGTCAATGAAGCACGTTCTCTCCCGTTCCAAAGGCAGCGGAGTGTGGTAGATCTCCTCGGAATCCCAGCAGCACGACGGCGTGGTGGTGGTGGTGGAGGAGAAAAGGTGTAGGGCTTCGCCTAAGCCGGAGCAGACTATGGTGGAGGAGAGAGGGGGCGGCCAGAGGGTCAGGGGTGAAGGAGGGCTGCACCCCCTTCCCCCTCACCTCTTTATATAGGGGGGAGGCCGGCCAGGGTTTTCCTTGGCCCCTCCTCCAAGCCTATGGCCAGCAGCCCAAGGGGGAAGGGGGGAAACTTCCCCTCCAAGTTGATCCCCCCTTTAGGGTTTGGGGAAAACCTAAAGGGGTTGGCCGGCTGGGCCTTGGGGGCATGTTCCCATGGCCCATTAGGCTAGGGTGCATTCCTCGGCCCATGCTAGGCCTCCTAGGGTCGTGGGCCCACTGGTGGGACTCCCGGAACCTTCTAGAACCCTCCGAGTCTTCCCTTCTAGAACCGGAAAATCCCGAACTTTTCTGAAACCTAGAAATCAACTTCCCTTATATGAATCTTATTCTCTGGACCATTCCGGACCTCCTCGTGATGTCGTGGATCCCATCCGAGACTCCGAACAAACTTCGGTCTCCATCTCATATTCCCAATCTACTTATGCGATATCGAACCTTAAGCGCGTCACCCTACGGTTCGTGAACTATGCGGACATGATCGAGACTCCTCTCCGACCAATAACCAATAGCGGGACCTGGAGATCCATAATGGCTCCCACATATTCAGCGATAACTTAGTGATCGATTGAACTGTAGGGATTCGTAGCATAGAAAACAAAAAAATTCCTACCGCGAGAACGCAATCCAAGCCAAGATGCAATCTAGAAGATGGGAGCAACGAGAGGATGAACGAGACTAACCCTTGAAGATTTCCAAAGCCTACAAGAGGAGGCTCGTTGCTGCGGTAGATGATCACTTGCCGCTTTCAAAGCGCGTAGAAGATCTTGACGGTGCCACAATCGGGCAGCACCTCCGTACTCGGTCACACGTTCGGTGTTGATGACGACGTCCTTCTCCCATTCCAGCGGGCAGCGGAAGTAGTAGATCCTCCTTGGAATCCCGGCAACACGACGGCGTGGTGGCGGTGTCGATGGAGAACTCCGGCAGGCTTCGCCTAAGCGTATGCGGGAGTTGTATGTGGAGGAGGGGTGCTAGGGTTTGGGAGAGGGGTGCCTGGGCGCCGGCCATGAAGGGGCAGCCAAGGTTGGAGGCAAGAGTGGCCGGCCACCCTCCCCTTGTCCCTCATTATATAGGTGGAAGCCCCAAGAGTTGTAGTCCAAGTCTTCGAATAAGACCCCAACACCAAAACTTCCCAAAGGTGGGAAACCTACTCAAGGGGGAGTCCTACTCAAGGTGATGTTGGAGATATGCCCAAGAGGCAATAATAAAAGTGGTTATTATATATCTTTATGTTTATGATAAATGTTTATATACCATGCTATAATTGTATTAACCGAAACATTGATACATGTGTGTTATGTAAACAAACAAATGAGTCCCTAGTAAGCCTCTTAACTAGCTTGTTGATTAATAGATGATTAGTTTCATAATCATGAACATTGGATGTTATTAATGACAAGGTTATATCATTATATGAATGATGTAATGGACACACCCAATTAAGCGTATAAGATCACGTCATTAAGTTATTTGCTATAAGCTTTCGATACATAGTTACCTAGTCCTTATGACCATGAGATCATGTAAATCACTTATGCCGGAAAGGTACTTTGATTACATCAAACGCCACTGCGTAAATGGGTGGTTATAAAGGTGGGATTAAGTATCCGGAAAGTATGAGTTGAGGCATATGGATCAACAATGGGATTTGTCCATCCCGATGACGGATAGATATACTCTGGGCCCTCTCGGAATGTCGTCTAATGTCTTGCAAGCATATGAATAAGTTCATAAGAGACCACATACCACGGTACGAGTAAAGAGTACTTGTCAGAGACGAGGTTGAACAAGGTATAGAGTGATACCGATGATCAAACCTCGGACAAGTAAAATATCGCGTGACAAAGGGAATTGGTATCGTATGTGAATGGTTCATTCGATCACTAAGTCATCGTTGAATATGTGGGAGCCATTATGGATCTCCAGATCCCGCTATTGGTTATTGGTCGGAGTGAGTACTCAACCATGTCCGCATAGTTCGCGAACCGTAGGGTGACACACTTAAAGTTGGATGTTGAAATGGTAGAACTTGAATATGGAATGGAGTTCGAATATTTGTTCGAAGTCCCGGATGAGATCCCGACATCACGAGGAGTTCCGGAATGGTCCGGAGAATAAGATTCATATATAGGAAGTCATTTTATGTGATTTAAAATGATCCGGAAGGTTCTATGGAAGGTTCTAGAAGGTTCTAGAGAAGTCCGGAAGAAACCACTAAGGAAGGCGGAGTCCCGGAGGGACTCCACCTCCCATGGCCGGCCAACCCTAAAGGGGAGGAGTCCCAAGTGGACTCCCCATGGGGGCCGGCCACCCCACATGGAAGGGGGGAATCCCACCCCAAGTGGGATTCCCACCTTGGGTAGGTTTCCCTATCACATGGAAGGTTTTGGGTTCGGGTCTTATTCGGAGACTTGTAGTCCAACACTTGGGGCTTCCACCTATATAATGAGGGGCCAAGGGGAGGGGGCCGGCCACCCAAAGACCACAAGGTGGCCGCACCCTAGATGGCCGGCGCCCCCTCTCCCCAAACCCTAGCCGCCCACTCCTCCTTCCCCGCATGCTTAGCGAAGCTCCGCCGGGATTCTCCACCACCGACACCACGCCGTCGTGCCGTCGGATTCAAGAGGAGCTACTACTTCCGCTGCCCGCTAGAATGGGGAGGTGGACGTCGTCTTCATCAACAACCGAACGTGTGACCGAGTACGGAGGTGTCGCCCGTTCGTGGCGCCGTGATCAAGATCTTCTATGCGCTTGCAAGCGGCAAGTGAACGTCTACCGCAGCAACAAGAGCCTCATCTTGTAGGCTTTGGAATCTCTTCAAGGGTGAGACTCGACAATCCCCTCGTTGCTACCGTCTTCTAGATTGCATCTTGGCTTGGATTTCGTGTTCGCGGTAGGAAATTTTTTGTTTTCTATGCTACGTTATCCTACAGTGGGACTCCCACCTTTCCTTGAGGTGGGGCTGGCCGGCCACCAAGGTGGAGCCCACATGGGACTCCTCCCCCTTAGGGTTTGGCCGGCCATGGAGTCCCTCCGGACTCCACCTTTCCATAGTGCCTTTCTTCCAGACTTTTCTAGAACCTTCTAGAACCTGCCATAAATGCACCGGATCATTTTCAAACTTGGAATATGACTTCCTATATATGAATCTTATTCTCCAGACCATTCCGAACTCCTCGTGATATCCTGGATCCCATCCGAGACTCCGAACAAAACTTCGAACTCCATTCCATATTCCATATCTACTTAAACGACATCAAACCTTAAGTGTGTCACCCTACGGTTCGCGAACTATGTAGACATGGTTGAGACTTCTCTCCGACCAATAACCAATAGCGGGATCTGGAGATCCATAATGGCTCCCACATATTCAACGATGACTTAGTGATCGAATGAACCATTCACATACGATACCAATTCCCTTTGTCACGCGATATTTTCCTTGTCCGAGGTTTGATCATCGGTATCACTCTATACCTTATTCAACCTCGTCTCCTGACAAGTACTCTTTACTCGTGGTATGTGGTCTCTTATGAACTTATTCATATGCTTGCAAGACATTAGACGACATTCCACCGAGAGGCACAGAGTATATCTATTCGTCATCGGGATGGACAAATCCCACCGTTGATCCATATGCCTCAACTCATACTTTCCGGATACTTAATCCCACCTTTATAACCACCCATTTACGCAGTGGCGTTTGATGTAATCAAAGTACCTTTCCGGTATAAGTGATTTACATGATCTCATGGTCGAAAGGACTAGGTAACTATGTATCGAAAGCTTATAGCAAATAACTTAATGACGTGATCTTATGCTACGCTTAATTGGGTGTGTCCATTACATCATTCATATAATGACATAACCTTGTTATTAATAACATCCAATGTTCATGATCACGAAACCATGATCATCTATTAATCAACAAGCTAGTTATACAAGAGGCTTACTAGGGAATCTTTGTTGTTCACATAACACACATGTAACAATGTTTCGGTTAATACAATTATAGCATGGTATGTAAACATTATCATAAACACAAAGATATATTATAATAACCATTTTATTATTGCCTCTTGGGCATATCTCCAACAGTCTCCCACTTGCACTAGAGTCAATAATCTAGTTTACATTTGTAAAGATATAACACCTTGGCCTTCCGGTGGTTTATCATGTTTTGTTCACGGGAGAGGTTTTAGTCAACGGATCTGACATGCTCAGAAACGTATGTATTTTGTAATTCATTTGCGTCTCAACGCATCACTCATTTCCAAATGAGTTGGCATTATATATGTTTGGTCTTCTGGTGGAACCTTAATTCCGCGGTCTGAAATATGTCACTAATATTGTCACACACAATATAGCTTCAAAGTTCTGACACTCGGAACTACACCAATTTCTCAAAGAACCTCTTGACTTAACATCCTCTGTCATTGTCAAAATAATTGACATACTCTGCCTTCTTTTGTAGAATCCGTCACAATATTTTGAACTCTTCTAAATCTAGCATAGACAACTTCTAGCTCATTGTGCTACCTTTTAAACAACACTTAGTCTAATTTGAGATTGAAATTTGATTTTCATATGTGACAAAACAAATATCGGTGCAACACCTTACAACGATTTTTTTGTCATTACTCATACAAAACTATATATCCTTGGTTCTTCTAAAGCACTCAGGGATATTCTTACTGTTTATCCAATGATCATCACATGAATCATTCTGGTATATGCTCCTAACCATTTATAGCACATGACATCTGATATTGTACATATTATTCGTGATCTCAAATCACTCATGTGTTTTTACTCATTGAGTGTCAGATACACTCAAGTCTTGTAAAATCTTCACATGAAAAGAACACCTTCTTTATATTGAACTACTTCAATATGTACTTTTAACTTAAACTTTTTATGTGTTTCAATCTATCTTCATAGATCTTGACACTAAAATATGTTTCAGTTCATATCCTTTCATTGAAGTTAATTTTCAATGAAACCTTTTTAAATCAATTATATAATTACATTATTTATAATCAATGATATGTCATCTACATAAAGTATTACAAATATGTCTCAGTGCTCCCACTTAATTTCTTGCAAAAGCAAGCTTCTTCATCATCTCTGATGAAATCATAACTCTTTGATCATTTCATCCGGTGAAGGTTCCAACTCCGCGATACTCACTTCATCCAATTGAAGTTTGTATACCTATCTTAGTATTCCACGGACCAGCAAAACTCTTGGTTGTATCTTGTATACACCTTTAATACGCACTTCTGATAAGTAATGTATTTTGCCATCCTACTAGCATATCTCATATAAGAAATATGTAGTGATTACTAGAATAATCCACATAGACTATAAGCATTGCTACGGAAGATCTAATCTTATTGTAGTCAACTCTTTGAACTTTGTCGTAAACAACTTTTCGATAAGTCGAGCTTCTTCAAGGATATTTCATCCAAGTCCATCAATTTTATAGATCCATTTACTTTCAAAAAGTATTCATCTATCTTGGATTTCATGGCGTATAGCCATTTTAACGGAGTCAGGGCCCATCATAACTTCTTTGTTTGTAGTTGGTTTATCATTGTTAAAAATCAATCCTTTGTCCACAAATCATTTATTTGATCACAAAGTACACCATACCTACAAGGTTCAATGTGTACTTTGATCTCCATGGCTAAAACACTTTGTAGTCATGAGAGCCATGATTGTCGTGGCCGCTTCCGGAACCAATTCCGATGCTGCGCTACTCTGATCATTATGCTCAGGTTCATAAACCTTTATCAAGTTCTATTGTCCTCCCACTCAAATACTTCGCTAGAAACAATTTCTTGGAAATAAATAAGAAACATTGACAAACACTTTTGTCTTTGTATCCATAGTGGAAAGAATTCCCAATCAATACTTTGGGATAACCAACAAAGACATTCATCCGATTTTGGTTGTAAACTCTTAGACCAAAATTTAAAGAAAGGACTATTAGGTTTATACCCATGCCATAACTTGTATGGTGTCATTTCAACGGATCATGATGATGCTCTATTTAGTGTAAAAGTGGTAGTCTCTAAAGCATAATTCATAAAAATATAATGGCGTCATAATATTTATCTCATCATTAATCCAACAAGGTTTGGATACATCTCTCGGATACTATATCATCATTATGATACTCCAAGAAATGTGAGTTGTAGAACAATTTCATGAATCTCTTAGATGTTCGCTAAAACTTGTAATTCAAATATTTCCACCATGATCTAATCATAGATATTTGACTTTTCTATTACGATGATTTCCACTTCATGCTGAAATTTAATTGAAACCATTCAAATGTTTCAAACTTCTTCCTTATCGAATATATCCACATATATATACTCAATTCATTGTTTGAAGTTTTCATGAAGTAGAAGAATCTCCCGCACACAACTATGCCAAGTGAACCATATACATCATCATGTATGTTTCCACTAAGTTAGTTGCCCGTTCAAATCTTCGCCTATGAACGGTACTTCAGTCATTCTTTTAGAAGAGATTTGCAAGCGCCAAATGATTCAAAAATCAAATGACTCCAATAATCCATTTGCATGGAGTTTCTTCATGCGTTCCTTTCCAACATGACCTAAATGGCGGTTCCACAAGTAAGTGGAATTCAAATCATTTGCCTTATGGCATTTTAGTGTCAGTATTATGTGTGTGTGTTTCACCATTAAGATTTATAATAACTTATCCATCGTACATGGAGTAATGTCATAATTTGAACAACTCATTGTTTTCATTTGACCAGAGCAAAATAACAATTATTAAGTTCTTTATTATAAATTCTAAGGGCTAGATAAAATGCCAATGATGAACATAATAACACTTTATTTTTGTTCCAGACGTGCATTCCTATCATATTCCTTGTCAGTCACTTAGGCCATTGTATTCTTGTATTGCGTTGTTTTGTATGACACTTCATACCAACCAATATGGTACAAATACCCAAGAATTTCATTGTGTGACCAAACGAGGAATACATCCATAACATGTATATCATTTATATACACCTGAGCTAGACTTTCTAGTCTTTTCTTTCTTTCTGCCAAAATATCTTTTGTAGTTTCTCTTTTAGCTTTTCTCATTCTCAGAAAAACACTTCATCTTTAACAACTTCTAAGTTTGTTGGTCAAATACCAATAACCTTGAGGTACTTAAGTTGATCATCATATGACAAGTGTTCTAGATTTCACTATTAGTAACTTTGTAATATGATGAATAATTTCACTCATAATTTTATCCACCAATTCATGATGACTTTCTGAGACCATGTCTGTATATGCTAGGCTCATAAAGTTTAACCTTAGTATTCGCATGTGCAAATCTGGCTTGCACCCGTTGTAAGCACACGTAGAATTTCTAACACCCGATCATCACGTGATGCTTTGAAACAATGAGTCTTAGCAACGGTGCATACTAAGGACAATCACTTCATGGATATGAGAATATCGTTAGTGCCCCAATAGTTGGAGGATTGGGACGCCTTGCGTCTTCAACCTTCGTACATTCCCATAAAACTTATGAGTTTATGTAGTCTCACCAAATTATATTCTATCATCTTGCAATAAGGTCTTAGATATCACATATATCTCATACCTTGATTATTTCTGAAAACTAAATTTTCAGCTCCTTACTTTTCAAACAATTTTGAACTTCAAGTTTCACGGAGACAAGATAACTTTAGGTACTAATTGAAACCATAGTTCTATGAATCAACAATGTGAGGTTTACTAAAAGTTTGCAATAGGACTTAATCATATCTTGATTCTTTAACAATACGGTACCAGTCCGTAAAGTTTCTTATCAGATATTAACAATATTTCTATCTCAATAACAAGACTAGCACATGGTAGAAAACGGATGCCAATACTACAAAATTAATTCAAAATACTACTCAGACTATGTTCATGATAATTAGTTCATGTTTTAATCTAATTATTAAAGAACTCCCACTTAATACAACATCCCTCATAGTTGTTAAGTGGTACATGATCCAAATCCACTACACCAAAACCGATCATCACGTGAGATGATGTAGCTTCAATGGTGAACATCAACATGTTGATCATATCATCCATATGACTCGTGTTCAACCTTTCGGTTTCCGTTGTCCCGAGGCCATGTCTGTACATGCTAGGCTCGTCAAGCAAACCCAAGTATTCAGCGTGTGCAACATGGCTTACACCCGTTGTATGTGAACGTTGAGTCTATCACATCCGATCATCACAAGATGCTTCGAAACGACGAACTGTAGCAACGGTGCATACGAGGGGAGAACACTTTATTATCTTGATATTAATGTGAGGGATCATCTTATAATGCTACCGTCGCGTTCTAAGCAAAATAAGATGCATAAAGGATTAACATCACATGCAATTCATATGTGATATGATATGGCCCTTTAGTCTTTGTGCCTTCGATCTTCATCTCCAAAGCACGAACATGATCTCCATCATCAACGGGCATGATCTCCATCATCATCGTCGTAGCGTCAAGGTCAATGGCGCCGTCTTCATGGTTGTTCACCTCATGTAGCAACTATTACAACTACTTTGAAATACTACTCAACATGAAATTTAAAGACAACCATAAGGCTCCTGCCGGTTGCCACAATACAATAATGATCATCTCATACATATTCATCATCACATCATGGCCATATCACATCACCAAACCCTGCAAAAACAAGTTAGACGTCTCTAATTTGGTTTGCATATTTTACGTGGTTTAGGGTTTTCGAGTAAGATCCAATCTACCTACGAACATGAACCACAACGGTGATACTAGTGTTGTCAATAGAAAGAGTAAATTGAATCTTCACTATGGTGGGAGACAGACACCCGCAAAGCCACTTATGCAATACAAGTTGCATGTCGAACGTGGAGCAAGTCTCATGAACGCGGTCATGTAAAGTTAGCCCGAGCCGCTTCATCCCACCATGCCACAAAGATGCAAAGTACTCGAACTAAAGACAACAAAGCAACAACGCCCACAAAACAATTGTGTTCTACTCGTGCAACCATCTATGCATAGACACGGCTCTGATACCACTGATGGGATTCGTAGCATAGAAAACAAAAAATTTCCTACCGTGAGAACGCAATCCAAGCCAAGATGCAATCTAGAAGATGGGAGCAACGAGAGGATGAACGAGACTAACCCTTGAAGATTTCCAAAGCCTACAAGAGGAGGCTCTCATTTCTGCGGTAGACGATCACTTGCCACTTTCAAAAGCGCGTAGAAGATCTTGACGGTGCCACAATCGGGCAGCACCTCCGTACTCGGTCACACGTTCGGTGTTGATGACGACGTCCTTCTCCCCGTTCCGGGCGGAAGTAGTAGATCCTCCTTGGAATCCCGGCAGCACGACGGCGTGGTGGCGGTGTCGATGGAGAACTCCGACAGGGCTTCGCCTAAGCGTATGCGGGAGTTGTATGTGGAGGAGGGGTGCTAGGGTTTGGGGAGAGGGGTGCCTTGGGCGCCGACCATGAAGGGGGCAGCCAAGGTTGGAGGCAAGAGTGGCCGGCCAGCCTCCCCTTGTCCCTCATTATATGGGTGGAAGCCCCAAGAGTTGTAGTCCAAGTCTTCGAATAAGACCCCAACACCAAAACTTCCCAAAGGTGGGAAACCTACTCAAGGGGGGAGTCCTACTCAAGGTGGGACTCCCACCTTTCCTTGAGGGGCTGGCCGGCCACCAAGGTGGAGCCCACCTGGGACTCCTCCCCCTTAGGGTTTGGCTGGCCATGCTAGTGGAGTCTCTCCGGGACTCCACCTTCCATAGTGCCTTTCTTCCGGACTTTTCTAGAACCTTCTAGAACCTGCCATAAATGCACCGGATCATTTCCAAACTTGGAATATGACTTCCTATATATGAATCTTATTCTCCGGACCATTCCGGAACTCCTCGTGATATCCTGGATCCCATCCGAGACTCCGAACAAAACTTCGAACTCCATTCCATATTCCATATCTACTTAAACGACATCAAACCTTAAGTGTGTCACCCTACGGTTCGCGAACTATGTAGACATGGTTGAGACTTCTCTTCGACCAATCACCAATAGCGGGATCTGGAGATCCATAATGGCTCCCACATATTCAACGATGACTTAGTGATCGAATGAACCATTCACATACTATACCAATTCCCTTTGTCACGCGATATTTTACTTGTCCGAGGTTTGATCATCGGTATCACTCTATACCTTGTTCAACCTCGTCTCCTGACAAGTACTCTTTACTCGTACCGTGGTATGTGGTCTCTTATGAACTTATTCATATGCTTGCAAGACATTAGACGACATTCCACCGATAGGGCCCAGAGTATATCTATCCGTCATCGGGATGGACAAATCCCACTGTTGATCCATATGCCTCAACTCATACTTTCCGGATACTTAATCCCACCTTTATAACCACCCATTTATGCAGTGGCGTTTGATGTAATCAAATTACCTTTACGGTATAAGTGATTTACATGATCTCATGGTCGAAAGGACTAGGTAACTATGTATCGAAAGCTTATAGCAAATAACTTAATGACGTGATCTTATGCTACGCTTAATTGGGTGTGTCCATTACATCATTCATATAATGACATAACCTTGCTATTAATAACATCCAATGTTCATGATCACGAAACCATGATCATCTATTAATCAACAAGCTAGTTATACAAGAGGCTTACTAGGGAATCTTTGTTGTTCACATAACACACATGTAACAATGTTTCGGTTAATACAATTATAGCATGGTATGTAAACATTATCATAAACACAAAGATATATTATAATAACCATTTTATTATTGCCTCTTGGGCATATCTCCAACATGAACCATTAACATATGATACCAATTCCCTTTGTCGCGGGATACTTTACTTGTCCGAGGTTTGATCATCGGTATCTCCATACCTAGTTCGACCTCGTTAACGACAAGTACTCTTTACTCGTACTGTGGTATGTCATCTCTTGTGACCCAGTCACATGCTTGCAAGCTAATTAGATGACATTCCACCGAGAGGGCCCAGAGTATATCTATCCGTCATCGGGGTGGACAAATTCCACTCTTGATCCATATGCCTCAACTCACACTTTCCAAATACTTAATCCCATCTTTATAACCACACATTTACGCAATGGCGTTTGATGTAACCAAAGCATCCTTCCGGTGTAAGTGCTTTACATGATCTCATGGTCGAAGGATTAGGTAACTATGTATCGAAAGCTTATAGCAAGATGAACTTAATGGCTTGATCTTATGCTATGCTTATTTGGGTGTGTGTCCATTATATCATTCACCCAATGACATAACCTTGTTATTAACAACATCCAATGTTCATGATCACGAAACCATGATCATCTATTAATCAACAAGCTATTTATACAAGAGGCTTTACTAGGGATTCCTTGTTGTTTACATAACACACATGTATCAATGTTTCGGTAATACAATTATAGCATGGTATGCAAACATTTATCATAAACACAAATATATAATAATAACCATTTTATTATTGCCTCTTGGGCATATCTCCAACAGTCTCCCACTTGCACTAGAGTCAATAATCTAGATTACATTGTAAGGTACCTAACACCCATGGCGTTCTGGTGTAGGTCATGCTTTGCCCTAGGGAGAGCTTTAGTCAACAGATCTGCCACATTCAGATCTGTGTGTACTTTGCAAATCTTTACGTCACCATCTTCGATGTACTCGCGAATCACATGAAAACGTAGCTTGATATGCTTCGGCTTCTTGTGTGACCTTGGTTCTTGTGCATTGGCAATGGCACACATGTTGTCACAATAAATGACTAATGGGTCCAACGTACTAGGAACCACACCAAGCTTAGTAATGAACCTCTTCATCCATATTGCTTCCGATGAAGCCTCCGAAGCCGCTATGTATTCAGGTTCAGTTTAAGACTTCGCCACCGTGCATTGCTTGGCACTCATCCAACTTACTGCAGCTCCATTCAATATAAACACATACCCAGACTGACACTACAAGAAAAGTTCTGATAGACAACGTCTCAAAATCGTCCGCTAAGGGGTATTTTTCGTCGCCTATGGGCCTAACCCGACGATGTGGGTTCTGTTGTGGAAACTGCGTCAGGCAAAGTCCTACGACGATTTTTTCGGTCCGTCGCGCTTGGGCGCCCTTCCGCCACGGAAAATCGGACCGTTGCCCAAGTGTTTCCGGAGCCCGTTGATCGCCGACGTCATGCAACTGACACGTGGTGCACGTTAACCGCGCTAACGGCGTTAACCGGCTGAAACCCCGTGGTAGATGGTAGGCCCACACGAGGCCCGCCACGTCTTAAGCGGGCCGGCCCATTAAGTTTGCGGGCCGGGACTTAGTTTGACCGGTCAACTATATAGCTAGGCTGGTCCATTAGTTACGTGGGCCGGCCTAACCTCTAAGGTTGACTGGTCAAAACTTTAATGGGCCGGCCCACTAAGCATGTGGGCCGGGCCGAATGCACTCGATTGACCGGTCAACAGCAAAGGGCCGGCCCACAAGACACGTGGGACCCACTTTCCCGGTATCGGGTCGCCCATTTACAAAGTGGGGTCCACATTAAAGAATCGGGCCGGCCCAAGAAGTTATTGGGCCGGTCCAATTAGCATGTGGGTCCCACTTTCCTGCTATCGGCCGGCCCATTTAGTACGTGGGGTCCACATTTGATCAAATGGGCTGGCCCAACAAGCCGTGGGCCGGCCAAAAGCTCCTGGTGGGTCCCACTTTCCCGTTAAAGGCCACCCCATTTAGTATGTGGGGTCCACCATATAGCAAGTGGGCCGGCCCAACAAGATAGTGGGCCGGGCCAAAAACACAGGTGGGTCCCACTTTCCAGTTAAAGGGCTGGCCCATTTAGTATGTGGGGTCCACCATATAGCAAGTGGGCCGGCCCAACAAGATAGTGGGCCGGGCCAAAACACTGGTGGGTCCCACTTTCCTGTTAAAGGGCCGGCCCATTTAGTATGTGGGGTCCACCGTATAGCAAGTGGGCCGGCCCAACACGCTAGTGGGCCGGGCCAAAAACACAGGTGGTCCCACTTTCCTGTTAAAGGGCCGGCCCATTTAGTATGTGGGGTCCACCATATAGCAAGTGGGCCGGCCCAACACGCTAGTGGGCCGGGCCAAAACACAGGTGGGTCCCACTTTCGTCTTAAAGGGCCGGCCCATTTAGTATGTGGGGTGATACGTCTCCGACGTATCGATAATTTCTTATGTTCCATGCCACATTATTGATGTTATCTACATGTTTTATGCACACTTTATGTCATATTCGTGCATTTTCTGGAACTAACCTATTAACAAGATGCCGAAGTGCCAGCTGTTGTTTTCTGCTTTTTAGTTTCAGAATCCTAGTAAGGAAATATTCTCGAATTGGACGAAATCAAAGCCCAGGGCCTATTTTTCCATGAAGCTTCTAAGTCCGAAGGAGAGACGAAGAGGCCGCCGAGGGGCCACACCTAGGGCGGCGCCCCCTTGGCCGCGCGGTGTGGTGTGGGGCCCCCGTGCCGCCTTGACCTGCCCTTCCGCCTACAAATAGCCTCCGTGACGAAACCCCCAGTACCGAGAGCCACGATACGGAAAACCTTCCGAGACGCCGCCGCCGCCGATCCCATCTCGGGGATCCAGAGATCGCCTCCGGCACCCTGCCGGAGAGGGGAATCATCTCCCGGAGGACTCTACGCCGCCATGGTCGCCTCCGGTGTGATGTGTGAGTAGTCTACCCCTGGACTATGGGTCCATAGCAGTAGCTAGATGGTTGTCTTCTCCCATTGTGCTTCATTGTCGGATCTTGTGAGCTGCCTAACATGATCAAGATCATCTATCTGTAATTCTATATGTTGCGTTTGTTGGGATCCGATGAATAGAGAATACTTGTTATGTTGATTATCAAAGTTATGCTTATGTGTTGTTTATGATCTTGCATGCTCTCCGTTACTAGTAGATGCTCTGGCCAAGTAGATGCTTGTAACTCCAAGAGGGAGTACTTATGCTCGATAGTGGGTTCATGCCTGCATTGACACCTGGGACAGTGACAGAAAGTTCTAAGGTTGTGTTGTGCTGTTGCCACTAGGGATAAAACATTGATGCTATGTCTAAGGATGTAGTTGTTGATTACATTACGCACCATACTTAATGCAATTGTCTGTTGCTTGCAACTTAATACTGGAGGGGGTTCGGATGATAACCTGAAGGTGGACTTTTTAGGCATAGATGCAGTTGGATGGCGGTCTATGTACTTTGTCGTAATGCCCAATTAAATCTCACTATACTCATCATGATATGTATGTGCATGGTCATGCTCTCTTTATTTGTCAATTGCCCAACTGTAATTTGTTCACCCAACATGCTTTTGTCTTATGGAGAGACACCTCTAGTGAACTGTGGACCCCGGTCCAATTCTCTTTACTGAAATACAACCTACTGCAATACTTGTTCTACTGTTTCTCTCGCAAACAATCATCTTCCACAATACGGTTAATCCTTTGTTACAGCAAGCCGGGAGATTGACAACCTCACTGTTTCGTTGGGCCAAAGTACTTTGGTTGTGTTGTGCAGGTTCCACGTTGGCGCCGTAATCCCGGTGTTGCGCCGCACTACATCTCGCCGCCATCAACCTTCAACGTGCTTCTTGACTCCTACTGGTTCGATTAAACCTTGGTTTCTTACTGAGGGAAACTTGCCGCTGTGCGCATCACACCTTCCTCTTGGGGTTCCCAACGGACGTGCCAACCACACGCATCAAGCAAATTTCTGCGCCGTTGCCGGGGAGATCAAGACACGCTGCAAGGGGAGTCTCCACTTCTCAATCTCTTTACTTTGTTTTTATCTTGCTTAGTTTTATTTACTACTTTGTTTGCTGCACTAAATCAAAATACAAAAAAATTAGTTGCTAGTTTTACTTTACTTGCTATCTTGTTTGCTATATCAAAAACACAAAAAAATTAGTTACTTGCATTTACTTTATTTATTTCATCATGTTTCCTTTTAATTTTACCACAAAAGACATACCGGTAGGACGTGGGTCTATAGTTGGGAGAAATAATATAGAAGAATTTTTCAATCATGTTAGTACTATTGAAAATTTTGAAGATAGACACTTGGTAGACCTTGCGCCTACTTATGAAATTGCTGCTGCGCATTTAGTTCGCCTGTTGGAAACTAAATTTGTTAATCTTAATCCTATAATCCAACACATGTTTTTCACGCTAGGTGATATGGAAGAAGGGGAAAAGAAAGATTTTGTATTAGAAACCCTTCTTAGAGAATTTGGTGGTCTAGCAAGAGAAGCTAGAAAGGTGTTTGCTAAATTTAATATGCTTGGTTCTCCTACTAATTTTGTTAGTCTCCTTGAAAAGATGGATATGGATAGAATAAGATACACCAATAATATTGATGATGGAGGGGAGATCAAAGCACCAATACCATGTAAGCTCCTAGCTATGAATGATGCACTAGAAAATAACTATGCTTGGCTTGTTCCTGAAAATTTGTTTGATGAGAGTAGCACGCCTAAGACTAATGAAAAGGGAGATGCTAAAACTTATGTATCTAATATACTATGCCTGGTTGAGAAAAGCCCACACCCCGCTGTAGAAGTACCACCCTTCGATAATACTTGATACACACTTTCTGCGCCTAGCTGAAAGGCGTTAAAGAAAAGCGCTTATGGGAGACAACCCATGTTTTTACCTACAGTACTTTGTTTTTATTTTGTGTCTTGGAAGTTGTTTACTACTGTAGCAACCTCTCCTTATCTTAGTTTTGTGTTTTGTTGTGCCAAGATAAGCCGTTGATAGAAAAGTAAGTACTAGATTTGGATTACTGCACAGTTCCAGATTTCTTTGCTGTCACGAATCTGGGTCCACCTCCCTGTAGGTAGCTCAGAAAATTAAGCCAATTTATGTGCATGATCCTCAGATATGTACGCAACTTTCATTCAATTTGAGCATTTTCATTTGAGCAAGTCTGGTGCCATTTTAAAATTCGTCAATACGAACTGTTCTGTTTTGACAGATTCTGCCTTTTATTTCGCATTGCCTCTTTTGCTATGTTGGATGAATTTCTTTGATCCACTAATGTCCAGTAGCATTATGCAATGTCCAGAAGTGTTAAGAATGATTGTGTCACCTCTGAATATGTCAATTTATATTGTGCACTAACCCTCTAATGAGTTGTTTCGAGTTTGGTGTGGAGGAAGTTTTCAAGGATCAAGAGAGGAGTATGATGCAACATGATCAAGGAGAGTGAAAGCTCTAAGCTTGGGGATGCCCCGGTGGTTCACCCCTGCATATATCAAGAAGACTCAAGCGTCTAAGCTTGGGGATGCCCAAGGCATCCCCTTCTTCATCGACAACATTATCAGGTTCCTCCCCTGAAACTATATTTTTATTCCATCACATCTTATGTGCTTTTTCTTGGAGCGTCGGTTTGTTTTTGTTTTTTGTTTTGTTTGAATAAAATGGATCCTAGCATTCACTTTATGGGAGAGAGACACGCTCCGCTGTAGCATATGGACAAGTATGTCCTTGGTTTCTACTCATAGTATTCATGGCGAAGTTTCTCCTTCGTTAAATTGTTATATGGTTGGAATTGGAAAATGATACATGTAGTAATTGCTATAAATGTCTTGGGTAATGTGATACTTGGCAATTGTTGTGCTCATGATTAAGCTCTTGCATCATATGCTTTGCACCCATTAATGAAGAAATACATAGAGCATGCTAAAATTTGGTTTGCATATTTGGTTTCTCTAAGGTCTAGATAATTTCTAGTATTGAGTTTGAACAACAAGGAAGACGGTGTAGAGTCTTATAATGTTTTCAATATGTCTTTTATGTGAGTTTTGCTGCACCGGTTCATCCTTGTGTTTGTTTCAAATAAGCCTTGCTAGCCTAAACCTTGTATCGAGAGGGAATACTTCTCATGCATCCAAAATACTTGAGCCAACCACTATGCCATTTGTGTCCACCATACCTACCTATACTACATGGTATTTTCCGCCATTCCAAAGTAAATTGCTTGAGTGCTACCTTTAAAATTCCATCATTCACCTTTGCAATATATAGCTCATGGGACAAATAGCTTAAAAACTATTGTGGTATTGAATATGTAATTATGCACTTTATCTCTTATTAAGTTGCTTGTTGTGCGATAACCATGTTTACTGGGGACGCCATCAACTATTCATTGTTGAATTTCATGTGAGTTGCTATGCATGTCCGTCTTGTCTGAAGTAAGAGAGATCTACCACCATATGGTTAAGCATGCATATGTTAGAGAAGAACATTGGGCCACTAACTAAAGCCATGATCCATGGTGGAAGTTTCAGTTTTGGACAACAATCCTCAAATCTCAAATGAGAAAATTATTAATTGTTGTTATATGCTTATGCATAAAAGAGGAGTCCAATATCTGTTGTCTATGTTGTCCCGGTATGGATGTCTAAGTTGAAGAATAATCAATAGCGAGAAATCCAATGCGAGCTTTCTCCTTAGACCTTTGTACAGGCGGCATAGAGGTACCCCTTTGTGACACTTGGTAAAAACAATGCATTGTGATGATCCGGTAGTCCAAGCTAATTAGGACAAGGTGCGGGCACTATTAGTACACTATGCATGAGGCTTGCAACTTATAAGATATAATTTACATGATGCATATGCTTTATTACTACCGTTGACAAAATTGTTTCATGTTTTCAAAATCAAAGCTCTAGCACAAATATAGCAATCGATGCTTTTCCTCTATGGAGGACCATTCTTTTACTTTCAATGTTGAGTCAGTTCACCTATTTCTCTCCACCTCAAGAAGCAAACACTTGTGTGAACTGTGCATTGATTCCTACATACTTGCTTATTGCACTTATTATATTACTCTATGTTGACAATTATCCATGAGATATACATGTTACAAGTTGAAAGCAACCGCTGAAACTTAATCTTCTTTTGTGTTGCTTCAATGCCTTTACTTTGAATTATTGCTTTATGAGTTAACTCTTATGCAAGACTAATTGATGCTTGTCTTGAAGTGCTATTCATGAAAAGTCTTTGCTTTATGATTCACTTGTTTACTCATGTCATATACATTGTTTTGATCGCTGCATTCACTACATATGCTTTACAAATAGTATGATCAAGATTATGATGGCATGTCACTCCAGAAATTATCTGTGTTATCGTTTTACCTGCTCGGGACGAGCAGAACTAAGCTTGGGGATGCTGATACGTCTCCGACGTATCGATAATTTCTTATGTTCCATGCCACATTATTGATGTTATCTACATGTTTTATGCGCACTTTATGTCATATTCGTGCATTTTCTGGAACTAACCTATTAACAAGATGCCGAAGTGCCAGTTGCTGTTCTGCTGTTTTTGTTTCAGAAATCCTAGTAAGGAAATATTCTCGGAATTGACGAAATCAAAGCCCAGGGGCCTATTTTTCCACGAAGCTTCCAAGTCCGAAGGAGAGACGAAGAGGGGCCACGGAGGCCACACCCAGGGCGCGGCCCCCCTCTCTGGCTGCGCGGCCCCGTGGTGTGGGGCCCCGTGCCGCCTCTTGACCTGCCCTTCCGCCTACAAATAGCCTCCGTGACGAAACCCCCAGTACCGAGAGCCACGATACGGAAAACCTTCCGAGACGCCGCCGCCGCCGATCCCATCTCGGGGATCCAGGAGATCGCCTCCGGCACCCTGCCGGAGAGGGGAATCATCTCCCGGAGGACTCTACGCCGCCATGGTCGCCTCCGGTGTGATGTGTGAGTAGTCTACCCCTGGACTATGGGTCCATAGCAGTAGCTAGATGGTTGTCTTCTCCCCATTGTGCTTCATTGTCGGATCTTGTGAGCTGCCTAACATGATCAAGATCATCTATCTGTAATTCTATATGTTGCGTTTGTTGGGATCCGATGAATAGAGAATACTTGTTATGTTGATTATCAAAGTTATGCTTATGTGTTGTTTATGATCTTGCATGCTCTCCGTTACTAGTAGATGCTCTGGCCAAGTAGATGCTTGTAACTCCAAGAGGGAGTACTTATGCTCGATAGTGGGTTCATGCCTGCATTGACACCTGGGACAGTGACAGAAAGTTCTAAGGTTGTGTTGTGCTGTTGCCACTAGGGATAAAACATTGATGCTATGTCTAAGGATGTAGTTGTTGATTACATTACGCACCATACTTAATGCAATTGTCTGTTGCTTTGCAACTTAATACTGGAGGGGGTTCGGATGATAACCTGAAGGTGGACTTTTTAGGCATAGATGCAGTTGGATGGCGGTCTATGTACTTTGTCATAATGCCCAATTAAATCTCACTATACTCATCATGATATGTATGTGCATGGTCATGCTCTCTTTATTTGTCAATTGCCCAACTGTAATTTGTTCACCCAACATGCTGTTTGTCTTATGGGAGAGACACCTCTAGTGAACTGTGGACCCCGGTCCAATTCTCTTTACTGAAATACAATCTACTGCAATACTTGTTCTACTGTTTTCTGCAAACAATCATCTTCCACACAATACGGTTAATCCTTTGTTACAGCAAGCCGGTGAGATTGACAACCTCACTGTTTCGTTGGGGCAAAGTACATTGGTTGTGTTGTGCTCCACGTTGGCGCCGGAATCCCTGGTGTTGCGCCGCACTACATCTCGTCGCCATCAACCTTCAACGTGCTTCTTGACTCCTACTGGTTCGATTAAACCTTGGTTTCTTACTGAGGGAAACTTGCCGCTGTGCGCATCACACCTTCCTCTTGGGGTTCCCGACGGACGTGCCAACCACACGCATCATGGGGACCACCACAAAAGCAATTGGGCTGGCCCAACTAGTTAGTGGGCCGGCCCAGTAGTGGGTGGGGTCCACCTTAAAGCAAGTGGGCCGGCCCAATAAAAGTGTGGGGTCCACAGTAAATCAAGTGGGCTGGCCCAATAAGTAAGTGGGCCAGCCCGTTTAGTTGCTGTTTATATGCCGGCGTAATAGGCGCTTTAGGATTTTGCGGGCCGGCACATATGTGATTTCGCTTAATTGGGCCGTTTAAGGGATGGGAATTCGTGATTTAGATACTGAGAATATTTACGCAGCATTGATTTCTGTCGGATAGCCTCACTTACCACAAGCACCAAAGAAAAAATGCGCGAAAGAACTATAAAAACTAACTAAATATTACATCAGCTGCAAGGCATTGAAAAAATATTACAGAACCCAGAGAAATTGAATGGTAATTAAACCTAGCAATACAATGAAGGGATCCGGCAATCTTTTAAGTTGTCCATGCAGCACCTATATCCAAAACAAAGACATTACAAGTTAAGACATCAACAATGGAAAGGCAAAGACACTACAATATTGTTTGCCAAAGAATTTGGAACTCATCATTTCGCAAACAAAGAGTGCATGCCGCATACCAACAGCCAATATAACAGAGCATGTTAGAATGAAACAGCAGACTTACTACTGTCGAGTCCCATGCAAACCAACATGTTCAGGGAGTACAAAATTGGCATGAACAACATAGTAGCAGGCTATAAATTTTGTAACAACGACTGAGCAAGATGAAGTTATGATGGCTACATCTACAGAGCAGGGAATGTAAACCAAAAATAGAAGTTACGATGGCAAAAGCTAAAGAGGAGGGAATGTGAACCAACATGTGCCAAGTGCAATTACTTCATTTTGGCCGTGAACTAAATAATACTCCTGAACTTATAGTGAAGGGGATGCAAATCAAGATGTTTCGGGATATAAACTTGTAATGAGCAACACATAGAGGATAGTTAATGCTGGAGCTTAGGATGGACCAGATACAGAATATAGTGGGATCACCTGTGAACTTGTATAAGAGGGAATGCAAACCAATATGTTCAGCTTTCCATATGTGAGCGTCATGCCAAGTCAGAGAAACAAGTCAATAATGCAGCTTTTGAAGAACAAGATGGCACGCAAAATTATTATCTAGTAGTATGACAAGTTTATTTGTACTACAGGCTAGATAGCAGAGTGATAGCATGCCAAACTAAGTCCTTACTTTGTTAGCTTACAATGAACTAGATACAAAACAATGGCATCACCTGTAGTACAGGGAATGCAAGCCAACATGTTCATGGAATAAAAAATTGGCACAAACAACATAGTAGCATGCCATAATTTTTGTAACAACGACTGAGCAAGATAAAGTTATGATGGCTAGATCTACAGAGCAGGAATGTAAACCAAATATAGAAGTTACGATGCCAAAAGCTATAGAGCAGGGAATGCGAACCAACATGTGCAATTACTTAAAATTGGCCATGAACTAAATAATAGCAGGATGTTACTATAATACCTATAATTTTTGTAACAACGACTGAGCAAGATAGAAGTTATGATGGCTACATCTACAGAGCAGGGAATGCAAACCAAAATGTTCAATCGCTTAAAGTTAGCAATGAAGTAGAAAATAGCAACGTGTTACGGTCATAGCTAGGAATGAACTAAAAGAGCTTCAGACAAACAAGCATCTGAACCCAGAACATGGCGCTAAAACAAGGGACTTACATTAGGAGAAGCACTCTGTGGGAGTCACAGCAGATCTTCCGGGGTTGATAGATCCGGTGATGAAGTATGCTACATGTGCTACTTGGGTTGGAGAGACGGCCATTACACTTCATGATTACTCATCTCATCTGCAAAAACGTAACGGCGCGTCGTTAGCACAAACAGGTTCCCCCAAGATTACACAAGAACTTGCAGGCAAGCAATAGAAAACAGTAGAAGAGTTTAGATCATGCATGGCGCCGGTGAAGCAGATCCGGTTCGTGCACAGCGGTGTCGGTGAGCAAGATCCGATGCGGTGGACGACGGATCCGGCGAAGCGGCTCCGGTGGGGTGGATGATACCGCAGCTGAAGCGACTGCGGTAGACTGCTAGATGAGCATATGGTTTCGTGGTTCGGCGGGGATGATCCGATCCGGTTGATGACGGCGTCGATGAAGCGGCTCCAGCAGGCAGCCGGATGACTAGGATCGCGAGGGCTCGGGTAGGCCAGGGAAGTCCGGCGGGGATGTTCCGGTGCGGTGGTCATGGGGGTGGGAGAGAGGGACTTGGGAAGTTCCGGTGGGTGGTCCGAGGGAAATGAATTTTTTTTGGGAGGGTTTCCGGGCTAGGGAGGTGGTGATCCAAAAAATGACGGGCAGACCCCCCCACCAACCGACTTTGCTGTCATCTCCACAGGGTAGAATGGGAATTTGGAAGCGTGTGAAATTTTTGTATTTTGTAGGCGGGAAGTTTTGCCGCTATGAGATTTTGAATTTCGCTAAGGTCCAAGTATAATGATAAAAATTGTGAGACCGTACTAGTACCTCTGTTCAAGGCCGAGTGCAAAATCAAATCATCGTCACCTTGAATATTGGTCACTACCATGGTCATGATCTATCTCTGAAATTAGCGTATCCGCTATATCTTGCAAAGTATAATGATAAAAAAATTGTGAGACCGTACTAGTACTTCTATTCTAGGCCGAGTGCAACATCAAATCATCATCACGTTGAAAATTTGTTACCATGATCATGATCTATCTCTGAAATTGGCGCATCCGCTATATCTTTCAAAGTATAATGATAATAAAAATTGTGAGATGATACGTCCAAAACGTATCTACTTTCCCGAACACTTTTGCTATTGTTTTGCCTCTAATTTGTGTATTTTGGATGCAACTAACACGGACTAACGCTGTTTTCAGAACTGCTCTGTGTCTCGTTTTTGTGTAGAAATCCAACTTTCGGGAAAATCCTCGGAATTTATAAGGCCCTATTTTCCCAGGAAACTAACGGAGCCAGAAGGACAATTGAGGTGGAGGCCCGAGGGCCCCACACCATAGGGCGGCGCGGCCCAGGGGGGGACCGCGCGGCCCTGTGGTGTGGCCCCCTCGGCCGGCCTCCGACGCACTCCTTCGGACTACTTATCGGCCTCAACCTAAAAATGCCAGGAGAGAAGTGGAAGTCGCTAGAAACCCTCCAGAACGCCGCCACATCGCGAAACTCCATCGCGGGAGCCAGAAGTCTCCGTCTCGGCACTCCGCCGGACGGGAATTGGAGGAGATCATCACCGCCATCACCGCCAACGCCTCTACATCAACCAGCAATGTTTCCCCCATCCATGTGTGAGTAATTCCCCCGCTATAGGCCGAAGGGGATGGTAGGGATTGGATGAGATTGGTCATGTAATAGCATAAGATTGTTAGGGCATAATGCCTAGTGTCCGTAATTGGTACTTTGATGATATTGTTGCAACTTGTTATGCTTAATGCTTGTCACTAGGGCCCGAGTGCCATGATCTCAGATCTGAACATGTTATTGCTTCATCAAGATATTCATTGTTTATGGTCTTACCTATAAGTTGTATACACATGTCGCTGTCCGGAACCGATGGCCCCGAAGTGACAGAAATCGGGACAACCGGAGGGAATGGTAGTGATGTGAGGATCACATGTGTTCACGGAATGTTAATGCTTTGCTCCGGTACTCTATTAAAAGGAGTACCTTAATATCCGTAGTTTTGCTGATACGTCTCCGACGTATCGATAATTTCTTATGTTCCATGCCACATTATTGATGTTATCTACATGTTTTATGCACACTTTATGTCATATTCGTGCATTTTCTGAACTAACCTATTAACAAGATGCCGAAGTGCCGCTGTTTTCTGCTGCTTTTGGTTTCCGAAATCCTAGTAAGGAAATATTCTCGGAATTGACGAAATCAAAGCCCAGGGGCCTATTTTCTCACGAAGCTTCCAAGTCCGAAGGAGAGACGAAGAGGGGCCACGGAGGGGCCACACTATAGGCGGCGGCCCCTTGGCCGCGCGGCCCTGTGGTGTGGGGCCCCGTGCCGCCTCTTGACCTGCCCTTTCGCCTATAAAAGTCTCCGTGACGAAACCCCAGTACCGAGAACCACGATACGGAAAACCTTCCAGAGACGCCGCCGCCGATCCCATCTCGGGGATCCAGGAGATCGTCCGGCACCCTGCCGGAGAGGGGAATCATCTCCCGGAGGACTCTACGCCGCCATGGTCGCCTCCGGTGTGATGAGTGAGTAGTCTACCCCTGGACTATGGGTCCATAGCAGTAGCTAGATGGTTGTCTTCTCCCCATTGTGCTATCATTGTCGGATCTTGTGAGCTGCCTAACATGATCAAGATCATCTATCTGTAATTCTATATGTTGCGTTTGTTGGGATCCGATGAATAGAGAATACTTGTTATGTTGATTATCAAAGCTATGCTTATGTGTTGTTTATGATCTTGCATGCTTTCCGTTACTAGTAGATGCTCTGGCCAAGTAGATGCTTGTAACTCCAAGAGGGAGTACTTATGCTCGATAGTGGGTTCATGCCTCGCATTGACACCTGGGACAGTGACAAAAGTTCTAAGGTTGTGTTGTGCTGTTGCCACTAGGGATAAAACATTGATGCTATGTCTAAGGATGTAGTTGTTGATTACATTACGCACCATACTTAATGCAATTGTCTGTTGCTTTGCAACTTAATACTGGAGGGGGTTCGGATGATAACCTAAAGGTGGACTTTTTAGGCATAGATGCAGTTGGATGGCGGTCTATGTACTTTGTCGTAATGCCCAATTAAATCTCACTATACTCATCATGATATGTATGTGCATGGTCATGCTCTTTATTTGTCAATTGCCCAACTGTAATTTGTTCACCCAACATGTCTGTTCGTCTTATGGGAGAGACACCTCTAGTGAACTGTGGACCCCGGTCCAATTCTCTTTACTGAAATACAATCTACTGCAATATTGTTACTGTTTTCTGCAAACAATCATCTTCCACACAATACGGTTAATCCTTTGTTACAGCAAGCCGGTGAGATTGACAACCTCACTGCTTCGTTGGGGCAAAGTACTTTGGTTGTGTTGTGCAGGTTCCACGTTGGCGCCGGAATCTCTGGTGTTGCGCCGCACTACATCCCGCCGCCATCAACCTTCAACGTGCTTCTTGGCTCCTCCTGGTTCGATAAACCTTGGTTTCTTTCTGAGGGAAAACTTGCTGCTGTGCGCATCATACCTTCCTCTTGGGGTTGCCCAACGAACGTGTGAAATACACGCCATCAAGCATATTTTCTGGCGCCGTTGCCGGGGAGATCAAGACACGCTGCAAGGGGAGTCTCCACTTCTCAATCTCTTTACTTTGTTTTTGTCTTGCTTAGTTTTATTTACTACTTTGTTTGCTGCACTAAATCAAAATACAAAAAAATTAGTTGCTAGTTTTACTTTACTTGCTATCTTGTTTGCTATATCAAAAACACAAAAAATTAGTTTATTTGCATTTACTTTATCTAGTTTGCTTTATTTACTGTTGCTAAAATGGCCAACGCTGAAAATACTAAGTTGTGTGACTTCACAACCACAAATAATAATGATTTCTTATGCACACCTATTGCTCCACCTGCTACTACAGCAGAATTCTTTGAAATTAAACCTGCTTTACTGAATCTTGTTATGCGAGAGCAATTTTCTGGTGTTAGTTCCGATGATGCTGCTGCCCATCTTAATAATTTTGTTGAACTATGTGAAATGCAAAAATATAAAGATGTAGATGGTGATATTATTAAACTAAAATTGTTCCCTTTCTCATTAAGAGGAAGAGCTAAAGATTGGTTGCTATCTCTGCCTAAGAATAGTATTGATTCATGGACTAAATGCAAGGATGCTTTTATTGGTAGATATTATCCCCTGCTAAAATTATATCTTTGAGGAGTAGCATAATGAATTTTAAACAATTAGATACTGAACATGTTGCTCAAGCTTGGGAAAGAATGAAATCTCTGGTTAAAAATTGCCCAACCCATGGACTGACTACTTGGATGATCATCCAAACCTTCTATGCAGGACTAAATTTTTCTTCACGGAATTTATTGGATTCAGCTGCTGGAGGTACCTTTATGTCCATCACTCTTGGTGAAGCAAAAAAGCTTCTTGATAATATGATGATCAACTACTCTGAATGGCACACGGAAGAGCTCCACAAGGTAAGAAGGTAAATTGTCGAAGAAACCTCTTCCTTGAGTGATAAGATTGATGCTATTATGTCTATGCTTGTGAATGGTAGGCCTAATGTTAATTCTAATAATGTTCCGTTAGCGTCATTAGTTGATCAAAAAGAATATGTTGATGTGAATTTCATTAAAAATAACAATCACAATGATTCCAGGCCATACCCTGCTAATGGTAATTCTTATGGTAGATATGCTTCATCTAATGAAGAAAAGATGCTAGAAATTGAAAGATCCACTAAGAGCTTTATGCAATCACAACATGAGCAAAATAAACTATTTACTAAAACTATGAATGAGCAATCTACCTTGTTGAAGAATATAGGGAATCAACTTGAAAATTTGAATAGGGAGATTTCGGGGTTGCAAACTAAACTTGCTAATGCTGAAAACCGAATCTCATACATGTCTGCATCACAATCTTCTTTAATTAATAAAATGGCTGCTAAACCTGAGGATTTAGATGATAAAATTACTACTACAGCAAATGCCATTCAAGTTAGAATTAATGAGAATATAAGATTAATGGCTGAATGCGTGCTAGGTGGGATAGAGAAGAAAATGAAAAACTAGCTAAAGAGAAGAATATAGCTAAAGTTTGGACTATTACCACCACTAGTAATGCTAATGCTACACATGTTGCTGCACCTCCTACTCATACTAATAAAAGAATTGGTGTTAGCAATGTTTCCACTTCTAATGCAAAGCGCGAAAAACTGCCTGAAATGCTAAAACTGCTGAAACCGCTGTGATAAAGCTGCTGAAATTTTTTCCAACATTGGGGATGATGATCCCATTGCTTTAGATTATAATGGTTTGAATTTTGATGATTGCCACATCTCTGAAGTTATAAAGTTCTTGCAAAAACTTGCTAAAAGTCCTAATGCTAGTGCTATAAATTTGGCTTTCACGCATCATATTACAAATGCTCTCATAAAAGCTAGAGAAGAGAAACTAGAGCGTGAAGCCTCTATTCCTAAAAAGTTAGAGGATGGTTGGGAGCCCATCATTAAGATGAAGATTAAAGATTTTGATTGTAATGCTTTATGTGATCTTGGTGCGAGTATCTCTGTTATGCCTAAGAAAATTTATAATATGCTTGACTTGCCACCACTGAAAAATTGTTATTTGGATGTTAATCTTGCTGATCATTCTACAAAGAAACCTTTGGGTAAAGTTGATAATGTTCGCATTACCATTAACAATAACCTGGTTCCCGTTGATTTTGTTGTCTTGGATATTGAATACAATGCATCTTGCCCCATTATATTGGGAAGACCTTTTCTTCGAACCGTTGGTGCTATCATTGATATGAAGGAAGGTAATATAAAATATCAATTTCCTCTCAAGAAAGGTATGGAACACTTCCCTAGAAAGAGAATGAAGTTACCTTTTGATTCTATTATGAGAACAAATTATGATGTTGACACTTCGTCTCTCGATAATACTTGATACACACTTTCTGCGCCTAGCTGAAAGGCGTTAAAGAAAAGCGCTTATGGGAGACAACCCATGTTTTTACCTACAGTACTTTGTTTTTATTTTGTGTCTTGGAAGTTGTTTACTACTGTAGCAACCTCTCCTTATCTTAGTTTTGTGTTTTGTTGTGCCAAGTTAAGCCGTTGATAGAAAAGTAAGTACTAGATTTGGATTACTGCACAGTTCCAGATTTCTTTGCTGTCACGAATCTGGGTCCACCTCCCTGTAGGTAACTCAGAAAATTAAGCCAATTTACGTGCATGATCCTCAGATATGTACGCAACTTTCATTCAATTTGAGCATTTTCATTTGAGCAAGTCTGGTGCCATTTTAAAATTCATCAATACGAACTGTTCTGTTTTGACAGATTCTGCCTTTTATTTCACATTGCCTCTTTTGCTATGTTGGATGAATTTCTTTGATCCACTAATGTCCAGTAGCATTATGCAATGTCCAGAAGTGTTAAGAATGATTGTGTCACCTCTGAATATGCCAATTTATAATGTGCACTAACCCTCTAATGAGTTGTTTCGAGTTTGGTGTGGAGGAAGTTTTCAAGGATCAAGAGAGGAGTATGATGCAACATGATCAAGGAGAGTGAAAGTTCTAAGCTTGGGATGCACCCGGTGGTTCACCCCTGCATATATCAAGAAGACTCAAGCGTCTAAGCTTGGGGATGCCCAAGGCATCCCTTTCTTCATCGACAACATTATCGGTTCCTCCCGAAACTATATTTTTATTCCATCACATCTTATGTGCTTTTTCTTGGAGCGCTTGTTTTTGTTTTTGTTTTGTTTGAATAAAATGGATCCTAGCATTCACTTTGTGGGAGAGAGACACGCTCCGCTGTAGCATATGGACAAGTATGTCCTTAGGCTTTACTCATAATATTCATGGCAAAGTTTCTTCTTCGTTAAATTGTTATATGGTTGGAATTGGAAAATGATACATGTAGTAATTGCTATAAATGTCTTGGGTAATGTGATACTTGGCAATTGTTGTGCTCATGATTAAGCTCTTGCATCATATGCTTTGCACCCATTAATGAAGAAATATATAGAGCATGCTAAAATTTGGTTTGCATATTTGGTTTCTCTAAGGTCTAGATAATTTATAGTATTGAGTTTGAACAACAAGGAAGACGTGTAGAGTCTTATAATGTTTTCAATATGTCTTTTATGTGAGTTTTGCTGCACCGGTTCATCCTTGTGTTTGTTTCAAATAAGCCTTGCTAGCCTAAACCTTGTATCGAGAGGGAATACTTCTCATGCATCCAAAATACTTGAGCCAACCACTATGCCATTTGTGTCCACCATACCTACCTATACTACATGGTATTTTCCGCCATTCCAAAGTAAATTGCTTGAGTGCTACCTTTAAACAATTCAAAATTTATCACCTCTGATTTGTGTCAATGTTTTATAGCTCATGAGGAAGTATGTGGTGTTTATCTTCAATCTTGTTGGGCAACTTTCACCAATGGACTAGTGGCTTCATCCGCTTATCCAATAATTTTGCAAAAAGAGCCGGCAATGGGATTCCCAGTCCCAAATTAATTAACAAAAATAGACACTCCTCCATGGTATGTGATTGTTGGACGGCACCCGAAGGATTTGGTTAGCCATGGCTTGTGTAAGCAAAGGTTGGGAGGAGTGTCATCATAATAAAACTAAAATAAAAAGGCACTCCTTCATGGTATGAGATTGTTGGCAGGCACCCGAGGATAGCCATGGTTTGTGAAAGAAAGGTTGGAAGGAGTGCCACCCAAAATAAAATAAAATGGGAGCCGCTCTTTGAAGGTTTGTCTAGGGGGTTAGAGTACCCGCTACCATTCGTTGACAACAACATACACCTCTCAAAACTTTATTTTTATGCTCTCTTTATGTTTTCAAAATCAAAGCTCTAGCACAAATATAGCAATCGATGCTTTTCCTCTATGGAGGACCATTCTTTTACTTTCAATGTTGAGTCAGTTCACCTATTTCTCTCCACCTCAAGAAGCAAACACTTGTGTGAACTATGCATTGATTCCTACATACTTGCTTATTGCACTTATTATATTACTCTATGTTGACAATATCCATGAGATATACATGTTACAAGTTGAAAGCAACCGCTGAAACTTAATCTTCTTTTGTGTTGCTTCAATACCTTTACTTTGAATTATTGCTTTATGAGTTAACTCTTATGCAAGACTTAATTGATGCTTGTCTTGAAGTGCTATTCATGAAAAGTCTTTGCTTTATGATTCACTTGTTTACTCATGTCATATACATTGTTTTGATCGCTGCATTCACTACATATGCTTTACAAATAGTATGATCAAGATTATGATGGCATGTCACCCCAGAAATTATCTTTGTTATCGTTTTACCTGCTCGGGACGAGCAGAACTAAGCTTGGGGATGCTGATACGTCTCCGACGTATCGATAATTTCTTATGTTCCATGCCACATTATTGATGTTATCTACATGTTTTATGCACACTTTATGTCATATTCGTGCATTTTCCGAACTAACCTATTAACAAGATGCCGAAGTGCCAGTTTGTTTTCTGCTGTTTTTGGTTTCAGAAATCCTAGTAAGGAAATATTCTCGGAATGGACGAAATCAAAGCCAGGGGCCTATTTTCTCACGAAGCTCCTAAGGGAGAGACGAAGAGGGGCCACGGAGGGGCCACACCATAGGGCGGCGCGCCTCTTGGCCGCGCGGCCCGTGGTGTGGGGCCCCGTGCGCCTCTGACCTGCCCTTTCGCCTATAAAAAGTCTCCGTGACGAAACCCCAGCATCGAGAACCACGATACGGAAAACCTTCCGCAGACGCCGCCGCCAATCCCATCTCGGGGATTCAGGAGATCGCCTCCGCACCCTGTCGTGAGAGGGGAATCATCTCCCGGAGGACTCTACGCCGCCATGGTCGCCTCCGGTGTGATGAGTGAGTAGTCTACCCTGGACTATGGGTCCATAGCAGTAGCTAGATGGTTGTCTTCCCCATTGTGCTATCATTGTCGGATCTTGTGAGCTGCCTAACATGATCAAGATCATCTATCTCGTAATTCTATATGTTGCGTTTGTTGGGATCCGATGAATAGAGAATACTTGTTATGTTGATTATCAAAGCTATGCTTATGTGTTGTTTATGATCTTGCATGCTTTCCGTTACTAGTAGATGCTCTCGCCAAGTAGATGCTTGTAACTCCAAGAGGGAGTACTTATGCTCGATAGTGGGTTCATGCTCGCATTGACACCGACAGTGACAGAAAGTTCTAAGGTTGTGTTGTGCTGTTGCCACTAGGGATAAAACATTGATGCTATGTCTAAGGATGTAGTTGTTGATTACATTACGCACCATACTTAATGCAATAATTCTCTGTTGCTTTGCAACTTAATACCGGAGGGGGTTCGGATGATAACCCGAAGGTGGACTTTTTAGGCATAGTTGGATGGCGGTCTATGTACTTTGTCGTAATGCCCAATTAAATCTCACTATACTCATCATGATATGTATGTGCATGGTCATGCCTTTATTTGTCAATTGCCCAACTGTAATTTGTTCACCCAACATGGCTCGTCTTATGGGAGAGACACCTCTAGTGAACTGTGGACCCCGGTCCATTCCGCATACAATCTACTGCAATACTTTACTATTTTTTTGCAAACAATCATCTTCCACACAATACGGTTAATCCTTTGTTACAGCAAGCCGTTGAGATTGACAACCTCACTCGTTGGGGCAAAGTACTTGGTTGTGTTGTGCAGGTTCCACGTTGGCGCCGAATCTTGGTGTTGCGCCGCACTACATCCCGCCGCCATCAACCTTCAACGTGCTTCTTGGCTCCTCCCGGTTCGATAAACCTTGGTTTCTTTCCGAGGGAAAACTTGCTGCTGTGCGCATCATACCTCTTGGGGTTGCCCAACGAACGTGTGAAATACACGCCATCAAGGCCCGGCTGCCACCGGCTGGTAGGACAAAAGATGTTGTGCAAGTTTCTCATTGCGAGCACGCACGACTATATATGGAACACATGCCTATTGATTGCTTTGTACTTGGACACCGCTTTATTATTATCTGCAAATGCCCTGTTATGATTGTTACATGAGTTTCTCTCATCCATGCAACGCCCGTTATCCGTCCCCGTGCCTACGTATTTTAATCCCGCTGTTTAAAACACACCGCTGTCTTTGTTACTCTGGCTGTTATTTCGCTACTTTGTATAAATCGTTACTACTGATAAACTCTGCGAGCAAGTCTGTTTCCAGGTGCCTAATTGACAACTCCGCTGTTAAGGCTTCCAAGTGTTCTTTGTCTCCCCTTGTGTCAAATCAATAAATTGGGTTTACTTCCTCGAAGACTGTTGCGATCCCCTATACTTGTGGGTCATCAAGACTATTTTCTGGCGCGTTGCCGGGAGCATAGCTTTATTTGGAAGTTCACTTGGATTAATATTGTTCGCTGCAAATTCTCCATCATGGGTAAAACTCGCGATACTAAGATCGCCATATTACCATCCACTACAAGAAAAGGTACAATTCTGAATACCTCTGTTGCACTTGATTCACCATCTGTGATTGATAAACTTGTTTCACCGCCACATGCTTCGCATGCGGGTACATCTGCTGAATCTGAACACTCTCTCATAATATTGATAATGTTTCTGCTGTGCTTGATGATAGTGGTTCTTTGGGATCCTTTCTAGATGCTACAATTGCTAGGTCTAGACAAATTGAAAATACTGAAACTCCTAATGCTACTACACCTGTTAGTTCACCTAAACTTGATTATTTTAGTGATGATCCCTGGTGAAGATTATGTGGAGCTTAATGATGATTTTATTGGAAAATGCAATGCTACTACTCCTGATGCAAGAAAAATTAAAAGTTGCTTGCGAATATGCTGTTAGATATAAATCGTCTCCTGATCCTAAGTTTGCCACATCTCCTATAAACATTAGGGATAAAAGATTATGATTTTTCTCTTGATTTATCCCATATATCTATTGTTGAGACACCCTTTTGTGGTACTGCAAAAGAAAGTGCTGTTGAACACATGACCGAGTTATCTACTCTTAGTGGCTTGTTTTCCGATGATGTCAAGATGCGTACTTACTTTGTTGCTAAAATCTTTCCATTCTCATTGAAGGATGACGCTAAAACTTGGTATAATAATTTGCCACCTAATTCTATTAGAAGTCCGAAAGAATTGCTTGAGGTTTTCCGCAAATACTTTCCCGCTAGTGCTCAACATATTGCTTTGGCAGAGAATTTATAATTTTGCATCCAGAAGATGGAGAGAAATTGCTTGAGGCTTGGGGATTTTGCTCTCTCATTAGAGCTCGGCCTGGACATGATTTTGAAAAGCATGATTTACTTGATATCTTTTATAGTGGACTAACCATTGAGTCTAGGGCATACTTGGATAGTTGTGCTGGTTGTGTTTTCAGGAAAAGAACTCCAGACGACGCTGAAGAATTATTGGCTAAAATAAGCTGGAATCATGATGATTGGACTACGCCTGAACCGACTCCAACTCCAATATTGAAGAAGAGGGGTTTAATTAAATTGAATGATGAAGATATGAGGGAAGCCAAGAAGTCTCTCAAGGAGAAAGGTATTAAATCTGAAGATGTGAAGAATCTACCTCCCATAGAAGATATATGTGAGATAATTCCCCTTCATCCATGATTGAGGTAAACTCCCTTCAACGCTTTACTAGGGAAGACATTCCGTATTCGAAACCTCCCGCACAATGCTTAGATGAGTTTGATAATTATATTGTTAAGCAAGAAAATTTTAATATGAGAGTAGAGAATCACTTAATGGAAAATTCTCGAGCTATTAGTGAATTGCATGATATTGTGGAGAGAACCTCCAATGATGTTAAGATGCCTGTTAAACATTTTCAAATGATTCAAACTCAAATTGATCAACTCACTAAAGTGCAAAATGACTTGTTAGAATAATTCTAAAGAGAAACATGCTTATGAAGTAACAACTAGAGGTGGTGTGTCTACCCAGGATCCTCTATATCCTGAAGGGCATCCCAAAAGAATTGAACAAGATTCTCAACGCATTGAACCTAGTACTCATTCTAGGAAGAAAAAGAAGAAGAAACATAAAAATGTTGTAGAATCCTCTGAACCTGTTAATGATCCTAATAGTATTTCTATTTCCGATGCTGAAACTGAAAGTGGTAATGAACATGATAATAATAATGGTAATGATAAGAATGATGTTTCTGATAAAGAAGAGGTTGAAGAAGAACCTGAAAAGCATGCTAAAAATAAAAAGTACACTAAAGAAGACTTTATTGCTGAGAAACATGGTAATGAAAGAGAACCTTGGGTGCAAAAGCAAATGCCTTTTCCCGCTAAGAAACTAAAATCAAAGGAAGAAGAACACTATAATAAATTTTGCGATTGGATGAAACCTTTATTCTTGCAAACCTTTGACCGATGCTATTAAATTGCCTCCTTATTCAAAGTATATGAAAGATATTGTTACTAACAAAAGGAAAATCCCCAATGAGGAAATTTCCACTATGCTTGCTAATTACTCTTTCAATGGCAAAATTCCAAAGAAGTTGGGTGACCCAGGTATACCTACTATTCCTTGTTCCATCAAGAATAATTATGTTAAAACTGCTCTATGTGACTTGGGGGAGACGGTGTTAGTGTTATGCCTTTTCTCTTTATAAGAGACTTTACTTAGATAAATTGATACCTACCGATATCTTTGCAAATGGCCGATAAATCTACTGCTATTCCCGTTGGTATATGTGAGAATGTTCCTGTTAAGTTACTACTAACTGCTTGATATTAACTGATTTTGTTGTGTTGGAAATGCCTCGAAGATGATAATATGTCTATTATTCTTGGGAGACCTTTTTTTAACACCGCAGGGGCTGTTATTGATTGCAATAAAGAAAAGGTTACTTTCAATGTTGATGATAGGGAGCATACTGTTTATTTTCCCAAGAGGATTGAGAAAGCGTGTGGAGTTAATACTATTTCTAATGTGAGAACTATCAAAGAACTATTGATTGTCCTATATATGAGCCTAAGGAAGAATATCAAACTCTCATGATTGGATCCATATCAATACAATTCAAGGTAACATGATTGATTTAAGGTTTATTTCTTCTTATGCTATGTAAAATTTATTTGGTGGCAAGACTTGATCAACCTTGTTAACAAATACTTTATGTATAGAGGAGGTAAACAACATATCTTTCTTCCTCCACTTGCTCTAGTTGTTGTAGCATTTTTAATTTGCAAAGTTCCTTAGTTATTTGGAGATTTCAAAAAATTTCCTGGCCAGTAATAATAAACTAAATACCCAGAAATGCGCATTTTTCAAAGTTTTCAAAAATTCACAAAAAATTATACCGTTGGTCCTATTTTTCGACGAGGCACCTGGGAGCACCAGAAGATGACCTGTGTGGGGGCACCAGAGGGCGCTGCACACAAAGCCGGCGCGGCCAAGGAGGTGGCCGCGCTACCATGTGGTGTGGGCCCCCCTTTGCCCCACTTTGTCATCTCTTTCTCCCACTCTCTCTCCCGAAAAACTCGTACTCAAGTTCCTCTCTCTCGCGTTTTTGCTCCAGAGCCCAGATTTTTCGATCTCTTTGCTCAGCCCAGATTGCTCCGAAATTTGGCACATTTGCTCTTCGGTATGTGACTCCTCCACCCATCCAAGTAGAATTTCGTTTGGTTGAGTATATCTTGAATATTTTGCTGCTGTAGGTAACATGTTTAGTGAGCTTGCATACTTGTTCTAAGTTGTATAAACTAGTTTTGATGCATGATTAGTACTCTAGTAAGTTCCTATGGTAGTTTCCCTCAATTATATGTCACCAAATCAAATTTTTATGTCATTTGTTGAAAATTTCAGAGAAGCTATGAAGAAGTTCAGCTTTGGAGAGTTGTTCAAGAAAGGGACAACCAGCACCGGGAGGCCTTCTAGGGCCGCCACCCGGATTAGGCGATCATACAATGAAGACATCCTCGCGCCTAGCTTCGCGCCCGAAGAGGACAACGGGCCTCCTAATGCTTCTACTTTTCCATGCTATGATTTTCTAAGGAATGCAGGGATACTGGAGGATTTCTTGACCCTTGTCAACAGGGCAGGGTTGACCACCTATATGGGAGATGAAAGGGAGCAATACTACTTGCTCACCAAAATCTTCGTCGAGAGTTTCCAGTTCAACAACAAACATTATGAGCCAACGGTTGCATTCAGGATCTATGGTAATCCTGTTACTATGCCATTGAAGGATTTTTGTCGTGCCTTGGATATTGCCCCTGTAGGTACAGCAAGTAGGATTGATGACAACCCCCGGGACTTGTTGGAGCTCTACCGAGGGATCACCGATGATGATTGTCGCACCATTCAGCGGGGCAAGATAAGGAACATTCAACTCCCAGCCATTAAATATTTTGCATACTACATTGCTACTAGCATTCTTGGTAGGGAGAACACTAGTAATATTTCTAGCTACCATCTTGCTTTCCTGAATATTGCACTTACTGGTCAAACATCCTATCACCTTGGTGCTCTTATTGCTCGCCGCCTGACTACCAGGGGGCCTATTTTTGGGGGAACTATCGCACTGCGTGTTTTAACATATCTAAATCTTCCTATTGATCCTAATGATGTGCCATTGGCCCCTAGGAGACTCGACATTACTGCTATGAAGAGTCATCATTTTGTTACCACTGACTCTACTTTAGATAATATGGTGTATAGAATGTTGTTTTCTGACAGGGAGGAGAAGGAAATCCCTCTTCCCCAACTAGGTTTGTTAAGTATTGACAGGCAGTCATGGTCGTGCACTAAGGAGGAGGTGGATGAACATATGAAGATACAAGATTTCCACCAGCAGCATGACTCCGAGGACGTCGAGCCCTCCTATGATTACACCGTCACATATCCGGGTGCTTCTTCTAGCACATACCCGGAATACGACCCATCTTCTTCATATTACGGAGACACTACTTCATGGGATCGATGGGATTGAACTCCACTTAGGCCAAAAGCCTAAGCTTGGGGGGAGGTATACCGGCATCACTCATTCTTTGCATATTATGGTTGCTGGATACTTGTGCATACTTGTTTTGTTTGTTTGAGTGGTTTTCTAATGAGAGGAAGATGATATTTGGGGAAGTGCTGCCTGAAAACAGATTCTGGATTGTTACTAAAAAAATAGCCAGAGCGTCATTTTGAGCTGCCAATTTTTGTGCAGGTTCCCCAGGTAGTTGTCTAACTTTCATTAGTTGAACACTTTTCGATCTGAGCAAAGTAAGATTTTTGTAAAAATCGATTTCTGTACTGCTGTCAGGATTTGGCAGATTTCTGCCATCTCGCTTTTCTGTGTTTCTTTTAGTTTGCTATCTGTTTTTGCTTTGTTTCTTTCCCAAAACACAAAAGACCAAAATATTTCTGTTGTTTCTCTTCACCATTTGCTTGCTTTTGTTTCTTGCATTTGTTTCCGCTTTATTTGCTATTTCTAGTTTGCTATAAGAAACCCAAAAGATTTTGCTTTGTTTGTTTGTTCTTTCGTTCTTGTTTCTAATTTGAAAACACCACCAAAATATTTGCTGTTCTTCTTGGTTTGTAAAGTTCTTTATGAGTTCAATGTTCTTCCGTGGCTGGAGCGTGGTTTTCATTTCATATTATCCAAGCTACACAAGTGAAAAGGCAATAATGACGTTCTACTACAATCTGATTGTGGTGAGAGGCTGGTATGAACTCTGTTTTTCCATTTTTGTACATATACTCATCCATGTGAGCATGCTTAGTTGGTTCTTGGAGAGGTATATGTTATTTGAGAAAGTCTAGTAGTTTATGATCTCTCATGTTTAGCTCCAACTTATTAATATGAGTAGCAGTGTCATGGATGTTTGCTTGCATTGTTTTATTCATAAGTAAGTATGGCATTGTGGTATCCTCTTCTGAATAATTCATTTATATCGATTTGGCACATGCTCACGCATGCATATGACTGAACAAAAAGTCAATTAAGCCTCGATGATCTATATTGCTTCAGAGTTCTTGTATCACTTTTATGCCTCCGTTTAATTTATTTTGCCGCAAGCATGATTATGACAATTACTGCTCTCTTGATTTGTCGCTCCCTAGTCTATTGCTAGCCTTCACTTGTACCGAGCGGGAACGCTGCTCGTGCTTCCAAACACCTGAAAACCAAGTTGTTCCAAAAGTGTCCACTATAAATACCTATGCATGGCATTTCAAACCATTCCAAGTAAATTCTCATACCTTTAAAACCTTCAAAATGCTTCTCAATTTGTGTTTATGTTTCATAGCTCATGAGGAAGTATGTGGTGTTTAGCTTTCAACCTTGTCATTTACTTTTGACTGACTCTCATATGGACTAGTGGCACATCCGCTTATCCAATAATTTTGCAAAAAGAGCTGGCAATGGGATTCCCAGTCCCGAATTAATTAACTTAAAAAGACACTCCTCCATGGTTTGTGATTGTTGGACGGCACCCGAAGGATTCGGTTAGCCATGGCTTGTGTAAGCAAAGGTTGGGGGAGTGTCATCATAATAAAACTAAAATAAAAAGGCACTCCTTCATGGTATGAGATTGCTGGCAGGCACCCGAGGATTCGGTTAGCCACGGTTTGTGCAAGAAAGGTTGGAAGGAGTGCCAAATAAATATGCAATAATTCATGGGAGCCGCTCTTGAAAGTCCGGTTGGCGAGGTAGTTAGTGTACCCATTACCATTCGTTGACAACAACAAACACCTCCCAAAATGATTTTACTCCTGATTTCAAAAAATGAAAAGCTCTAGCGCATGTTAATCCCTGCTTCCCTCTGCGAAGGGTCAATCTTTACTTTTATGTTGTGTCTCCATTATTTCTTTGAGTACTATCTTGAGAGCACAACTGTCATTCTTAGTATAATATGCTTGTCTCAAAATATGATTGATTGTGGTATAACTTTGATGCATTTATCTTTTGACAATCACTACTTCTAGTCTTTTTATGAACTCCAGAGGTGCCCGGGCATTTATGTTTTGCCAATCAAATACAGGCAAGCGAGATACCACTTTATCATACTCTCTTATGAACATTGAAATCCTGCTTATATACATGATTCATGATGCTTATTATTAATTGTTGGTACCTCTCCATGATTGACATAGCGGTTGGATGATCTTATTTGCATGTATCTTCATTATGAACTGCTTAAGTATTAGCCATTGCATGAGAATATATACATCATATGAGCAAATGTGTTCGTGAAAGTCTTTTATCGCTCAGTTGTTAACTGAATTGCTTGAGGACAAGCAATAAGCTAAGCTTGGGGGAGTTGATACGTCCAAAACGTATCTACTTTCCCGAACACTTTTGCTATTGTTTTGCCTCTAATGTGTGTATTTTGGATGCAACTAACACGGACTAACGCTGTTTTCAGCAGAACTGCTCTGGTGTCTCGTTTTTGTGCAGAAATCCCGGGAAAATCCTCGGAATTTATGCAGAAGGCCCTATTTTCCCAGAAAACTAACGGAGCCAGAAGGACAATTGAGGTGGAGGCCCGCAGGGCCCCACACCATAGGCGGCGCTGCTCCACGCGGCCATGTGGTGTGGCCCCCTCTGCCGGCCTCCGACGCCCTCCTTCGGACTACTTATCGTCTCGACCTAAAAAATGCCAGGAGAGAAGTGAAGTCACCGTAAACCTCCAAGAACGCTGCCACATCGCTAACCCGCCGGGAGCCAGAAGTCTTCCGTTCCGGCACTCGGGACGGGGAATTGGAGGAGATCATCACCGCCATCACCGCCACCTCTACATCAACCAGCAATGTTTCCCCCATCCATGTGTGAGTAATTCCCGCTGTAGGCCGAAGGGGATGGTAGGGATTGGATGAGATTGGTCATGTAATAGCATAAGATTGTTAGGGCATAATGCCTAGTGTCCGTAATTGGTACTTTGATGATATTGTTGCAACTTGTTATGCTTAATGCTTGTCACTAGGGCCCGAGTGCCATGATCTCAGATCTTAACATGTTATTGCTTCATCAAGATATTCATTGTTTATGGTCTTACTTGATAAGTTGTATACACATGTCGTTGTCCGGAACCGATGGCCCCGAAGTGACAAATAAATCGGGACAACCGGAGGGAATGTAGTGATGTGAGGATCACATGTGTTCACGGAATGTTAATGCTTTGCTCGGTACTTTATTAAAAGGAGTACCTTAATATCCAATAGTTTCCCTTGAGGCCTGCCGCCACCGGGTCAGGGTAGGACAAAAGATGCCGTGCAAGTTTCTCATTGCGAGCACGCGTACGACCATATATGGAACACATGCCTATTGACGCTTTGTACTTGGACACCGCTTTATTATTATCTGCCAAATGCCCTGCTCGATTGTTACATGAGTTTCTCTAATCCATGCAACGCCCGTTCATCCGCCTACAGTATTTTAATCCTGCCGTTTACTAAAATCACTACATCGCTGTCTCTCAAGTACCGCTGTTATTTCACTATCAAGTATCATATAAACCTGTTACTATCGGAGCAACCTGCGAAAGCAAGTCCTGCTTCGTGCGCCTGAATTGACAACTCCGCTGTTAAGGCTTCCAAGTGTTCTTTGTCTCCCCTTGTGTTGAATCAATAAATTGGGCTTATCGAAAAGGCTACACATGATCCCCTATACTTGTGGGTCAACAAGACTATTTTCTGCTTATGTTCAAGGTCGAGTGTAACATCAAATCATCATCACGCTTGAAAATTTGTTACCATGATCGTGATCTACCTCTGAATGGGCGCATCCGCCAAAACTTGCAAAGTATAATGATACAAAATTGTGAGACCGCACTAGTACTTATGTTCAACGTCGAAAGTGCAACATCAAATCATCATTACATTGAAAAGTGTGTTACCATGATCACGATCTATCTCTGAATTTGGCGCATCCGCTAAATCTCGCAAAGTATAATGATAAAGAAATTGTAAGACAGTAGTAGTACTTCTGTTCAAGGTCGAGGGCAACATCAAATCATCATCACGTTGAAAATTTGTTACCATGACCATGATCTATCTCTGAATTTGGCGCATCTGCTAAATCTTGCAAAGTATAATGATAAAGAAATTGTAAGACAGTAGTAGTACTTCTGTTCAAGGTCGAGGGCAACATCAAATCATCATCACGTTGAAAATTTGTTACCATGATCCTCTGAAAATGGGCGCATCCGCTAAAACTTGCAAAGTATAATGATACAAAATTGTGAGACCGTACTAGTACTTATGTTCAAGGTCTAGTGCAACATCAAATCATCATTACATTGAAAATTGTGTTACCATGATCATGATCTATCTCTGAACTTGGCGCATCCGCTAAATCTCGCACATAATAAAAAAATTGTGAGACTGTACTAGTACTTTTGTTCAAGGCCGAGGGCAGGATCAAATCATCATCATGTTGTTAAATTTGTTACAACGATCATGACATATCTCTAAATTTACGCATCCGCTAAATCTTGCACGTGGCGCATCTCGGTGCAGAGCAACAAGCCGGTGCTATCAGGCTCTCCTCTTTTGATAGATCTTCTACATGGCGTGGCGCATCGCCCACCGAGAAGCAGTCACATGTGAGATCGAGGTGGAGACGTCGCCGGCATCCTCGAGGCGCGACCGCCCTTCTACGAGCCAGAGTCGACTGTATGAATCCATGCGCTGTCGCGTCCCTTCTGCATATGAAGTGGGATGCCTTAGATTTATTGTTCTTCTCTTACGATTATTTCTAGCCGGACATGTGTGCTCTTTCTCTGAATATATTGCTTGAAAAGCTAACCAAGTTACTTAAATTCACTTCGTTCTTAATCTTGCGTGCTAATTTTGTTATTTTTGCTGACAGTGGTGCGCGCAGGGAAATTTATTTCTGGGTGTGCTGAGCTGTTAGGCCTAAGTCGAAATCCTCAGCTAAACAAGGCCTCAACTTAACACATAAAAAGGTGTTCAATCTCGCCCACAATGTCCTCTTCTTTCCTCTTCCTTTATTGGAACTTGTTTTGCAGACAAGGAAAGTGGCACGTGTAATGTGAGTAAAATCCTCTTAGCCAAAATCAGCTACGAGCAAGATTTTATGTATTGTAGATTCCCCAATTGACTCTCATCCCCAATGTAGTCTTTTTTATGTCAGTATAGACTTCTTTACTGGATGTATACTATCATACATGGCATGCATTTGCCTAATGAGGAGCATTGTATTGCCATTCTAGCCAACCTGATCGATCTGTCAAGCTTCATGCACGAGATGCCATGTTTAATTTACTCCCTCACTCTGATCCATATTTCTTGGTGTAAAATGAATGAATCGGAGGGAGTACTCTTCTTAGATAGTACTATACCAGTTCAAAAAAAAGTACTCCGTACTACTACATCACAAATGCATCAAAAGAGTACTACATCACAAGACCACCACGGTTGTACTAGTAGAGTTTAATGCTTAACTTCCAAAGGGAATAAGATTACACATATGAACTTTAAACAGGACTAGGAGCATGAGGGCCAGCAGCAGGGGCGTTGACCGGGAACAAGCCAGGCAAGACATAATTCTGGCGATACATAAGTGACTAAACTTTGTCTGAAGATGGTTTCATCTATATATGTTTTTAGTGTGTAGATACATCCGTATCTTGAAGGAAAAAAGGTGAGCCGCTAACTTTTTGAATAGAGTGAGTAATACAATTCGGATAAACAATAGTAAAACAAATACTCCTGCCCATCATAAAACAAAACACAGACTGACTCAAATATATGTACAGATAACACAAAAAGGTTTCATCAGAACCCGAACATATACATGCAGAGATGACCGTTTGATCACATAAAACAAAGGTTTCGTGGCATATTTATGCCCCCAAAACAAGCAGACGTAGGACAGCGCCAACGTACTAGCAGCTAGCACTATGGAGCTGTAGTACAAACAAATGGTGCAGCGACATTTCCACCAGAATGAAAACTAAAAGACATCAGACCAAACAAAAGCTGGGCTATCACTTCTTGCCCAAACAAGCCTTGCTCCTTCATATGCGACTTCATTTTCTCTTAATTAGATGGGTTCCTGACAGCGTGTTCTTTTTCGTGTCCTTGATGTTGCACTCTGGATCAGGTCGGTTACTGTCAGGAAAATGAACAAATTGATCAGCAAAAGTCATATGTAAATGAATGCAAAGGTTACATATGAATGACTAACCCGGTCTAACTGAGTAGGGATGTAAAGTGCACCAACGTCTAGCAGAATTGTACTTTCTCCACTGTCAGTTGCTCATATCTAATTGGAATACTCCCTCCTTTGCCCGTACAACCAGCTCATTTTTATCCTCAAATACGCAGAGTAACCTTACTGCATGTTTCCAATTGTATGGAAATGATGTGTCAAGGCCAAAAAAAGTATCCAATTCAAAATTTATATGACATGTCCATGACTCGTGATCGCCTGTTGATGATCTTGTACTGGCCCATGTTTGTAGGGTGAAGTCTCTTATAACAGCAAGGGCAACATCTCCATTATGTCCCTTGAAGATGTGAATGTTAAGCATGAATATATCATGCGTCTCATGAGGGCACTGAATATATTTCAGAGTCTTCTTTGCATGGTCAAGCTCAATGATATATCTAGACTTCGTTGGCCAGTACAAAATACCCCTATGAGAGTTGCCGGTCTACGGTCAATCTCTGACAGCATCGGAGTTGATCGAGCTAGAAACTCCCATTCTTTTGAATCTGGTGAGTAGATATGAGCCTGTGCATCGTAACGTTTAGTTGTTATCCAAACAACCGAGAACTTGCCACAATGTGTAAACGGTTCAGAGTTGTTTCTCGAATAGAGAATTGAGCCGCTGCTTTCAATTGCATGATTGCGCCACAATGGTGGTTCTGGTATCGCTGTGAGAACTTGCCTAATTGGATCCCAGACTGATATATACCCACCGGATACATTAGAATGGAGTAGCACCATACCATCGCGGCATCCTAGGACATAGATTTTGGGACCGTTCACTTCAGGGGATTGCCAACATCTTCAAGATGGCCGGGTGAAGATCATGCTCTGTGATGAATCGATTGTCCTCGGAGTTGTTGGTGAAAAACCCTAGCAACGGGTTTCCTCCGTTGTGTGACACAGTTAGCTTTCTAAAATAATTGCTTCCCATACATTGCCTCCATGCTTTCTTGGTGCCTGATGCAGCTAGTAAGCAGGTTGGATGGGGAGGAAGCCTGACAAGAATCTGAGAGACTACATCTCCAGGCAGATCGTTGATTGTTGTGGGTGTCCTTCGACTGAAGCTGGTAGGATTATGCAAATCGCACGATGCATCATCAAAATTATGTAAACAACACACTGCATCATCTATTTTTTAAAACAAAATGCAACATCTAATTTGACTAAGCAGCAAAATGCATCATCTAATTCATCATCAAAATTTCCTAAACTGCACGATGCATCAGCAAAATCAAAATAGTGTAAACAGCACAATGCATCAGCAAAATCAAAATAATGTAAAAAGGACAATGCATCAGAAAAATCAAAATAATGTGAACAGCACAATGCATCAGCAAAATCAAAATATTGTAAACAGGACAATGCAATTGTAATCCTGTTGCATAATCAATGAAGCCCTTAATTTGCAAAAACACCACAAAAATAGGACGCACCAACGGAAGGCAATCTCGCATATACAATAATAATTGCTAACGTGTCAACACGATTGGAGGAAAAAGAGACCTCTACAGGACCCAAAACTCTGTGGTAACATCAGATGGGGTTAGCTTTGATATAGGTAATAAAATGTAAACAACACAATACATCATCTAAGTTGACAGCAAAATTCTTCATCGAAATTTCCCACACCGTTCAAGGAATCAGAAAAATTACCTAAAAGGCTAAAAGAGCAAAATGCATCATCAGAGTAAAATAATGTAAACAAGACAATGCATCATCCAACTTTTGGCTAAACAGCAAGAGAGCATTAGCTAGGCTGGACAGAAAAACAAAAACTATGAAAAATTTCAGTGAGTGCATCGTAAAAATTACTACCTAAAAGCATAATGAATCACCCAAATTACAAAAGAAGCAGAATGCATCATCAAAAATACAAAAACATCTCAATGCATCATCACGTCTGGTTTGGGCAAAAAACCCAATCCACCAGATCTAACCTCATTGCAGTTGGGGAAGGTAGAACTTACAAAGGGGTTGACGAGTCACGATCATATGCAACAAGCGCCGCCTTAGATGAAGTCACCATCCAAGCTCTCGACGCGTTCAAAGCAGCCAGCTTCGAAGCCTCCGACGGTTCTCCTGGCTGCGCCGCCAAAACTCTCAAAGCACGCACCAAGACTTTCCAACAAAATGCAGCTTCGATACGAGCATTTGCCAGCGCCACAGCGCCCGGGCCCGTCCTAGCCACCGCCTTCGCCTTTGCCTCCGCATCCGCATCCGCTTTACATGTCTCTGCCGATGCATGCAGAGCATCCGTCTCCGCTTTCCATGTATCCGCCGACGCAGTGTAGGCATCGAGCGACGCCGTTTTCATTTCCTAGAAAACCCAATAAGTTACTCACATTGCAATCCCCAAATTAAGGTTATATCGAACACAATGACCGATGAACCTCTATACTCGCCGGAGGTTGGAGATGTACATACCTGCGAAGATCGGTCCGGTGGTGCTTGACGGTGGTGCGTCGGGGACGGGGAGAACTCGGCGGGGAGAATGGTGGCGCGGCCCAAGACGGCGGCGCGGAGAGGGGCGACGGTGCGGTCATCGAACCTCGGCAGACAATATTTTGTATATATATATGAGAAGAAGAATAAAGTCTGGTCGAATGAGGCAGCGCGACCGGCAGAGTACAACCGAAGGCTACTAGTGCTACCTGAGTATTGTAGTAATATAACATAATAAAAATAATGGCCTTGTTTAAACCACTCTTGTCAGTGTGGCATCGCGTCCAAATTTAATGCATTCTGTGGAAATCGGAATAATGCTGTAAAAACTCTCATACTAGTGTGGTATATAGCATGCACCGACACTTTTCAACAAAATGTCGTCTCCATTTCATAGGAGACTGCTTGCACACTGGGATACGATGCTGACATGACGAAGGGCGCAGAAGTATTTTGGAGTATTTCATTCGAGCAGATCGGGGCGACGGTGTGTCTTTGAGGGAATACCGTGTGGTGTGTCTTTGGAGGGAATACCGTACGTACTTAGGAGTATTTCATTCGAGCAGATTGGCTTGCACACTGGGATACGATGTTGACATGACGAAGGGCGCAGAAGTTTGCGAAAATGGTTGTACTACCATCTGGCCATTAGTATAATCATTGCGCGATAGCTTACACGAGAAGGAAAAGAGTCGAACAGCTGTGGATAATAAAAGCATTTGGCTCTTCGAGGATCCTTCTTCTACTACCTTCTCAAAGGAGTACTACTATTGTAATCTTTTTTTTGTTTTTCTGGGACCTTCGGGTCCCTTTCCCGTTGAAAAGTGAAGTGTTTCGAATACATTCATATGCCTATGTTTCTATTTTTACAAGCAAATAAATAACAAAGGATGACTCAATGCACAAGTTGATCTCATTTTGAATTTTTTTAAACTTCTTCTATTGTATTCAAATTTGATTAGAAGGAGTCGATCGATTGTACATGCCAATCGGATAGCTTGGTGGGTGGATTGGCATTTGAAGTTTGGTCATTGTGTTCTTGTTTGTTACCACCCTCGCAAGGCACGTCCAAGTATTTCCTGTCAGAATTTATGGCATGTATGTAGTTAAATAACCTACATTATTTCAATTATGAGTTTAATTACTAGGCAAAAGCTTAAAAAATCCATATATAGTTGCAGATTAAGATGAACAAATCCTTGAACCTATATCTACAAAATTGATGGCACTAACACATCCTACCAAGCGGAAAGCATGTCTACCCTACTGCTTCCAAAAGGTGGAATTATGACAATAATATGCAACTGTTAAAATTTGGTAGCCCTCCTTCACAAATAACACACATCTAGCCATTTTTGTAGAGTAATAAAAAGGGAAATCATTCTTTCATGCATGCATATAATTGTTAGAATCTCTTGTTTGTGAAGTTGCTTAAAATACGATCTCTTCCAAACTTGAGGTCATATGATAACTAAAAAGTTTTATATGTGGCAGGATTTTGCATCAAAGTACATGCGCACAATACTCACTTGTGGGCAGAAAGCCAAACAAACTCATATTACTAGGTTTGTATTAATTTGTTCTAGAAATTTCACCATCACACATGATTTTGTGCTTGCATTAATTTTACTTAAAAAACTTCTTCCAAATTCAAATTTTCTTCAAACATGCCAACGGTACATGTCTACCAATTAATAATTAAGGGTACACCACACGTACTGCCTCGTAGGGTACATAAAAAATTACTATATTTTATGGCATGTACTAATTTCACATAATCTACAACTCAATGTTGAGTTTAATGATCAGCCCAGAACTAGAAAACAAATATACATATAGTTGCAAATTAACCTAGAAAAGCTCTAGTATCCTTTAAAACCCTAGAAAATGGCCATGCATGCATGCATCCTACCCATAATAATTAATTAAGGTCTCGATCTCTATACTGCTCACAAAGTTTGGAATTCTGGCAAATATGCAACTTGTTTCATTAATTTACCATGGCGAGATAGATGCATGCACATCGATCTCTTAAAAAATATAAGGGCTCCTTTGATTCATAGGATTGATATAGGAATTATGTAGGAATTGGATCCTATAGGAAAATTTCTATACAAGTCATTTGATTCATAGGAACATATCCTATAGGAATTATTCCTACAGGAATCTTGTAGTACAAATCCTATAGGAAAAAGCATTAGCTCATACCTCATGGAAAAATTCCTTTGCTACAATCAAAGACACACCATATTCCTATAGGATTCAACTTGGCATGACATTCCAATCCTACACCTTTCCTATTCCTACACTCTTCATATTCCTATGAATCAAAGGAGCCCTAAGTTTGTAAAGGATTTGGCATCCATATATGCTCACCGGATATATAGATAAGGCCAAGCAAACACATCGAATATTTGTGAAGAAATGTTTTTGCTATAACCTTCAAATTTTTAGATTTACATCACACACAAAGAACACACCTTTAATTTCGCCAGGTTTGTGCACTAATAAAGTACTCCTACAGTACTAGAAATTGGATTGTTCTACTCCGGAGTGATATGCTCACCGGAGTATTTTTGGATCTTAGCTGGAGCGGCGTTTGGCGGTTGCACGAAGCCGTGTTGGATGTTAAGCCTGTCGAGGCACGCCTGGTGGAAAGCGTGCGCCACCTTAGCCTCATCGGCGCGCCGCTGCAATGCTGCGTCCCTGGGCTTTGCAGCCGCCGCATTCTTAGCCTGCACGAAAGCTTGCAGAGCATCCCGGCATCTATAGAGTGCCGGGAACATCACGTTATATACGAGCTCCTTGGCGGTGTTGCTCCCGCAAAGGGCGCCGCCGTGATGCGCTTCGAAAGAACGGCCTCGGCTCCACCGGCCGGCACGCCCGGGCGCCTGACAGGCGGCTGGCCGGAGCTCCCTGCCTCGCATCGTTCGCGCCGGCCGGGAAGGGGATCTCACCCGCCGGCAAAGAAACTGCGCATGCGCTGGCGAGGCCGGCCGTGGCCGAGCGTGCCGCATGCGGGGAAGGCGGGAGATCCCTCGCTTTCCGCATCCATCGGCCCGCACAGAAGCGGCCGGCGAGGGCTCCACGGCCAGCGCGCTCGCCGCGGGCTGAACAACCGCCAGTGCAGAGCGGGCGGGTTATGCCTTGGTGCGCGATGGACGAAGCGAAGGCGGCGCTGATGCTCCGCGTCGGTGGGAGGACTACGCGCGCGGCGACCAGAGCCAAGTCGGAAGGCCATAGCTATGTCGATTGGTCACTTAAGCTGGAGAGGTTCTCTTACCATTTCGGAGAAGCGGAGGAAGAGGAAGTTGTTGCTTATACGGGTTCACTGCCACGTTGGGTTAAGAGGGGCAAAGTTGGTCAATGCCTAGGAAGTTGGAATCGTTTTGGCCCCAATTTTTTAATTACCTTGCGGTTCATCTCTCGGTCTCTCCCACCTCTTCACTATCCCTCCCCTTGCCTCCTTTCATGCTTCATCGTAGTGCATCTTGTTTTTCTAGCACCTTCACAAAAATCATACACATTTGGCCGATTTTGTCATTGTGTGCACTAATAAAGTAAAAAAATCAGTTATATGTGAATAAACATTTAATACACTAGCTCGCAAAGATGTTTCTCAAGGCGATATGCACAATGCCTGCCAAAATGGGTCATGATAACTAAATTTCGTGTTAATTTTTGCATGACATGTACTCACTTGTGTATGAAGCCAAGCAAACTCATAATCTATACCAAAAAAAATGTGAAAGAGTTCTTTTTAGTATCCTTCATACATGGGGTTCCTATTTTTTACTTTCTATTTTTACTAGTTACAAGTACTCATGCATGAAAACTTTGAAAATATGTGCATTTTGGGCTGTGTGGAGACATGGTACAATAATATATTCAAGTTGATATACAAAGTCTAGACATATTCAAACTAGACAAATAATGTATCTTACCCCCTAACCCTAATTAAACTCTGTCTTATGAAGCTCAAGCATGCATGAAGAGAATTGGTTTTGGGTTTCAAACATGGAAATGTCAAAATCATCCCAAAAGCTTCATTTTAGAGCGATTAAGATCCAGGTTTACCTTTCCATTTTCATGTTTTAAACTTGTTTAAATCTTGGTCAAATCTAGGATTTGACCACGATTCAAATGGGCATAAAATAAAAAAATGAAAAACCAAAGCGCACATAGTCTTCTTATATGTCATAGTAAGCATTAAAGTTGGTAAACAAGGTTCAGACATATTCAAACTAGACAAATCATGTATCTACCCCAACCCCTAAACTCGTCTTATGACGAAGTCAAGCATGAAGATTAAGTTTTTAGTTTCAAACATGGAAATTTCAAAACCTCCCAAAAACTTCATTTTAGGGTGACTAAGAAGGATACAGGCTTCCTTTTCATTTTCATGTTCTATACTTCTGTTTAAATCTTGGTCAAACCTAGGATTTGACCAAGATTCAAATGCATAACAAAATTCCAAAAAATCAGAAAAATGAAAAACCAAAGCACATAGTTTTCTGTGTCATATAGTAAGCATTAAAGTTGATAAACAAGAGTCTAGACATATTCAAACAAGAAAAATCATGTATCTACCCCTAACCCTAAACTTCGTCTTATTTATGAAGTGTCAAGCATGAAGAGAAGTGGTTTTGGGTTTCAACATGAAAATTTCAAAAACTCTATCAAAAAGCTTCTATTTTAGATGACTAAGAAGGATCCATGCTTACCTTTTCATTTTCATATTTGAAACTTGTTTAAATCATTGTCAAACCTAGGATTTGACCAAGATTTAAATGGGCATAAAATTAAAAAATTGGAAAAATGAAAAACAAAAGCACATAGTCTTCTTATGTCACATATATATATAGTAAGCATTCAAAAGTTGATAAACAAGGTCTAGCTAGACATATTCAAATAAGATAAATCATGTATCTACCCCTCTAAAACCATAAACTCTGTCTTATGAAGTCAAGCATGAAGAGAAGTGGTTTTAGGTTTCAAACATGGAAATTTCAAAAACCTCCCAAAATCTTCATTTTAGAGTGACTAAGAAGGATACATGTTTCCCTTTTCATTTTCATGTTTTAAACTTGTTTAAATCTTGGTCAAACCTAGGATTTGACCAAGATTCAAATGGGCATAAAAATGAAAAACAAAATCACATAGTCTTCTTATGTCATATCGTAAGCAATCAAGTTGATAAACAAGGTCTAGATATATCCAAACTAGACAAATCATGTATCTACCCCCTATCGACCCTAAACTTCGTGAAGAGAAGTCGTTTTGGATTTCAAACATGGAAATTTCAAGAACATCCCAAAAGCTTCATTTTAGAGCGACTAAGAAGGATCCGGGCTTACCTTTCCATTTTCATGTTTTAAACTTGTTTAAATCTTGGTCAAATCTTGCTCAAACATGAAGATAAGTGGTTTTGGGTTTCAAACATGGAAATTTCAAAAACCTCCCAAAACTTCATTTTAGGGTGACTAAGAAGGATACAGGCTTCCTTTTCATTTTCATGTTCTATATATACTTGTTTAAATCTTGGTCAAACCTAAGATTTGACCAAGATTCAAATGTGCATCAAAATTCTAAAAAAATCAGAAAAATGAAAAACCAAAGCACATAGTCTTCTTCATATAGTAAGCATTAAAGTTGATAAACATGGTCTAGACATATTCAAACCATAGAAATCATGTATCTACCCCTAACCCCTAAACTATGTCTTATGAAGTCAAGCATGAAGAGAAGTGGTTTTGGGTTTCCAAACATGGAAATTTCAAAACCCCCCCAAAACTTCATTTTAGAGTGACTAAAGATGATACATGCTTCCCTTTTCATTTTCATGTTTTAAACTGTTTAAATCTGTCAAACCTAGGATTTGATAAACATGGTCTAGACATATTCAAACCGTGACAAATCATGTATCTACCCCCCATCGACCCTAAATTTGTCTTATGTAGTCAAGTATGAAGAGAAGTGGTTTTGGGTTTCAAACATGGAAATTTCAAAACCTCCCAAAATTAAAGCTTCATTTTAGAGTGACTAGTTAAGAAGGATCCAGGCTTACCTTTTCATTTTCATGTTTTAAACTTGTTTAAATCTTGGTCAAACTTAGGATTTGACCAATATTAAAATGGGCATAAAATAAAAAATAAATAAATAAAAAACCAAAGCACATAGTCTTCTTATGTCATATAGTAAGCATTCAAGTTCATAAACAAGGCCTAGACATATTCAAACCAGACAAATCATGTACCCCCAAACCTTAAACTTTGTCTTAATTATATATGAAGTCAAGCATGAAGCTGAGATATGTGGTTTCTGGTTTCAAACATGGAAATTTCAAAACCTCCCAAAAGCTTCATTTTAATTAGACTGGCTGGTTAATTAAGAAGTGATCCATGATTAATTACCTTTTAATTGTCATGTTTTAAACTTGTTTAAATCTTGGTTTAACCTAGGATTTGACCAAGATTCAAATGGGCATGTAATTTAAAAATCGAAAGAATGAAAAACCAAAGCACATAGCCTCTCTTTATGTCATATAGTAAGCATTCAAATTGATAAACATGGTCTAGATATAATTCAAACCAGAAAATCATGTATCTACCCCTAACCCTAAACTCGTCTTATGAAGTCAAGCATGAAATAGAAGAGAAGTGGGTTTTGGGTTTCAAACATGGTAAATTCAAGAACCTCCCAAAAGCTTCATTTTAGAGTTACTAAGAGAAAGATCCAGACTTAATTACCTTATCATTTTCACATGTTAAACTTGTTTAAATCTTGCTCAACAAACTTAGGAATTTACCAAGATTCTCAAATGGGCATAAAAATCAAAAAATGAAATACCAATGCACAACATAGTCCTCTTATGCCATATAGTATGCATTCAAGTTGATAAACAAGGTCTAGACATATTCAAACAAGACAAATCATGTATCTACCCCCCTATCGACCCTAAACTTCGTCTTGTCTTATGAAGTCAAGCATGAAGAGAAGTGGTTTTGGGTTTCCAACATGGAAATTTCAAAAACCTCCCAAAATTCAGCTTCATTTTAGAGCGACTAAGAAGGATCGATGCTTACCTTTTCATTTCCATGTTTTAACTTATTTAAATCTTGGTCAAACCTAGGATTTGACCAAGATTCAAATGGGCATAAAAATTCAGACATAAAATCTAAAGAATGAAAAACCAAAGCACATAGCCTTCTTAATTATGTCATATAGTAAACACTCAAGTTGATAAACAAGGTCTAGACATATTCAAACCGTAAAAATCATGTGTATATCTACCCCTAACCCTAAACTCGCCTTATGAAGTCAATCATGAAGAGAATTGGTTTTGGTTTCAAACATGGAAATTCTCAAGTACTGTCCAAAAAGCTTCATATGTTTTTAGAGTGACTACTCACAAGGATCTTGGTTTACGTTTTCATTTTCATGCTTGAAACTTGTTTAAATCTTGTTGAAACCTAGGATTCGACCAGAATCAAATGTGCATAAAATTCTTAAAAAAAATAGAAAAATGAAACAAAAGCACATGGTCTTCTTATGTCATATAGTAAGCATTCAAGTTGATAAACAAGGTTTAGACATATTCAAACCAGCCAAATCATGTATCTACCCCCTAACCCTAAACTCGGTCTTATGAAGTCTAGCATGAGGAGAAGTCGTTTTGGGTTTCCAACGTTTAAGCCAAAAGCCCCATTTCAATTTTAAACTTATTCAAATTTGGTTCAAATTTGAAAGAGATACATGTTATAGCACACATAGTGCATACATTCTCACACATACCGCACTAGATGCTAACCCGGCCTATAGGTTTGAGGCCATTGGATGAGGTCGAAAAAATCTTGGATTAGAAATGGGGTTGTTCGAACCCCCGTAGTTGGATTTTTTGAACCTTGATCTCGTAGTACCGGGCAAAACCCTAGTTTAACCTATTTAATTATAGATTCGTGAGGTCGATTTTTCTACCTTTATTATTACTATGCAGCACATGTGTGTTTCTGCCCGTCGAGTGAAACTCTGAGGAAGAGGATCACTCTGAAGGAGAGAAGAAGGGAGAGAATTATGGTGTTTCCCCTTTTTCGGGTGATGATGTTGACTTTTGTGCGGGGTTTGTCAGTGAGCAGGAGGTGCGAGCGAGCGAGCGAGCCGAGCGAGGCCGAGAATGAGAGAGATTTGTTTTTTTTTGTAGAGGGACAACCGAAGGATCCAGAAGGACCCACATACTTCCAATACGCATCCTGATGCGTCTTCTCTTAACAAAGAAAATGGCTGGGAGTTTGCGTACCTATTGCACGTGACTTGTGCTCACCAGCGTGGGACCTCACGCATGGGCACCAAGCACGTAAGTGACAGACTCATCGGTGTAAAAGCCTCTG